>VZRW01014072.1:11088-150942 GCA_013398125.1 Aegotheles bennettii
GTAGACTGGAGTGACATTTGCTATCCTCCAGTCCTCAGGCCCCTCTCCTGTTGCCCATGACTTACCAAAGATGATGGAGAGTGGCCTCGCAATGACCTCTGCCAGCTCCCTCAGCACCCTTGGGTGCATTCCATCCGGTCCCATTGATTTATGGATGTCCAGATTGCTCAACTGATCCCTAACCCAATCCTCATCTACCAAGGCAAACTCCTCCTTTACCCTGACTTCTTCTGGGGCTATAGGGATCAGGGGCTCCTGGGGAAAGCCTGCAGGAGTAAAGACAGAGGCAAAGAAGGCATTCAGCACCTCTGCCTTCTTTATATCCCCTGTCTCTAGGGCACCCACCTCATTCATCAGTGGGCCTATATTGCCCCTAGTGTTATTTTTGTTTGCTATGTATTTGAAAAAGCCCTTTCTATTATTCTTGACCTGACTTGCAAGGTTAAGTTCCAAGGAGGCCTTAGCTTTCCTAATTGGAAAGATGTGAGCACAGAATTTCTTCTGGGTGATGCATTGAAGTACTGTGAAGATATATTATAACACTGTGTTTTCCAATGTGTTATTCTGAGTTTTCATATGCATTAATTGCATTGGGTTGTTGATTTGCTTTATGGTCTCACTGTTGGTTTATGAAATCCCCTTATTTCCTTAACAATTAACTTTTGCAGCATTCTTATCGAGAAGGAAGATGCTTTGTGTCTTGTTTCCTAAGGAAATACAGATTCCAGAGGATGTTGTTTTCCAAAAGCTTCTTCTTCATAGTGAGACACCAAGCTCTTGAAGGAATCACAGGCGTGGAGCGAGGATTGCAGGGAGGCTGGGTCTTCTCCACCGTTCTGCCAAGCAAGCAGCTTTCTTTCTTTTTTGGTTCCTAACTGTCTTTAGCAGTGTGGCCAAAAGATTGATAGACATCTTCAAAGGCATTTTGCGGCCTTCTCACTGAAGTAAAGCAGGAGCGAATCAGTGATCTACCAGAAAGTATCTGGGCTCAAGTGACGTGCTAAGAATTGCACAGGAAGTCTGTGGCAGAGCCTCGGATTGATTCCATATCTTCTCGGTCTCAGCATAGGGCATCCCACAAACCATGTGTGTTAAAGATTTATCAGCTGTTGTTCAGTGTTGCTAAAGACAGGAAGAATGGTCTCCTCCTCCCTCCAGATGGGTAGGCTTGTTGTATTTTAACTGCTTTTCTTAACTTGCAGAGCTTTCATGGTAGACATGGGGTGGTAGGCTATATGGCAATTTTGCAGTTGGCACTTTAGTCCCCTGATTTTGAGCACTATTTCAAGTGTATATCTATGTCCAGGCACTTAATTACCATGCTGAACTGTGTAACAAAAGGGACGCTTCTGGGTAATGGTGCAGAAAAGCTGTCAAGACAACAGAGTTCATAACGTGACCTTGCAAAAATATTCAGAGGAATAGGCTTTAACTTAGGCTCATTGCTGCCTTTCCAACATCTTATCTTCTGCTGGCAGGCAGGTCTGTCTTATCTTCTTCTGTAGCAATGGGCTGTGTTTGAATGGATTTATGGATTTTAGATCCTCATACTCTGAGAGATGACCTGAATGTTTTTCCAGCAGTAAGTGCCTATATCATGCAGAAAGTCAATTTTTGAGCACATACGTTTTTGATTGAGCTAAACCTCCTTAACCATAATCCTTCCAGGTTCTTCTGAATTCCAGCTGATGAATCATCCTGCAGGGCTCAGTCAGGACAGTCCACTTTCCTTCTGCTTTGTATTGTCTCTGTCCCAAAGAAGTTGAGTCACCCTTTTGTAATGTTTGGGGTTTTGTTGTGTTTTGTATGTTTTGGCTACCCCCCCAAAAAAGGAGGCTTGCCTGATTTCATTCTGACCCTCTTTTCATAACAAAATGGCATAGTTGTACATTCTGTCTTGGTCTTCCTATGAATGTTTTTAATGGCACAGCTTTCTCATTACCAGTTCAGATTTCAGCAGCATGAACTGGATGGCACGTGATGAAGGGATAAACCTTCCTGTAGTGGCATTTTTATAAGTGTATCTCTTAGGTAAAGCCCTTAAATCTTGGCAGTCTCTTTAGAGCATATGCTCTGCCATTAAACATCTTTGCTCCCCAGAGTTGACTGCAGCTTGTATTGCTTGGGTAGGTAATAAGACACTGCTGATACATTTTGGAGCAAGGTGCACTTTATTTATGAAGATGGACATGCTGGTGGAGGGCTTAATCACAGCTGATAAATCATTTTAAGAAAGCCTATTAGGACCATATGCTGATTCTTTGTATTAATATGGTGTGTCTGTTTCTAGTCTAATAAGGCAGGGTCTCTTCCCCCTTTCCTTCCCCCTGCCTTGTGTGTGAACTATTTATCTGTTTAAGTGATATCACTTGCTTGGGGGCATTTCCCTCTTTAAAAGGTATCATTACTAAATCAAGGTGAACAGAGGAGAGAGGGATTCTCGCTCTCCAGAGCAAGTGAAGCTGGGTGGTTTTGGTCACCTTTGTTGAGATGGAATTGCCGAGCAAAGGTCCAAAAGCTGAGACAAGGAAACCTATCGGTTAAAGACTGGAGAATCATGGCTTGGCCTTCCCAGAGCATAAGGTAGTCATTTTGGCCCAGGTGGTTACAATCCCAGAGCCCGAGAGTCGTGAGGGGGTGGGTATGCTGACATTTCATTTACCTCACCTTTCCCTTGCTCAGAGAGGGCTGCTGCAGGAACAGGTTCCATGGCCATCTAATGAGATCCACATTGGTGAAGTTATTCCGTGCCAAGTCCTATTTATCATTAATTGGTGGGTTCACTTGCAGATCTTTCCTATTATTTGCTGATTATACCCCTACACATTTTATTATCTTGCCAAAATTCAAATGCTAATAATGTTTTGATTTATTGTTTGTTTATAACTCTGTCTACTGCCTAAATGAATGTAGTTAGAAGGTTGCAAAACAGCAACAGCTCTTACGCTGACTGGGTTTCTTTCACATTTTTGCACATGGCAGTCGTCTATTTATAAACCTCCACAGGGACTCCTAAACCTTTACAGTTGGGTTCCTCCCACCACTTCAGCCCCTTTTCTCCCTTGTTCCCCCAAGGCAAGTCTTGTTTTTTTGGTGTAAAGACAATGATGGTGATTGTTATGTGGAGAAAATGTCCACAAAATATGAACCTTGGGTAAGGATTTTTAATTTGTACCTCAAGCAAAATAAATTGGAAATTAGAGATATTCAGGAGAGTCAGGGTATTTTCACCATAACGTAGGAGATCCTGATCTGAGTTGCTGGTATTCTTTAGTCTTACAGAATGTGAAACCGAAAAACTGAAAGCTCACTTTAAGCCAGTTGTGTGCGCTCTGTAGCATGATCCATTTTCAGTACTGTATGAAATTACTGTATTTCTAAAAGCCCCTGGACTTGACTGTTAAATCTGAAGTACTTTGGAGTAACAAAAGGAATAGTGGAGAAGAGAAGGAAGCCAGAACAACTGAGCATGCGCCGTGGCAGTTAATGAATGCTGCAGTTGGATGTGTGGCCTCATACAGCTCTGGGGCACTTCCATTGACTTTAATGGAATTGAAATTTTTAGCCTATTACAAATAGGCAGAGATCTGAAGGGAGAAAAGCCTTTGCTCAGAGACTAGAAAAACAACCTGTGGTCATGAAGTGATGTGAAGTATCTGTGTACTTGTTGATGTCCTGATAATATGTAAAAAAAGGGCCTTTTAAAAACCATACTGGGGAGAAAAAAAAAATAATAGTGCATTTTAACTGTTTCCTTATTCTAGTTTCTCTCTCACATGCTTCTCTACAGAAGTTGCCAGGTCCATTCTTATTAAATAAATATCAGCTTGCTTTCTTCCCTGAAATGTGAGTAAACTGTGTGTGGCTCTGTCTGGTCCCTGGGAAGGGAACAGACATCGGTTCGCCATGTGAATGTCGAACATGTCAAAGTGCAGCTCTGCCAGTCAGTCTGGGGCTGGGTGGGGAGAGACACGGGGAGAATGAACTCAGTGCTACAAACCATCTCTTTTGAATTTCTACAACCTATTAGTCACAGCAAGCTGCCCTTATTGATTTTGGTAAGAGAGGTCACTTTTAATCCTCTAAAGTGGAGAGAGCTGCATGCACTCTCCATAGCATGACATTAAAATTGACACAGCTCAGCATCAGTTCTATGAAAATGCCCTAAACCTAGATGGATTATTGCCTTGCCTTTCAATGGATACAAGCTGCTTACCAGAGCATGTTAATCTAGATGAGGTGTGAAAGCTTCAAAATGCTTGATAAGGAAAGAACAGCCCAAAAAAAAGCTAGAAAATATATGAACGTGCTAAAGAATCTGCCCCTGCAGAAATAGGCTATTAGTCTTAAGGAACTTTATGCTCTCCGTTTTCAAAAATTAAAAAATCAGCACAGAAGGACTGAGATTATCATATAAAAGAACAAACAAAAGTTGACCTTACTCTATGATTATGAAGAAAGCTTTATTCTGGCTGATGGCCCTTGCTAGTTCTGTTTATGTTCTTTAGAGAACTAAATCTTTGAATACAATTAGAATAGTCGGACTTGAATCTTAAGTGTGCCTCAAAATAAACAGCAGAGGAGAAGTCTCAGCAGTTCTCTTTTCATCTTTGTTATCCTTGCCCTGACCCGTTTTTCCTGCCTAATGATCATCTGTGGCATACTATTATTAAGAGGAATCTTCTTGATGGAAAAATGTACTTAATGGGGATAGGAAAATTGTTGTGAGTCTAGAGAAGTGTGGTTTGTTTTTTTAAAAAATTTCTTTGAAATTCCAGAAAATTACTATTGCCTCTTCTGATTTTATGCTAGATTTTATTTGGAAATTTGTTTTCTGAAGGTCTTGCTGGTTTTTCTGTGAGACTTGGTAAAAATGTACAATGTAATGTTTAGGGAAATTTGTTGGTTTGTCATATAAGCCTTGTTTTCTCTCTTTTCACTAGTTGTAGCTTGCTCCAGTATTTCTTATTAAAGGTTGGAAATTCCCTTTCTAAATAAAATACATCTGCAAAAGGAACTGCAGTAAAAAACACCAGTAAGTCACAATGTTAAACTCTTAAGTTGTGTAGCCTGTAAATGTAATCTGTGTGATGATGGAGGTGCTTGACTTCCATGCCATAGCACCTTTCAATAAGCTAAAAGTACTCTATAGTCATTATTCAAGCAGGCCTCACTTCCTTCTCAACAGAGATTAAAGTATGCGTGTGTCTGTGTGGGCAGCGTGGCTTCCCCTCCTACGCGAAGAGAGATTTGCTCTTTCTCCTCTTTCTCTTCTTCCTCCCTCAGCTGAGGTGGGAGGGTGGTATTTTCTCCCTGTTTGTGGACTTACCAAGACACAGGGAATTTCAGTGTTGGCACAGAGAGGGAGCTGGCTTTTGGCTTCACCACTCTCAGTAAGAAACGGTGCAGTAGTGACACCTGGAAAAAAAGGTAAAAGCTGCCCCATCTGCAGATACCTGGCAATTTACTTTTGCCCCAGTACTATTTTTTCCTTCCTCCTAACAAGGGAGAAAGAAAAATAAGGTATGTTTCCAGTCCCTCATCTTTGTGTTGGAAGAGTCCTCCCTGATGTCCAAACACTATGTGGGATAGAGGAGATGATGGGAAGCTATGGGCTGATAAAGGGAAGAAAAGAATGAAAGGAAGAAAAGTACCTTTCACTTCTATAAAGGACTTATTCCTATCGCAGGTCAGACTTGGTGGGGAAAATGGAAAGGAACATTCACATGGAAGAAGAGGAAAAGCAATGTTAATCAGACATGGAGAAAGCTGAGGGATACCACAAGGCTGTACAAGGGAAAGAGAAAGATTAAAGAAAGATGAGAAGAACAACACTCATACAAAGTAGACATTAAAAAGGCAGTTTTTTGTTTTCTGAGAAATGAAGTATTAAAATATTCCCGTGATGTACTTGTTAGCAGAATTGGATAAGCAGAGATATCGAGGAGTATGAAAAGTATAATTTTCTTCTCTCTCTCCCCTCTCCTCCCCAGAAAAACCAGAAAAAAAAGAAAAAAAAAAGAAAAAAGAAAAAAAAAAGAAAAGAAAAAATAACTCTACTTCAAGGAAACTGAGTTACTTTCTCTGCTTAATGTTGCATTGAGATGTCAAGAGATGTGGCTGTACAAGAGAAGAGGGGAGATGGAGATGCTCAGTTGATGTTTGGTATTAGAACAGTTTTTCCCTGAAAAAGAGGAAGGGAGAGTCAGCCTGGACACTGTTGTTTCTGCTTTCAGTGGTCTTCATAAAATATTATTTCTCTCATCACACTCCTGTCTTGTCTCTGTTCCTTGGGATGTATAGATCTATGTAAGGCCTGTTTCTCTAATGACAAGTAGTTACTATAGTTCTCTCCCATTTATGCCTTTTTTTTTTTCCAATACAGTAAAGTCATGCCAAGTGTAAATGCCAACATATATGTTTCAGGAAAACCAGGAAAGCTATTAAGTGTATTACACCTCTGCACATAAGTTCTTATTTTGTGGAATATTGTTTGGCTGGAATCTTTTTCAGGTACAGTTCTCTTATCCCAATTTCTTTTCTTTGCTTCATCCATCTCAGCCAGTTAAATGTGTATATAACTGATTTTTCTGAAATGGGGCCAAAGTCCATGTACTTCAATAGCTCTTAAACATGTGGTTAACTTCAAGCATGTGTGTAGGGGGTTGCTGAATACAGATAGTTTGCTGAATCAGGACTTCCCAACACTAAGATTTTAAATTGCAAACAATCCTCTATTTTAATGTATTTTAACTACTGCCTTCCAAGGACTATAGGTAACTGCTGTTCCTTGACTCCTGCACTTAATGAAAGTTGTAGTTGGTTGAACAGCAATTTAAGGGTAAAAACAATCTTTCTGATACCCTGGTGTGACAACTATTTTTTTACTTCTTCCTAATAAATAACTTAATTATATTACATGAAAGGGAGTAATGATTGGAATTTCATGTTATGATTAAAAACTTACTTTTCTGGCAAAATAAAAAGATCTGCTACTATAAAAAAAGTTAATTTGTTATAGATTTTTTCATTCCCCCTCCCCCAAGATTTCTGTACTTTCTAACAAGAAGTGGTACTAAGATGGTAGTAGTATCTGTATGTCATTATTGACCAAATAAGGCACTATTCTGCCTTAGTGAGGCCACACCTGGAGTATTGTGTCCAGTTCTGGGCCCCACAGCTCAAGAAGGACAGGGAACTGTTTGAGAGAGTCCAGCGCAGAGCCACAAAGATGATTAAGGGAGTGGAACATCTCCCTTATGAGGAAAGGCTGAGGGAGCTGGGTCTCTTTAGCTTGGAGAAAAGAAGACTGAGGGGTGACCTCATCCATGTTTACAAATATGTAAAGGGTGAGTGTCAGGATGATGGAGCAAAGCTTTTTTCAGTGATGACCAATGATAGGACAAGGGGCAATGGTTGCAAACTGGAGCATAGGAGGTTCCATGTGAATATAAGGAGAAACGTTTTCACTGTGAGAGTGCCAGATCACTGGAACAGGCTTCCCAGAGAGGTTGTGGAGTCTCCTTCACTGGAGACATTCAAAATCCACCTGGATGCGTTCCTGTGTGATGTACTCTAGGTGACCCTGCTCCAGCAGGGTGGTTGGACTAGATGATCTTCCGAGGTCCCTTCCAACCCCTAGGATTCTGTGATTCTGTGATTCTGTGAAATAAACATGAGGCACCTATCCAGTCTTCTGAATACATAAATTTATGTGACTTCTGGAGAAAATACTTTTAAAGAACAATAAAAGTGGAAGAAAAAAACCTGAAATCTAAAACCCCCATAAAACCCCAAAAAGCCAACCAACCCCTCATTGTCCCCCCAAAAAACAAAAAGAAAGGAACAAACAAAAAATCCAATTTCCTTTCTCATTCACTTGCATCCTTCTGTGTGCAGGGATAAACTGGCTGGGGCTGCCTGCCCTGTGTTGTTTTGGTTTTCTCCATCCTGCTTCACAGGTAGGGTGGGATGGCAAGTAGGTTCCACAGAGCAAATACATCTATTGGTAGTTTCAGGCAAGGGGAAAGAGGCAGTGAGGGAAATGTGCCTTCAAAATACTACTTAATATGCTCTTAGTGATGGAGTGCTCAAGCTGCCTTCTTGATGACAGTCGGGGAAGATAAAAAACGTTATTTTACTATTGTAGTTGATAGTCTTAATACAGTGTTTTAAAACAAAGTGTTCTTCCCTTGTTTTTATGGAAGGTGATAAGACTTAAAAATATAATTGGGCTTTCCACTTCTTTTCCTACTAATTTTTAATACTTGTTTCCTCACATTCCATCTTCAAACCAGCTAATCTATATCCCCTTCTTCTTGAATTGCATTATCCTGACAACACAGCAGTGAAAAGAGCCGAGACTGCAGGACTTCTGACAATGCCGGAGGGCCCCAGGAATAGGAATGCCCTGAAAAAAATGTGCTGCCATCCAGCTGCCCTTCATATTGTTGTCTCACTGTCCAATTTACTAGAGAATTTCCCACTGGCTCTTGGCTCATTCCCAAATGAGAATGTAATCTTTTAAAGATTACACTGCATAATGGAGGGACAAGGAGCTCTTTATTAACTGGGATGGGGAGTCACTTGCTATTAGGCAAGGGAGAGGGATGGGCTGTAGTAGTGTTTTGTGAGCTCTGCTTTCTGCCCCTTCCTGTCTCCTCAGTGATAGGATGGCGGGTTGGGAGTGGGAAACCACTGCAGCTGCAGTGTAGCAAAAGAAATAATTGAATGTAGGTTATGATTATGGCAATTACTTTTATAATGTGAGAGATTATACCATAGCTATTATATTGCCAGCAAGATTAAATTACTAATCTAATACCACAACATGTTTTTCAAGAAAATAAAAAAATCTCTGCTTGTTCCAGAGTTGGTGCATTCAAAGACTATTAATACAGTGTGAAAGAGCTGAGCAGCTAAGGAACCTAATGTGCTGTCTGTACAGACATTGTCTGGATCAGATCCCTGTCACTTTCACTTCCATGAGCTGTGCCAGCTAGACACCCTCACTCCTTTTGGGGTGTAAAGCAGTGTGGTACTCTGGTAATCTTAAATGCTCCTTCTCTCTCCTGTCAAGCCAGTAATTGTTAATAAACAGATTGCCAGAAGTTACACTTGCAATGGAGACATGTTAAAAACTTCACAAAGGGATGAGATTTGCTCATGTAAACCCACTGAATTTACTGGAAAGCTTCAGCTTCAAAATACTTTCACACTGTGCTCTCCTTTTACTATATTTTTTTAAATGTTGCTTAATCCAGAAGATACATGTATGTAAAATAAGGTAATCTTAGGTCACTTCTAGTATGATGTGAGTTTTGCTGAAGTTGTTTGGAGACTGCAATGTGATTTTTTTTTTGTTTTATTTTTTTTTGTCTGCATGCATAGCAAGGTCATAGGTGAGACTTATAGTCATATAGATAGTACAGATATAGTGTTGTATAGACCGTTCATGGTAGGAGTATAAGCTAATTATGCAGGAAGAGTAGTTTCCTTTTGTTCATCAGCTGGAAAACGAGTAGAAAATTAAATTTTGAAGACTTCAGAAATATATCATGTGTTGATCATTACCAGCAAATTAACTGGCTTCATGGAAGAGCCAGTGTTCTGATTCTAAAGAGAAATGTAGCTGGAAAATAAAATTCAAGAAATGTTTTTATTCATTTTATATGCTGTGTGTTGTATGATATCTTAAGCAGTTCATTAAATTTTTGTTGTACATACACTTAAGTCTTCTCACACTGTTGTGCCATATGAAAATACTTGTTACCACCTAAAGCTATTTGATACATTTGAAAGATTGAATGTGTATCTGTAAATCAAGCTTTTCTTCCTCCTTTTCTAGGGAAGAACTGGAGTGATGGATAACAAATTGAAGTAAAATGAGAATACTGTTGTTTTTGGCAGGATATGAAACCTGTGAATGGCAGGCTGTACCTTTATTTTATTCTTTTTTTTTCTCCTTCCCTTCTCCTTCCCTTCTCCATACAGAAAAAGAAGCAGATCTGATTTCATTGTGCTCTTACGCTGAATCTTTGCAGGTCTGACCGGTGCCGCATATGAACTGTTGGTCTCCATGACACAGACTTTTTGCTTTTGATCTTGCTATTCATTTGAGTTTGAGTCACCTGAGGCAAAGGGTGCTCTCAGTTACCTTCTGGGATTGAGAGCGCTGGGTGCTGTTAAGAAGTTGGTATTGAAAGTTGGTTTCATAATTTCCTTGTGGTGTCTAACCAAACTAACAAGGCTAGAGCTCTGTTTGCTAACTGCAAAGTGTCTTTTTGTTAGGTGGGGCTATCTTTCTGTTGCCTCCCTTGGCTTGTATCACTTTCAGGCGTGGTTTGTACATCCCAAGTGACCTGCTCTAGGTTGTCTTGCTCTGGCAGGGGGGTTGGACTAGATGATCTTTCGAGGTCCCTTCCAATTCCTAACATTCTGTGATTCTGTGAAACACCCTGTATTAATCTATTAATCTCCTCCAAGGGCTTTTTAGGTTTGTCCCTGGTGCATTAGATCCTCACCGGTAGAAACCATTGCACAAGGAATTAACTTGTTTTCTTGTGTCTCCTATGCCCAGGGGGCATCTTGTTAAGTCTTTGGTTGCTGCTTGCTTTTAGAAAGAAGGTCAGTGTGGGTTTATTGCATGTCTGCCAGTAGGTTGCAAAATGCTAGATCCTCATAAGCGATGTATGTGTCCGCCAGGCGAATGTTACCTTTCACGGACTGCACAGAGGGAACCATAACCCGTGGAAAAGGGCCGAACAGATCCCTGCGGGCCATACCTTGAGCTGTCACAGGAGTTTCAACCAGTTCTTGCTGTTCATCAGCTTTCCTGACCTCTGTCCATCATGTGCTTAAGCACCTTTTTAAAAGTCAAATTGTGGCTCCGGGCATTAATTGCAGACGGTAGGGCAACACGATCTGCTGGAAATTGTGAAGTCAGTAATACAGATTTGTGTGGACTTCTGTGTGTGCCCTCTCACTGTTAATAGGTAATAAAACATGAATATTTCAGTGTGACAGTGGTTTTTTTGTGTGACTCTGTGTTTAACTGCCATGAAGACACAGGTGTAAAATTTTTGTATTTCTGTGAAAAATATTGGAATAGAGAAACTGGTATGTTCAGAAGGTCTTGCAGTAAAGTTTGGGTGGTTTTCCTGATGATTTGATGCTAGAGCATAAACTGAAGATATTTTTTTCTTTCGTTTCTGCAAATGTCCCAGTGGAATTATTTTTAGAGCCAATAGGAAATTTCTGTAAGATGTTCTCATAAGGCACATTTTTGTGTTTCCCTTATTTTCCTGCTAACCTCTAATTTCCCTAACTGCCTTTTTAACGCTTGAAAACTTTCTGCATTTTTATGTCAGTTTCTATGTCAGTTGATGTTGAAATCAGTTTCAAAACCACAGCTGGAACTTTTATTTGCCAAATTATTTAGCTTTCAATTTAGCCTGGCCCTAGACTGAACACATCTGAGTGAAAGTAGCTTAACAAGCTAGCTTCTTTTTATCTCCTCCGACATGTGACTGGCCATGCAAATACTCTTAGCTTGCTCTAAATATTATGGGGGAAGGGAGAGAAGCATGTAAAGGTCATTGCTGTGGTTTACTTGATGGGCAGTAGTTTATTATAAACTGCCGTGACTCAATTGTTTTTGATACTGTGTTTATCATAGCCCAACTGAGAGATGTTAGGGAAGCTTCTGATCTTGCCAGAAGTTAAAAGAGCCACATCTCATGAGGGTTTTTTTTCTCATGATACAATATCGACTGTAAACTGCTTGCATGAAGCATACTGTTTGCTGTGTCTCTGTATGTAAGAAGACTAATGTTTTGATCCCATCTTTAAGCAATACCACAGTGCACATAACTCCTAAATTATAACCCTTATTTTTACATTCAGTCTTTTCAGCTGGATGATTTTTTGTTGCTTTAAAACAATAGGTATTTTTGTAATACATGAATATAACACAGAAAATGTATTGCAGTTCTTTTCAATGATTTTGTTGCTTGATATAGTGACACGGCACTAGTGTCTAGCAAGCAAGTACATTCCTGTGGTGTTTTCAAAAGCATATGAGAAACCATATGTTTTCATAGGAAAACAGCTGTTACCAAGCATATGCTTTCTTAGATAGAGTGACAGTTATTAAAAGGGCAAGGTAGGACCACAGCTTGTCTTTTAAGTTGAATAAAGCTGGCAGTAACTGTCGCTTTGAATGTGCAGTGGCGCTGCGTGTAGATATTGCCATGTACAGTTGTAACTGGAAGGAGAGAGAGAGAGATTAACGTCCATAGTCTGCAGTTTGTAAGAGACAATATAAATCTCTGTCCTGCTTTGAGCTGTGAATGCCTCTGTAGGAGTTATAGTAACAGACAAATTAGCATAATGTAATTGGCTGGCAAGGTCAGCCCCTCTCCAGGAGCATTAGCAATGTTTACTGTAAGAAGAGACAGACCAAGTATTGTAGGGTAGTACGTTGTCTGTCCTTTTTGAAGGAAGAATAATAATTTTGGACTCCTACATCACAGACTTTACCATATCATATTAAAATGCAGACTATCATATTTCTGCCTTAAAGCAAATAATCTAAAAGAACAACAAAGAATATTCTTTGCTATCACACAGATCTTTATTCATTCTTTTTACTTTGAACCTCATGGAGTTTACATCTTTTTTTTTTTTCTTTTTTTTTTCTTTCTCTGTTGAATAGCTTTTCTCTGAATGCTAAACTTACACACACATCCCTGACAATACCTAATAAATCTTGTTGGGAGGATTAAAATTTTTGGTCTTACTACATGAGACACAATTAGTAAATCCAGACAAACTTAACAGCTTTCTGGCTTGGATCTTTTGAAAGTGTGAAACTCTGGGCAAAATTCTGGGCCAGCTCTAGCAATCCAGACTCACTGGATTCAGCTTTGTGAACCCTTTCGGAACTGTGTGTCAGAAATGTGAGATGGTGCCCCAGGTTTTAAAGGAGACCTTGCACCGAGTCACAAACAGCACTGGCTTTTTAGCCTTTGATCTCAAATCTGACAATTTGTGCCAAGTATTTGAAATGAGTTCAAGGATTTAGTTATGACATGTTTGGGAAATGGCTTTCAGAATATCACATAGGGATTGTATTGGCTTTCCCTATATACTATTCACCAGAGATGCTGAAGGTTATGTTATTTAGCAGCTATCTTCAGCTTAAATCTGTAAAATACTTTCAGTGACCAGAAGTTGCCACTTCAATTTTCCTAGAGAACTGGTAGACAGGCTAAAACATTGACCACTATCTTACTGGAAAACCTATTTCCTTGTGCTTAGACAGTGTGATCCAATGGATTTCCAAAGCACAGTCCTTCCTGAGGTCTTTTGATAAAATAAAAACAGACAGCAATTCCTGGACTCCACAGCAACTGTATTCTGAGTCTTGTGTAGTAATAACTTCCAGCCTAATTTTAAGTTGGGTAGGTTTAAAATGAGCAGTGTTGTCATTGTGTTCAAGGGTAATATGCTCTTCTTTAATGCCAGTACCCTATTAGCTAGCCACTTTTGACAATGGGATCATGGTGCTACTTGTGCCAGGCTGGCATTCCTGACCTTCTCCTCTGTCCCTCAACTTTCAGGTATAGAGTTGCTTCGGTTGTAAACATCTTCCTGGCATCCACATTGCAGGCAAAAGCTGCTGTGTAGAGGAGAGCACTCAAGAGTACCAGTTCTCCATGTGCAGCTAGGTTGTTCCTCAAGGATGCATGCCTGCCCAGTTTTGTTCATGGATCAGCTGAAACTCCTACTTTCCATTGCCTGAATTATGTTTTATGTCCTTGTATGAAGTTGTCTGGCTGGCTGGGTCATACCATTACAGGATGACCAGTTGTTTAATACTTGAGAAAATGAGTGTTGTGGCTCCTCAGGTGGAATGAGGCCTCACCAAGGCATTTCAGAACTGTGTGGTACTCTAAAGGAACAGTATGTAATTTCCCCAGGATGGCTCCACACTGCATTTAATTAGTGACTGGAAGCGTGTACATCTGGATGATTGTCTGGTAGCATTATCAAATACAGTGCAGCTTGCTTGTTGTTCTCTCCATTTACTCCGGTCAGAAAAGGAGCTGAGCCAACAGTGTCCTGCTTTTGCAATTGAGAATTCACCCCCTGCACCACCACCATCACATAACCTCAGTAAGATTTTTAGCCTGACTCTTCTAAAATGGCTTGCAATTTTTAGTGCCCAGATGTGGATGTACAGCCAGGAATGCTTTAATTGGATCCAATTTTCTGCAGATGATGAGCTCCCCTTCTCTGACAAGTAGATCCTGCAATGCTAGCTGGACTTGAGCATGCAGTCATTCTTTGCTTACTAATTTACATGTCCTTCTCTGCTCTCCTGTTTCTAGTCACCAGAGAACCGTTCTTTTGTCTTGCTATTCTTCTAATGGCATTAGTCATATAACTCTCTTCTGTATTGGTTAAAGTATCTTGGTTATGATCTCTTGTCATTTCTGTGAGATGGAAATTCAAATGCATGCTACTCAAGTCCAGTGGAGTTGTTCTCTTACCAAAAAATCCCTTTTTCTCTGTCACTGTGATATTATATTTCCTTCCTCAGTATACTGTGTTGTCTCTAAAAGCTATTCTCTTCTTGTCACTTCCAAGCATTTTGTAGCTGTTGAAGATAGTAATCCTGTTTTAGAGGTAAGGCAGAAGAATGTGAAGTAATTACTCAAAATCATGCAGTAAATCTGTATCAGAGAGAGGGAAAGGATGGCTATGCAGTCCCCGGTGTAACTGACCTGCAGAACACCTTTGGAGTCCAAGGAGTTATATTATTTCTTCTGCTGACCCAGTCCTGGGAAGCTGTATGTCCCAGCTTCACACCAGCTTGCTTTCTTCATTTATTTCTTGTTAACAGTAGCTTTTCTTCCAGCAATCCCCAGAAAACTATGCTTTCATCAATGTGCATGCATTCTTCAATGGGTGGTCAACTCTGCTTTTTGCAAGAGGACCACTATTGGTTTCTTTTTCTTTCAAGCATGTTTGTTTTCCTAGTCTTGCTAGTGTTTTTGCCTGCCTGCCACTGCAGAAGGTAACTGCTGAAACCAAGGCAGAAATGGACAAGGGCAGCATGTTTCCCCTTAACCAGACTGCAGAATGTCAGAAACATCTTTCAGGATTCAGAGAACACCTTTCTTATAATACCTGTTTGTAGACCTTGTTGTACTCACTGGAAGTGAACTTTTCTTAGCTGTAAGTGTATTTCACTTTTTTCCTTTTATGCAGACAGTCTTTTTGCCTTCCTAAACCCCAATGTTTTAAATTCCTATGGCTACAAAGATTATTAATTTTGTCTGAATGCTTCCAACTGATTAACCTAATACTTGTAAGTTCTTCTAGTCCAAGATCTAGACTAAACTAGCTCTCCTCTCCCAAAACATCAACATAAAATTGATTGAATTGTTTGAATTGTTTGTGGATTTATTTAACCTGCATGCTTGCCTTTGTGATTACTTCCCAGGAGGTCTGGTGAATTAGCTTGATCCCAACTTGATGCTTCAGTGTTCCTTGTATGATTTTCACTGATCAGAACCGTTTTCCTACAAGTTCACTTGTCAACCCACTCCACTGGTTACATCTGTGATCCCTTTTATGTAGCAAATAGTCTGTCTGGGTGCTTTTTGAGACCACTGCTGGCCTTGACTCCTGGGCCTTTCCCAGAATTTTGTTTTAGTCCCCATGTAGTACTAGCCAGCCTGGCCTAATGTAGCTGCTGCAGTGGGTTGGGGTTAAAAGAATATTTAGGAGATGCATTTTATTACCAGGGTAGCAGCATTTCCACTTGACTTCTTTCTTAGCAGAAAAGTTAAGCCTGCTGGTTTTCTGCTTGAAACTGCCTGAATGGAAAATCACTGGTTGTTTTCTTGCTACCATCCTTGCTCTGCTTTACCAACTGCTCTGTCTAAAAATTGTTGTGGTCATTGAATACAGTCTAGCAGCCATTGCTATAACTCATGCATGATGCCAATAACTTATGCCAGTGAAATCAATGATGAGAATTTCAAAGAAGCTTTAAATAAAATATAACAAATTTAAATGCCAAAGTGCTGTCTCTGTGAATTTGCTATTAACAGATTATAAATGGTTTGCATAATGTTGAAAAACCTAGTGCCTTCAGTTAGTGTTATCAAAGGCTTGTTTAAAGCAATTCCTGGAGGATTGCCGCCCTCCCCCTCTAGCTTTCTGTTTCACGATGGATGAAAACAAAACTCCTTACAATAAAGAATGGAAAGCCAGGTTTTCAACTACCCTCTGACTGGCCTCCAGATCTGGCAGCTGCTTTTCGATGTCTAATTGCTCGTCCTGCAAAAGTTGACATATACCTACTTTGAGAAGGTTCTTTGAGTACCCGCTTTGTATGTGTGTTCTGTCTGATTTACAGAAATGAAATGATAGTGCTGGAAAAAACTCCGAGTAGAGCTTGTAATACTGTTTCTTTCTTTATTTATTTATTTATTTAATGTTTCCTGGTTTTCTTCATTCATATATAAGTATTAGATGCAGGGAAACAGTGCAAAATCATAGAATCATAGAATCATTATGGTTGGAAGGGACCTCCAGGGTCATCAAGTCCAACCTTTATCCCATCATATTCCTAACCATTAGACCATGGCCTCAAGTGCCTCAAAACAGTGGATAAGACACTGGAGTTGGAAAAAAGACCCCTTCCATTGAGTCCTGTTTTTTTGGCTACACACATCACTTACTTTCTCTCTTTCTTCCTTCCTTTTTTCTTGCTTTGTGTCTAGACTCTAAGGCTTGTGGGCAAGTGTAGTCCATCAGTGTGTCTATACAGATTTTAGCACAATAAGGCCTTGATTTCAACTGAGGCCTCTAGGAATTACACCTAGTAAGTATACTGGCAAGTCTCTTTTCTTTCTTTTCAGGTTTCTTACTAGATCTTCTCCATTTGAGAATCATGGCAAGCTCCCTCGTTTACAGCAATCTAATGGGACCATAATTGGGTCCCCAAGATAACATTACAGATATAAGCCAGTTTTTCCTTTGACAAAGTTCTGTGGAGAATGTATTTTCTTATAAACATGCTTTTTATAAAAGGGTTTGTTGTTTTGTGTTTATTGGTGTTCCATCTACTCTAGAGAATACATTTGAGAAAAACTAGCTCCAGCATGGCATATAATGTTTCATTAGCAGGCATAACCTTGTTTATTTGCTTTTTAAAATTGTATTTAGAAAAGGAAATCAGTTTGCACCATTGACATGCTGCCAGGTTCCTGTTTATAAATGTCACAATAGGCAACTTGGAAGAAATGAAATAGTCAGTTTATGGCTTTTGCATAGAGTATGACAGAACTGGGTAGAGCCAGGCAGCCAGTTGTGCTCCCCCTGTTTTGCAGCCTCCCAGTTAGCAGGACGTAGTGTGGTGTTAGCTGTGCAAAACACGCCGAGTGACCCGAACTGGGCTATGCACACTTAGTGTTACTGACGTTTATTTGAACAGAAGCAGCTCTTTGTGCTATGTTGTTTAAATGGCTATCTTGAGCAAGTAATTGTGTATGAAACAAGCAACCCTGAGGAAAAGGGGAGATATTTGTAGGAAACTTCAAGACATAAGCATGAGATCTTATGTCATCTTTTCCTATAGAGAAGCTATTTCCTGTCAAACTCTGGTGAGACCAATCTTCCAAAATTTCCTTCTCCTTTAAAATATGTTCATTGCATTTCCTTTATATCACTTCTTTTCCTTTCCCCTAGTAAATGGTCTATCATGGGTACACCATATATTACTGTGTATGTAAAGAAGGCTTCATATGTCAAAAGCATATTCTGGACAGACACGCTGTAAAGGGCATGAGGAGGGTAGTGGGGGAAGAGGGGAGGGAATCGTGGAAGACAAGGATCATCTTTCAGTATTCATTGCTACTGGTAATTGGAGGGCACCACTGAATGTCTGTAATTAGATCATGTCACAAAAATTAAGATGAAAGACCAAAAATTCTAAATCTCCTGCATTTTGTTCCTAATATCAGAGGAGTCAGAGCATTTGCTTAAGCCAGCAGCCAAAGTAGAGAACAGGCAGGGAGGCTTAACGTGCCCTTGGAAGAAGTTCATGTGTGCTTTCCCCAGAAGGTGCGAGGAAGAGAGCAGAGGAGGTGACTGTGCACTCCGTGTACCCAAGGGGCAGAGGCCAAGTGGAGTCACGCCAAAGGTTGGTGTGAGCACGAACTGTGTTGCAAAGATTTTGTGCAGGGCTGTCACCCCTCAGCCAGCGGCCTTGAGAGGATTAGTAGCGCTTAAATGGGCCCTTCGGACTTCAAGTTAGGTGGTGACTGCTGCAGCCTTGAGATGGCTTACACCTGGCTTAGCACTTCATGTGCCTGTCCCGTGTCTTGTGCCATGCATCTTAGCAGCACCACATAGTTTGCTGGAGATAGCAGACTTGAGGTTTCATTTGCATCACTGAATGCATCTCAGAAAGTCTTTCTGATAACAAAATAACAGCTATTGAAAGACAACAGGATAAAAAGATTATTTATGAAGGTTGTTTCTTTGTTGTTTTTGTTTTGGTTTGGATTTTTTTGTTTGTGCCTGTTCAGGAGCAGCCAGCATGTCTATATTTAAAACTTAAAACAAAAGGGAAGTTTCCCTGCATGTTCCAGCATAGCTATTTAGGATAAGATTTTGCAAAGCTCCTGCTGGTACTCCTCCTCAGTACACAAGTCTGATCTATTAATTAACAGTGATTGCCCACTAAGGCTCCAAAAGACTGAAGACATTTTTAGAAAAGGTCTTGGGCTATCGAAGTCCACAGATACCTTTAGAAATGTCACCTTTTTTGTCAAGAAATTCTAGTCACGGTGCTCTGAAGCAGTATTTGGGCGGAGGTTAAACTCTGGTCTGTGAACTGCTGGTGGTCGCAAAGCTGTGGTAAGTCATCTGCAGCTGGTCTGTGGAACCATCTTGCCTTAATTACCCAATTTATGATAAGAGCACAGAGTGCTCTGTGAGAAATTCAGAGGGTTGACAGAGGTCTGTGATCCAAAAAATTGGAAACCAGTGGCTGAGACTGATAAGTACAGATTCAAAGCTCCATGATTTCAGTGAGAGCAATGTTTCCCCTCTTCCCCCCATCTGCCTATCATTACTTGTCATTTTTGAGTAAGGAGTTTAATTTTTCTTTACATTTTACCCCTGAGGAGATCAGGTTGATAACATACGACTGAGCAGTGTTGCCTGGGGTTCAAGAAGTCATATATACTTGTATCACTCCCAGCCTTTTATTCTCCAGCATTGTGCAGATAGCTGGCTGTGTCCAGGTCAGGGGTTGGCGTTAGATGGGGCTTGGGGGCAAGGAGGAGTCCTGCACTCTGGGATACGTCATGCCAGCTGTTTTTTTTTTAATGTGCCATTTTTATCAGGTAGCTGTTTAAGTGAACATTTGCCTTTCTTTGAAATGTTTTGAGGAATGGATCCTTTAGCATCAGTTCTGTATTTTTATGTGTCAGTCTTGTTCAGTGACATCATACCTCTCGCTAAGTAAGGGAGTTAAATGGATTTTAGCAGTCTGCAATAAGATCTTCCAAGTGCCTTGTCCCAATGCTTAATGTTACTATACAGCATTTTCCAGCAGTTCTTTTCTGTGTCCTTTTTTTCTGCTTCAGTGCTTTTTCTCATTCAAGCTATACAGATGTTACAGTTTAAAAAAAGTATTGCATTTCAGTCTCCACCAAGTTTACGTTCTCCCATCTCTTGCATAATGGAACTTTTTCGTTTCTTCTTTTATTTAAATTTAAATCTTTGTAATAGACTTTCTTTTTCTTGTAATCCTTCAAATACATTAGTAATCTGATTCATTTTTTATCCCAGTTTTCTTCCCTAGTTCTTGTGCTATTTCTGCTGGCCTTGAATGGACAGCAACCTTACTTGTGTGCTTCTGGCAGTTTAGATGTTGTGTGCTAGTTACAGATGAAACAGTGGTGATGGGCTGGTGTGAGGGTGTTTTCCATACACATTGATCTGAACAATGAGAAAAGAAACGAGTTGGTGCTATTTTGGGGGAGATTTGATAACTTTTGTTTTAAGATCATATTTTTCTTCTGTCAGGAGAGAATTCATAGAGGTTCCGTAGTTTTGATGGAGATTGTATATGATTGTAATAATTTCAAAGCCTGCCATTATTTGCCAGATTTACTCTCTACTGTGTTCATTTTTGGGCTCACTACAAGAAGGACATTGAGGTGTTGAGGCGTGTCCAAAGGAAGGCTGTGAAACAGTTCTGGAGAACTAGTCTTACAGGAGCAGCTGAGGGAACTGGGGTTTTTTAGTCTAGAGAAAAGGAGGCTGAGGGGAGACCTCTTGCTGCTCTCTACAGTGACCTGAAAGGAGGTTGTAGTGAGGTGGGTGTCAGTCTCTTTGCCCAGGTAACAAATGATAGGCTGAGATGAAACAGCCTGAAGTTGTGCCAGGGGAGGTTTAGATTTTATATTAGGAAAAATTTCTTCATCAAAAGAGTCAGGCACTGGGACAGTCTACCCAGGGAAGTGGTTGATTGACCACCCCTGGAGGGATTTAAAAGATGTGTTGCTTAGGGACATGGTTTAGTGGTGGACTTGGAAATGTTAGGTTAATGGTTGCATCTTAAAGGTCTTGTCCAACAAAAATGATTTTATGATTCTGTAATTCTGTAATTTTCTTTACAACAGTGTCTTCCAGGTTTTTAAGCCAGCAGATTCTTTGGTTGTGTAAGCAGCATGTGCAATGAGTGAGCGTATCACTGGTGGCTTCCACTCATGTGTATATTGTATATATTGTGAAGTCTCGATAAACAGGCAAGATGCTGCTGTACACTTCTTAAAAGTGCACATGTAGCTGACGCTTAAATGTGTATCTTGGTTTCCCTGAGTGCTGTATGTCTCTTTAGAGCCTTCTAGAAGACTTTAGGTTAGAAATTTCTTTCCTCATAAATTGTAAAATGCCTGAAATTGGGACAGCTTAGAACATTTATCCTTCTAAATATAATAATTGAGAAGCCAGGCTATATAAATTCTAAAAAAAAAATGCTGTGTATTTGATTTCTATCTTTATTTAAAAAAAAAAGTTGATGCCTTTTCTCTTGAATTATTTGAAAAATATTTAAAGATGCTCTTTGGGAAAATACAGTTAAATTATTTTTTGCAGAAAACAGAAAAAAATATTAAAAAGTTCTTTTGTCTTTGTTTAGATGAATTGGATTTTCTCACCTTTAAATGGCAAATTCCTTCTGACTTTCGAGTTTATATAATAGTCTGCAAAATATATTTATGTACAATTTGTTACAGGTGACAGCTCTATTGATCTAAAAGCTCACTCAGAACAATCCTGAACGAGTCTTCGATTTGTACAAAACTGTTATTTGCAGTTTTCATTAAACCTCACAGTTAAAAAAGAATAGTGAGAAAATATAAGCTGGCTTTTGTTCAGAAACTAGCTGTTATAGTTTAAAAACACAAACAAACTCTGAAACTCAGAATATTACAATGGTGTAAAGGATGGTTTCATCTTCTTCATCCTTTGCATTCAGTAGATAGAGATGCACAATACAGATGTTGCCATGTGACATGGATGGGGGTTTCTCTGGAAGAACCAGGGTTCAGTGGAAATGGTGACTGCCTGGAGTCATGGGGGTGTATTTTGCCTGTGTCTGCAGAGCCGTCATTTCTCTGCTGTGCTTGCCAACAGGGCGTGTGTTCTTGTGGAGTGATGTGTAATCCTCTCTGCCAGAACATGGAAGCATGACTTCAAGAAGTTTTTAGAAAAAAGAAGTGTGTTGCCTATCCAAAGTTAAATGGTTGCATGTGGGACAAAAACACTCAAATGTTTTTGTGAAAGTCTGAAGCTAAAATGGGGAATACAAAGAAGCTGGGGAGCACTCAGACTGATAATCATCTATTCCCTTTCCTCTTGCAGCTGGAAAAGTTGAGAATGAGCACATGATTTAAAAGATCCAGTTTAATAAAATGGGTAATAATAAGCTCATCTGCCCTCTTCTAATGCTGAAGGACAGTTGTGAAGATCTCTGAGAAAACTCTCTCTGTGTGTCTTAGTCTCTCAGAGTATGGACAGGTCTTGGGAGTGTTAAAAGCAGAGGCAGAACCCTGTCCCAGTCATCACTCTTGTCAACTTCTTCTCCGAGTTGTAGTGCTAGGAGCTCCTCACCTAGTATCAAGTAATTTTAACCATTGGCTTAAGAGTTGGAGGAGAATGAAAAGGGGAGTCAAAGTGAGATGTTCTTCATGGATCCCTGATGGAAGAGCATGCAGCACTCCTTAAAAGTAGAGCTGGAAGCAGCCTAGCCAAATAACAATTCAACTATAAAGTGGAGGTCTCAGTTTCAGCCAATGTTGCTGAATTTGTCTTGTTTGTATAAGGGCCCAAAGTCGAGTCTACAAGGAGCCTGTTAATATCCTATCCAGATCCATTCGGAATCAGGTGCAGAGCTCAACACAGCAAGGCCATTTTGGGAGTTCTGAAGACCATCTGCATCACACATGCAACGAGCTTAATCTTGCTGTGCTGGTGATACAGAGTCATTCTGCGTGTCGTGATGCATATGACTAAATCAGATAGGCTTAGGGTCAGATCTGTTACCTTCCTGCCATCTTTCAAAGCACAGGCATTGTCATTTAAGTATGAACTTCCTTGAACTTCTCTGTAAATTCACAAGCATCTCACTAATGTAAATTATTCTGAGATTGCCAAATCCTTTTCTTATGAATGTGAGAGTCATGCTGAATTTGACATTTTCTTGGGAAATCTTAGGCTTTCTACTGGCAGCATAGCATAAAGATACAGTTCCTGCCTAACAACAGTGCTTGCATTACTGAGAAGAACAGACATCTGGATGCATTGACAGGTTTTCATTCTGTTTTTGCTTTCCATGCATCACATATTCAGCCTACTTTCTGAAAAGATACAGTTTATTGGAAATTGTTAAAACTTTGAAACAGCAATACAAATTTATGCATGCAAGCTAACAATTATAATGTCTTGTGTGCAAACAAAATTTTTCATACTTATAATTCATACTATTTGTATCTTGAAGAGATCTGGAATTATGGGAGAAAAGGGAAAGAGAAGGAGAAGAAAATGGAAATACTGAATCTAGAAGCACCGGAGCCTGATATTAAATCTTTAATTTCTCCCCTGTACCCCATGGAACAACAAAATCCAGTCAGAATCTGGGCAAGGGCTGTGGTACACTTGTCTAATGCTCATGGCGGATTTTACATCCCATCCCTTCCAAGGCCTTGTGGACTCATGGCACCATCCATGTTTCTTTAAAGACCCTCCCCCATAGCAGATCAGTATTCTGTAGCTCTTGGAAATCTGTAGTCTGGAGTCTGTAATCTAGAGAAAGACTTTCTGAATCTTGGACGGTTTCATGCCAATGCTCTGGCTTTGTGCAAACAGGCCTCTTCAGAAGCAAGGCAGGTATGTGTAGGCAGATCATCTGTGCAGGCAACAGCAAGGGGCAGTTGTGCAGCACTGCAGGGTGAACTCATTGTGGGTGACTGATGCTTTTCTTTGTTGCTCCCCTATGGACCCACAGGTACAAATACTCTATATCCCTCTTGTGATTTAATATTTGCTCTGATAAACATATTACTGAAAGCAAACATGCAAAACAGGAATATTTGGAACCATTTGTACAGGTATTATGTATATCCAGGGGAAGCTTTAGGAAATGATAGCGCTAAAAGATTTACTTGCAGATTGATAGATTATTAGACCTGGTTTTGCAAAATGCTGTAATGATCAAAAAAGTCAGTGTGGGTTTGAATCCTGAACTAGATTTGGGTGTGTATAAATATATGTATATACACACATACATTTTTTTTTTTAACAGAACAGTTTTTCATCAGAAATCACTAATCTGTTGAAGACATGACATTTTTATAGAAATGTGGTATGAGGGGGAGATTTCCTTTTGGAAAAGGCTCGTAAGTAAATACTGGCTGTTCTGCTGCTGGACATGATTCATACTGTGTAAATTTTTAACAGAAACTCAGAGCTGGGTTGTCTTCATACTGAGCAAGTGATCTAATCATGTGGCTGTAGGCAGCCCCTCTGCCTCTTTATATGTTTGATGACTGGAACAACTCCTTTAAAAGAAACCGAGATCCCTATGTCCACAGCAGCCTGGGAAATCACTTGAAATATGTTAGAATTTGGAGGCAGGGGGATGACAGCTAAGGCTTTTAGTGTGGGTCCTCTAATTATTGTCTCCTTTTCCATGAGAAATGCCATCTAAAGGGTTTATTCTTGTTTTGGTTCAGGACACAGTCTTTCTTTTAGGTCTAGGATTCAGTAAGTTGTCTGCCTCTCCTGTCTTCCACATTTGAGCAGAGCTCCGAGTTTCCTTTCTCACCAGGTTTATGTATCAGTAGTTTGTGGTTTTTATGTGCTTTCTAGACAAATTGGCTCTAAATTGGAATTCTGAATGAAATTTAACTTTAATTTTCAATCCTGGGTATTGCAGTAGTCAGGAAGATGCTTTGTGTGAGTTGGTGACAGAGCGTGTGTGCAAAGGTTTTTTTTCCCTTTTCCTTGGCCTAGCATGAGGTGTCAATGGAAAGTTTCTTTTCCTCTTACTCCTAACAATCTGCATGTTGGTGCTTGATAGGAAGAATAATGCTCTTGAAGTTACCATATTTTTCATATGTATACACTGTGGGGTATCGCTGGCTTGTGAGTTTTGTTTGTTTTTAAATGTGGGCCAAGTCAAACCCTTGCGGTTTAGCAGCAGTGTGAATTGTGTGTGCAGGGATAATAGAAGAGAAGTTTTATTCCAGGGTTCCTTCCTAAGTAGTATTCTGGTCTCTTGTGGCTTGTTTGCTCTGTGGCTATGAGTTATCTATTAACTTTTTTTTAAAAAAGAACTTTTTAAGGGCTCCAGGTTGCCTGCAGCAGAGGTTATATATGTGTAAATACAGTGCTGTTATTGTAGGCCTCTGGGATATTATTGCTCTACAAAATATATGGAGGCTAATAGGAATGGCTGTTCCGTGACGTACTGTGTACTGTTTGTTACTTTGGGACTATAAACCTTGATTTGCTTGTCAGTCTAAGCAGACCTAGTACACAGTAAACAACCCATACAGTAAATCAAGGTGCCATGCACTCGCCACAGAACTCATTTTCAAACAAAATATATATTGCATTCAGTTAGGAGAAGAAGTGCTAAATATCCCTGTTATAAATCACGAGTCAGAATCACAGAAGAGTGATTAGTCAACTTGCGGGTATTTTTCCATGTATATTGCCCTATAAAAGTAAATAGTTATTTTTCATTTCTTTATTGTTGTTGGTTACAAGAAGATCTATTGACTTGGAATTTACCAGGAGCCAGTAACCTTTCATATTGTTCATACTTTCAGATTTCCAATTGTATTTCTGTAGAACACAAAACCAAGATAAGACATTTACTTCTTTTTCGTTTCCCTCCACCATCCCCCATTTCCCTTCTTTACACAGAATATCTCCATGCATAACACAGTTGGAGGAGCAATGGCGGGACCTGGATCTCACCAGCTGACAAATACAAGGATGCCAAACCATGACACCAGCGTTGTGATTCAACAAGCCATGCCGTCTCCACAGTCCAGTTCGGTCATTACGCAAGCACCTTCTACAAATCGACAGATTGGGTAATTCCATTTCCATTTTCTCATTTCTCCAGTTCTTTGGCTCCAGCAGCTGCATGTAGGACCAGATGTTGTCTTCGCGATTCTTAATGTTCAGCTGCATCCATGACCAGATGTTGTTCTTGTGGTTCTTGAGGTTATAGAGTTTGCACTTGATCCTGCTAGCAGGCGGCAAGGACCCCTGCAACCGCTGCAATATGCATTGCAGGCTGTGGACGAATGGCCAGGTTACTACATCTAGTCCAGACCTGGCCCTTTGGTTCCAAAGGGGCAGAGTGCTGTACTTGCAGGGAAGTTCTGCTTTGTCCATCCAGTTTTTTTGTCTTTATCTGCTTACATTCAAATTTCATGTTGATTCTATAACTGCTCTGGGAAGAAAGACAGTATTTCTGAAGTTGATCCTTCAATGGGAATTCTGGGTGCTTAGTAGCTATTTCCTGTGTACTCTGTTTAATCAAGGAATTCTAGAAGGCAAAATAAAAAGACCATCAAGATAAATGGAGTTTGGTACAGAGACTTCTGAACGGTTGCTCGATTTGTGATGACGGATCCATATTTATTCCCATGAATTGACAGTATGGGTGCTTATTGTATTGGCTTAAATGCCAATTGTGTGCTCATGTTTGGAGAACTGTGTGAACAAAAGCATTCGTGTTTTGTATACTTGGTTACTTCCAGCAAACATGAGGTCCTTATAAGTCACAATAATTTGTTTTTAATTATAGAGAAACTGCCCAGATGGTTCGAGGGTACAGCTTTTTGTCACATAACTCTGAGAATTTGGGGGGGTTTATGCATGAAAACATATGGATAAAAAGATAAATCAGTGGACTGAGAATGAAGCAGCAGTCTAGATTCATTATCTGTCATTTGTAATTTCATCACATCCATTATATGACAAATGCAAAAGCAGTCTCTGTCCCCAGTCATTGTCTAAATAATTGATGAGCAACTTTCAGTCTCTTCAGAATAAAACCAAAAAGTGAAATCCTGGCATTGAAAACTCAAAATCCAGTTATTCTTGAGTTTCTTTCAAGATTCCTGATGGCTGGTGCAGGATATAGTCCACAGGCTCTCTTGTCTCCCAGTGCTGCAGTGGCAGGGATGGCCCGTGGCACTGACCTCTCCATAAGGGTTACCCAGCCATACACAGGACACAAGTTCCATCCACTGCCCCAGTGTTGTGCTTCTGTCAAGGCTCCTCTACTACTTTTTTTTACTACTACTTCAGGATTTGTTCAGATAGAGATCTGATAGTATGGGTCAGGTAAGCATATTTGATAGATCTGCCTTTGTATATATTACATATTGACAAAACACAGTGTTTGCTGAGACTTCATGTGTAATACTGTTTGTGAATCCAATAAAGTTGTCTTATACATGTTTCTTTCGATTCAAAGACAGGGGGCTGGGAGAGAGGGTGGGAGGAAGAAACAATTTCTTTTTCAGTTGTAGAAAGAAAAACAGCTAATGCCATTATTTGGGTTAAGGATGATTAAGCCCCTGTTCCAGTTGTGACTTAATAGGTCTAGTGGTAATTATGATCCTAATTAAAACAAAAAAAAAAACCCAAACAACTTTTAATACTCAGTGGTGAGGTGTTTTATATGGGACTGTACTTGGCTTCCAAACAATTGTTTCTCTATAATGAGAAAAAAACTGCATGTGGTTTTGCAAAACCCTGTCAGTCAGGTTTTAGGTTTGCGTTGGTTTGGGGCCATTGTGATTAGAATCTCCAAAGTTGGATGGGTTGAGGATAAAAGGGCCTATTTCCTAGTCAGTGGTGAGTGTCTCATTTGAGAAACTTTGTCATGACATATCTCAATTCTCCCCTGTGACTGAATCACACAAATGTTTCCTAAGTCTGAGTCTAAAGCTGCTCTATTGGAAGGCAATTGTCAGCATTTTAGTCTCTGTGTGAGTTGGTGTGTGAATGTGTGACCTCCAGCATACTCTGTTCCCCATTCTTCCCTCTTCCTAGGAGGTTTTGTTTTTTGTTCATGGTGTGTCCTAGGAGATAATTGCTGCATTTTGGGCTTCATCTACTTGCCAAAGTGCTGAGCATCCTTGTTGTTTGTCTTCTTTTCCTTCAGTCTTTTCCCTGTGGTGCCTGTTTTATTTATTCAAAGAACATATCTTGTCATTTTCATTTATCTTCATCTTATCCTTCTAAACATGCTAAGAATTATATCCAGGACTCATTCACAAGGAATACAGACTGGAAAATGGTTTAGATATTAGTCAACTGAAGAAAAATCAAAATAGATTCAGAGTTCTGCAAAGTTTGGGGGTTTTGGTTTGGCCTTATGAAGTTGAGATGGTTCGGTTTTTTAACAAGCCCACATTCTGAGGTTCTCAAATCAGTGGTTTTGGGTTGGGTTCCTGCTTTTTCTTAAAACATCTGAAGCTGCCCCAAAGGGTAGATGAGTCCTTACCATGGAGAATTGTGCCAGGAAATGTGCCTTTTAATGAGCAGTAAAACCAGCAGAGAGCAACTGGGTAAAACTCTCATTGAGCTGGTTCTGTAAGAGCAGGATCAAGCCCTAAAGGTTATATAGAACCATCTTGTAGCAATATTCTGATTTTTATCACAACCACAAATATTTTAGTGTCAGACTATGGCCAAGCCACCTGCAAATGTTTGTGATGGCCTTACTCCAATGAAAACAGGGAACAGCAATGAAAGTCTTCATTTAGACCCTGCTCGTAGGCTGTGCTCCAGTAACAGAGAATGGGACCCACCTGTGCCCGCACACAGCTCATTTCATGGTGAGGAGTGGGTGAGTTCACAGCAGCTGACATTCTCAAGGGACGTAATTTTTCCCTACTTTCTTCTCTCCTTCTCTCTTTCCTCCCTCTCCCTCTGTCCCTCTCCCTTTGTGCCTCACTCTTTTTTTCTATCCCTTCCTCTGGCTCTGGGGGCTCGCATATAAAATGTGATATTGACACAAGGCATGGGAAAACATGACAGAATGAGTGTTGTTGGGCAAGCCTTACAGGTACAGTGTATATACACACATTGTTTCAGGTATTAAGATTCAGCTACTGCTGAACAGGCATCCAGCCAGATTAATCAGAAAAAGGGAAGAGCATGAAGGTTAATAACTTGAAAAATAAGACAGGGTTCAGTCCCACTTTCCTCTGACCGTATACCTGGTTGAGTACACACAGCAACGTTATCATTACAGCAAACTGGCAGGTTGGTATGAAGGTCCCATATAGTATTTACGTGGTGAGGCAGCCTCTAAACCTCCTTGACATCCCTCCTCCCACCCCTCCCCAGCCTTTAGCATGTGGGAGGAATGCTATAACTAGTAACTACTTGTGCTGATGAAAAATCGGTTGAGGAACACTTAGCAGTGAAGGGTGTCTTTGGCTGATTAATAGCACATCATTTGGAGATAAGATACACTGAGGAAAAGCAGCAAGGCATATGGAGGAAAGGGAGAAAATGATAGAAGACATACATCTGTCAAAGGTATAGAAAGGCAGATAAGCTGAATCAGCTCAAGATATAGGACTCTGAACTAGGCTGTACAATAGCAGTGTTTGTCTTTTTTTTGCTAAAATAGCTCTATTTTTTCAGTGAATGAGTATTTAGTAATGTATATGAAAATTATGGTCAGATAAATTGGTGACAACACAGTACAGTGGTTGCTTTATCTGGGCACGTCTTTTGCGATGTAAGATATCTTTTTTAGACTAGCAAAGACTAGGTGGCTGCAGCCTAACAGCTCAGCTTTCCTCGAGAAAGTAACCTGCTGCTGTTTTTCATCCTAGTAGCAAACATGACTAGTAATTATTCTAGCTAGAAACTCACTGGTACAGCTCTGTAGCTGAAAGGGAACAGGGGAGGATTCAGGGTTGTCACAGATCCAGCAAGTTGTTAATGCTGTACTAAATGGAGAGGAAGACCTAAGTCCAGTTCCAGTGAACTCAGGCTCCAAGGTGGACATAGAGCACTAGCCATGTGATGTAGATTATCTGTTTTCAAAGTGTTGTAGAGCATTTTAATCAAGATAAGATGGTCTTCTGGCAAAGCATCAGACGGGAAAAATTGCAACCACATTTGGTGAAATGCAAGCAGATAGGAGAAGGCAGCACGAGTGATTTGGAAGATGCCTCTTGTGCCTTTATATACAGAAGAATCATGGTACTGGTGGGCCTTTCAGTCCCCACATGCAGCATTCATTTGAAAACCTATGTGTTTCCTTCCTGTTCTTCTCCTTTCCCTCCCATGATGCCATATGTCCCTCTGTTTCCAGTAGATCATCTTTTTGTGGGATTGAATGCTTTCCAAACAGAGGGACATGGGAAGTGGAGTGGTCCTGAAAACTGCATATATTGGGACTAACAGGTTTGGTGACACAATGAAGAGCAGGCTCATTGTGACTGGCCTTGGGGATTTGGAATATGATAAAACCTTCTCAGCTGTAGTCTTGATCTGAGGGACCCAAGATGGCAGAAAGACAGAGCTCCCTCTGATGAGTACAGGAGTTTTGCCATAGCAGCAAGCTATCTGAGACTGCAGCTGCTGGTTGAGTTCCTAGAGTATTCTGCTGTCATCCTTTATAGCTTGGGACACAGAAAAGGCTCCTGTAAGAGATGTTCACAGGCAGAAACACTTCCATAATGCAGCTAGTTCTGGAAGGCACTTAAGTAGGCTGGTAACTCAGAAGGGTCTTTATACATGCCAAAGAGTCTCTCTTTAAGCTCCTAGTACGTTGGAGGAGTGTGTGGCATCAAAGAGGCCATGGAATGATGTGCTTCTATTAAATTCAAAGGCCAGTTCTGTTTCCAGGAAACTGGAGTAAAAGCCTCTGTTCCAACTCATGTATCTGAACTGAAGCACCACAGTATGTTGTGAGATGAGAAGAAATGTACAGTGAGAGATGAAGTATCAAATTACCTCTCGGTTACTTGATTAGGTCCATTCTGTAGCCTTCGTTTCACAGGATGTAAGAATATCAATTAGATCACTGGAAGGGAAGGGAAAGGGAGAGGTGGGAAGAGGAAGCATCTGACAGTGTTATTCTGTCCAAATATATATATTTTTTTTCTGTCTTTGTACTGAAAGTTGGGCTTTATTCCCTGTTTAATGCTCCTCCTTCTTTTTCTTCTGTTTATGCTAAAACATGTTTTCTGTAGTCCCTTCTACTACACTGACCTTGGCCAACCTTAACATGGAATCCCATCAAGCCACATCTGCATAGCAGCCATAAGTTTCTGGGAAACTTAAGTGAATTACTTAGGAATTATTACAAGTGAGCCATTCACAGAAACAAGTTGTCTCATAGCTGACAGCTAGTAGACAGAGTGATGTGGGAGAAAATGAAGCCTGATAGATGGATCCTTTCAACCTGTTTCATCACTTTTAGCTAGCTACTGCCCAGGTCCTTGCATTGACCTCCAGATCCAACTGTGCTGCTCTGCGTCTGATGTTTGGAAGCTCTGTCTGCTCCCCAGCCTCCCCAGTCGTTGTTTGCATCAGCATGTTCAGGAGCTGCTGACTCAATCTCTCCTGACAATGCTGAGTCGGGAAGTAAAAGAGAAACAGCACCAGCCTGCGTGTCAGACACAGCACAAAGGAGTGATTGTTCACGGTATCTCTCTTCTATCCCCAACCACATACTCCCATGCCTTCCCAAAAACTCTTCCTTGCTGTAAGATCTAGGGAGTGGTTGGAAAGACATATATCAAGGTGACTTTCAGGGGACTTAAAGGAGGGTAATAAATATCCTGTCAACCTGGAATGGAGGTGGGTTTAGTGTGTTTCTTATCTGACCTGAAGTCAACTGTTACCCTGAAAGTTAGGTACTTGTTACACATGCTGGTTAAATTTATTAATGAACACTGTATCTTATGCCTCATACTTTCTACTTAACCGAAAGTCCTAAGCTTATTAGAAATGTTGCTTGCTCACAGCATGAACACCAAAAACAAGTGTTAGGGATATTGTGTGACTTCCTGACTCTTACTAGGATCATTGTCTTTTGTTACGAAGAGAAACCAGCCCTTTCTCAACAGTTGTTTCATATAGGCAGCGAAACCACACTCAAGCCATTTCTTATATAAGTAGTTTCTAGGAAATGGATCAGGACTTTGCCATTCTGGAAAACTTGTCCCACCCAAGAATTGTAGGAAAGCAAGTTTGGAATAGTGTACTGCACCCATAACTATCTGAACAGAAATAGTGAGCTTTCATAGGCATAGGTTGGCTCTCACATCAGAGTGAGTCATAAATAGGACTTGAGTAACTGAAGTATGATATACAGAACTTGGAGAATACAACATTGATTGCTTAATTTTAGTGGCTGGTATCTCTTACATACCTCCCATATATATATATAATACACACTGTATAAATCTTCTTTAAAGGTGTCATCAAAATTTATAGTCAGAGCTTCTGATTTATATAGCTCTTTGAACTAAAACAGATGTAAAATCATTTTCGGATGGAAGAGGATCTCAGAGTTACAGTGGGTTCAATGTGACAGACCAAGCTTTCCTAGACCAGAAATGATCATTAGAGCGCTGCACAGCTGAATCGCAAAGCTCTGCTCTTCATCACAGGTTTGCACTTAATGTGCCCTGATGCATGATTCCAGTATGTGTTTTATCCAAGTGTCAGCCTGTTTGACAGGTAACTAAGCCACAGTAAAACACTAACTCAAACAATATAGACTTTGTTTGGTGTAAGGATTTTTTTTTTATTTCTTTCTTTTATTTTTATTTGGATGTAAGAGAGTGATTTGCAGGTTCCAGAGAAAGAGCAGGCTTTGGGATGCTGCCTCACACTATGTCAGTTCAGAGAAGGGCATAAATGTTTGCTTGGGGTGGGACAATGGCTGTAATGATAGAGTAAAAACTGAAGAACTCTGCAAAGAACTCTGATAAAAATTCAGTTGCTCTCTAAGGAGTTATGTTTGTATCTGTTTCAATAAGGGAGTTGTCATTGACGTGGTGAACAGAAGCCACCTTAATTTTACATGATTTGTCTTGCCAGTGTATTTTTTGAACACTTTCAAAGGGATATAAAAGCATACTATAAGTTAGTAAACTACTAGTTAGAAAAGTGTTAATGTGGTGGTGTTTTGTGGGTTTTTTTCTTCTGTTTTGTTTTTGTGTTTTAAGCTGGTACCTGGCTGAAAATGGGTGACATTAGTTAAGAGAAAAATGCTTGGGGGAAAACACAGAAATTACAGACTTTACGTAAAATGTGTGGATCCTAGTTTACCACCTGTAAAAGTAGGTCTCCCTATTAATTGATGAGTTGAGTTTTAGAAATCAGTGGTACAGTATAGTCCCATTAAGACGTATATATGGTTTTGTTTATGCCTAAAAAAACCCCCCAAAACACCAAAACCCCCAATACAGTTCAAATCAAAAGCATAGATAAATTTAAGATGACAACATCACCAAAATTACTTTTAAACAAATGAGATGATGCTTGATTTAGAAGGAGGAAGAAATTTAAATAGATCTGTCATTTTGGAGTTAAGAAGCAAAGTTGTACATGGTAAATCATTATTTTAAATTATTAAATAATGTTTAGTAACAAAGTGCAAGGAGCTGGTGACTAGACAGAACCTGCAGGTAGATTGAGAGGTGTTCATTTTGATGAGTGCGGGAAGAGTGTTCCTTGGAAGAAGGAACAAACTAGAAAGTATGTTTTAGAAACATTTGCTGCTATGAGCATCTGTATTCTGCCAACAGAGACCTTTATTCTGAGCTCACATAAATGAAATGGAATTTTGCCAGTAAAATAAGGAGTTGTGTTACGCCATTTGTAGGATCCAGGTCCTAATTGGTTTATGAAATGAAGGGGGCAATCTTTGAGCTATTACCAGCTTCCTTTGCTGCAAGTGAAGTGAATCACAGCTGTTCTGATAGGGTCCATAAAAACTTGGCGAGGTAATAAAGTATATTCAGTGGACAATTCTCCAAATGAGTGAAATCCAAATCCCTCACTTATTTGACAGTCTTTAGAGAATTCTATATACTTCCTGGGGAATTCTGATTTGTATTATGTTACTTTTATCTAGTTCTTTAACCATAGCATCTAGGCCGACCGGTGCGGTAAATACAAGGACTCAAAGTAACATTCTTACTTCTTTTTAACCTTACAAATTGAAATACAGTGTGTACATACCAAACATTTGATAAAAGTTGTGCCCATTGTTCATTTTCTACTTTTTCTTGCTTGTGTCTTTGTACTTTTCTGGCTCCCCCCCATCTCTTGCTCTTTTTTGTGAGATAAAAAAAACCAAAGGCATGGTTAGCATCAAATGGTCCTAGACAAAAAATCTGGTGCTTCTAGTCCCATGATTTCTTTACTGAAAATGATGCTTTTGGTCTTTGTAAGTTTTTTTTTGGAAAAACTAAAAATTTCTAGACCTGGTCAGAAATTAGATACGTTAATCCTGACTTCTCAGCAAAGCAGTTGTTCTGAACCATTTGTTCAGTTCATGACAGTTTTTAGAGTGATTATGTACATCCAATAGTCCCTAAAGATTCATGGCATGGGTTCAAGTACAACCTGACATTTTTGGTATCCTGTATATGTTGAGGAATTCACAGTTCTCCATAGGGACCATTCAGTGTTTAGAATTCCGTTCTTCCTCTCAGCATTCCAGGCATTAAGCATTTTTATTATGGCCTGGATATCTTTAAACATATCTTCCCCTCCCCCCCTCCCTGAAATGTCTGTGTTTTCCAGCAAAGACAGGGTGATCCCACCTTGAAAGTAAGATGACCTAAAAAGAATACAAATAGAGATTATAGTGTGAAGTTTCTTAAAGAGTAATGAATCGGGTTTCCAGGTTGGGTAAATCTCAGCTGATCGGGCTTGAAGCTCACACTGATGTGAGAATCCATTTTCACAGCTGTAGCTGGACATTTATACCACATATAATTGAAGCTTTTCCCTTTATATTAGTTTTTGTATGGCAGATGTTGCTTGGCATATCTTAGTTAGACTGGTGCCTCTGGTGTCTAGAGAGCAGCCACGCACTGCACTTCAGCTGCAAGATGCTGTCTGGGGGGGCATCCTTTAAGCACTTTGGAAGCAAGTGCTGGCTACAGTTGAATATCTGGCTGCTTTTTCTGACAGGTAGTTTCTCATACCGCATGGCTTGTAACAGGCAGTAGGGTTGTCCCATATATTGTGTCGGAAGATGTTTAGGAGATACACAGACTTGGGCAGAGCTGCATGCAGAAAGCTTCCCTGGCATGCTCATGGGTAAAGCTTGTGTTCTCAACAAGTGTTTTTGTACTGCTAATGGAAACTCCCCCTGGAGAAACGAACTGCTGACTTAACATGCCTGAAGGATTCTCTCTTTGGATATGCGGGACTTTATCAATTCATTATCACTTGAAGTTGTTGATGTAACTGTTTTTGGGCAGCAGGTGTAAATGAGCATTATGAAAGTGGGCAAAAGGCAGCAATAGTGTTTAGATATTCAGCTGAACAAGAGGATCTGTTAAACTCAACAGGCTGTTGTGGATTGCCAATCCTGGCTGAAATACTGCTTCAACATTTGAAGAAATTATTTGGAACTGGTAAACAAGGGAGACCAAATTTGACCCAATTTCCTATTATTTCTCTCAATTTGTGCTTTTTTTGAGTGGTTTTGTTTGTCTGAGGTTACATGGCACAGGTAACTAAGCCTATGCTGAAGATACATGGTCAGTGCATTATAAAATCAGAGCCAGTTAATACATGCACCAAATGGAAGAGTTGTGTAGAAAAATTTACCTCTTGACAATTAATTTCCTTTTTAGCCTGTTTTAATGTCTTCTTTTCCTGCAGTCCATTCCAGGCCCACAGAGGAAAGAGACCTAGAATGTCTTTGAATTGTTTCTGATCTGTGGGGAAATAAAATAGGAAGCAGAATAATATTTCTACTGTGAAGTAGCAAAGAAAGCTGGAAGAAAGCAGCTAGTGAGTTGCCTTTGTGCCATACTAAATGGATGTGGAGAAAGATATGGATTCTGGGCTCCATGACAGGGAAGAAAATCCATCCTTGCTTCCAAATTTTTCCCTGGCCTCTATATAGTTCTATTGTTTCAACAAGAAATTTGTGACTCAAAGGATTTACTCAAAATCTATATAAAACATAATAGGCGAAGTTCATTCCAGAAGCCATCAAGTGAAACTATATTTTTCTGTGGGGAAAGCTGGGGTCCCTTCCAGTCTGGTCTTTTTCTGTACACAACCTATTAGCATGGAGCTTTTTGTTGCGCATTAATGCAACATCAAGGGTTGTGGGGCCCTAACTCGTATAAGCAAATGCTTATTGGACCCAAGCAGAACCTGTAAGTGCAGAGCAAAGCAAAAACCCATATATAAAAGAAAACAGAGGTTGAGAACAAAAACAAAAACTGACATTTCAAACCTCAAAGGAAAAAAAAATCAATTTTTGTTTTGGAGGAAGCATCTTTCGAAATGTTCAATTTTTCTTATGACCAAGTTGGGAAACTGTAAGATGTGTCCTTGAAGATGGTGTAAATAACTCCAAACTAAAAACACTATTCCATGTTGACAGGAAAGCCTCACCACTGAGGTATAAATTTCCTTCTTTTTCCTCCTGCTTGCCCATTATATGAACATGAAAAGAGAGACACCCCTGCCATGTTTACAGGCCCTGCCTTGTTTTTGTGTGATGGACAGAGAGCTAAAAGCTGTATTGCCAACACTGCTTAGTGGAAAAACCTGGAACTAATTAAGGGACCTCATTTGTTAGTGCTCGTATGTTCACCAGTGGAAAGTATTTGGGAGAACAGTTCTACCAGTACAGAACAGTGCTCTGTAGTAGAGCTGTAGAAAAATGAAGAATGTATTAGAAAAATGTAGAAAAAGGCAAAAACAACCTTGGGGGAATAGGATGAAAAATATTAACCTAAAAAAAATTTACTACATTGTCTTTGAAAGCCTTTTTTTTTGTCTTCCAATGGGGAAAAGAGAATGTAATTTGCCTGAACTAGGTGATGACTTGTAATGTTTTTACATGTTAATGATTAACTTACTTGAATTAAACTTATGAATTGAAGTGGAAGTTTCAGTTGAGGAATTTTCAATATTGGGTTACGTTATTTTATTATCGGGTCTGCTAAGTATTCCTTCTATGGTGTCTTCTTCCAAGAACCATGGGCACTGTGAATCTTCTTGCTTATTTTTCAAAATTGACACTGTGCATTCCAAAACCAAGAAAACATGCTACCCAGGCCAAGGGACTTTCAGTATTTCAGCATGCTGCTCCCTTTCTCCCTACGTTAATCCTGAGCTGTCTGCTTAATTCCAGATCTGCTCCCATAGGCTGATACAGGTCTTTGTTTACAAGTCAAGCCACAGGATAGGAGATGAGTATACCTGTTGTACAGTGCCTTCCTTGTTGTGGCTGAGATATGATGTGCTTTTCTGGATAGGAAGCGTCAGTACTGTTGTTTCACTCCAGCAAGGCATATGGCACAATGCGGTGCAACAGAGAGGAGAATTGGTGAGTAAATGGTGAGTCATTGTCATTAGAGCAGCACATTGTTTTGTAAAAAGGAAAAAAATAATAATCTGAAATCAGTTGAAAATCGATCTCTGAAGATTTCAAGCTTTGTTGTAATTTCTGTTTGCAGTTGCTTCTGTATCATGTAGTGTGTGTTGGATGTGTTCTCTGTTTTGACATTTGCTGTGACAGTGCAAGGCATACATATGTACACATGCTTCTGCAATATTGTTAGGATACACGATCACTTATGTTTCCACCTAGATGCTCTCTTTCCCTCCTGTTCTCTAGTTTTGCAGAGTTGCAAGGGATCATGATCTTATACTATAAGTTGTGACATTCCCACTCCCAAGTTCAATGGTGGCTCCAGGGTTCAAACTTGTAGCCTAAAAATGAACTAGGCTAAAGGGCTGTTACTGTCAAGAATAAAGCTGAGTACTGTAACTGAGCATAATCAGTTTGGATCACATTCGCAGATTCTTTGTATTAGCTTTATCAGGTCGGGCCATCAGAGAGCAGATGGACAGGTAAGACCGAAAGACCTCTGAACCCAATTAAAGTTGTACCACAAAGAAATCAAATTCATGTGGTTTACATTTCAGAAAGTTACATTTGGTGGGCTGTACTTACTTTTATTCTGTAACCTAATGCAGACCATGTGAACATTTGAAACGCTTTTAACAGTTAAACCAGCTCAAATAACACAGAACCAGAGCAGCAATAAAGAATGAATTAAGACTGATTGCAACTACAGCCAAATTTTTTTCCTCTTAAAGAAATATAAATGAGTGATATATTTAAAAAACTACCATATATATAGTAATTTTGCCTTCAGCTTTTAGCACAATAGCCATTCTCTCATCTTTTAAAATAACTGTTTGCTTTAAAAAGCAATCCCAAACCCACAGTTTTTTCTTTGCCGTGTTTCGGGATGAGTTTGGATGTGCTGTGGAACCACTGATATTCCCATTGATGCACATAGTTTGGGCATTGGTCGTACAGCTCTGAGATAGTCCTGAGGAGCTGACATCTAAACTACTTGGCACAATAAAAGCGTGAGTATGTGAGGATTAGAAAATAGGTGTTTTATTTGCAGTCCCCCTTCTTAAAACCACTAGATGTCTGTGCAGCTTTTAATTCATAATCACTGCTTACTCACTGACATTAGATAGGCCTTATGTGTGGAGCAAATAAAGGTTCAACTGGTGCAGACTGGAATGTGTTCAGTTGCTCTGTTTGCTGAACAGAGACTGAATAAAAGTCCTGAAACCTCCAGAAGACCTGGCTGGAGGTGGACAGTGCCAAATGTGCTTATGTCCTGCATCTAACTTCAGGAAAGTGATGTGATTTACATCCCAGGTAACAAAATGACTGGCTTAGTTAGCACCAGGATCATTTAATGGATCAGTTTCTTCATTTTTGATTTGTAACAGTGATTTTCTGGGGCTTTGGGAGGTCTTTCCGGGAAAGAGATCAGGCCCACAGCTCTTGTCTGTGTTACATCGAAGGAAGAACTTCTAGGGCCCCAACCATTTCCTAGGATCTCCAAGACACTGAAAGGGAAACCTCTTGCCATTCTGCTTTTTGGCACAGAGCCACCTGGCTATCAGCAATTGAGCCCAGCTTCCTGGCTCTGGAGCTTGACTGCTTTCCTGAGTGGATATAGCTCTTTTCCCCCAACAGCTGTCCTGATGTGCCTGTGTATAACAGCTTTCCTCACTGCTTCTTGTGTAGGGCTGGCCTCTCTGTTGTCTTTGTTCCCCTCCTTTCCCGTAAGCTTTTGGGGCTGATGTGGCAGAGAGCACGTTCAGGCACAGGGCTCTCAATTTGGCCTGATTGAAACTGAGACTTATGTGTGACTGCTGTTCTTTCCACGGGACACAGACAGCAATTCAGAAGCTCTCCTCCTCTCCCTGGGGTGAACAGCTTGAAGATCTGCTCTCATGCTTATTTTTCAGAAGCAGACAATTAGAGAGGAAAGATCTGTGTTGATTTTATTATTTTTTTTTTAAAGTCTCAGTTGAAAATGTAGAAAAACACTTGTTTTCTCTAAAGAAATGTCCCTTGTTTCGCCATTCCCAAGCAGTGGCTGATGTACTGCTGGTGAAATGCAAGCTGTTTCAAAGTGTTCATGCAGGGAGCTGGGGCTGCCATTGCTAATTTTCAGAAATGATGGGACTGGAAGAAAATTTCCATCTGCACTAATGCACAGAGACTGTTCTACTGCGTGGGACCAGAAGTGGTGGAGTGGAAGGGGACACACTCCCTGCTCTCTCTCACTTTTGTTATCTACTGGGCTTGGCAGGATAGTTTATGATGCTTGTATGGAACTAGGAAAAGAAGGGTATATCCTGGGAAGGTCAAAGTGGGAAAATGGCTGCTACTTCTAACACTGCTCTCTGTCACTCAGAAATTAAGAAAAGCAAAAGACTTTGTCAAGTTCTTTAGAGAACAGACACTGAAAATGGGGAAAACACTAAAGTTCTGATTATAAGGACAACAGAAAATCCATCAAAGAATAGATCAAATCAAGAGGATGTTGGGTGATGGACAGAAAGCAACATCAGAAATTGTTAAAGCCTGGACCTATGAAAGTTCACTTTGGTTTCTTGTTCACCACTGATTTCTTTATGACCTTTGACAAATTTCTCAGTCTTGCTTGGCCTCAGTTCACCAACTATAAAATAAGGAAAGAAATACTGCCTCACCTTACAGGAATGTTAAAAGGAATTCAGGTATTAGAAGAGCAGAAAGTAAATAGGTTCCTCTGATACAATGTCCTGAACACTTGATGTAATTAAGCATTAGGAATTTTTTGAATATATATTTCTTTGTCACAGAATAACAGAATATTGATAGTATTATGAAATCATGTCTAAAATAAGGTACTATTAATTTCCTCAAAGGCAAAATGTGCTGTGGAAGATACTTTAATCAGAGTGAGGAAAATCAGAATGCTTATACTAGACTTCCTCCAGACATGTAGATATTCTAGTCTCCTCTATGGCAGAGGGGCTGGGTTAGATGATTTTTAAAGGTCCCTTCTAACCCGAACCGTTCTACGGTTTGCAGAAAATGAAATAGAATGCTAATACCCACAAGAAACATAACTAAAGGTAATTTCCTTTAACTTTTCAGAATCAAGATAAAACAAGAGCTAATATACATTCAGATTTGTTTCAAAGGAGTCCAATATATTCTAGTATAGGAAGACTTTAATTTTCTTTCTCTTTTTCTTTTTCAATTAAAATGAATTTGTTAATGTCCTGTGGAATCAGACATTCACAAATCTTGCAAACGCTGATTTTTCTTTTGAAAAAGTATTATGCTTCAGTTAGTTTTTGTTTTCTCATTCTGGTTAATTAATTATATTATAGTAGCCCCCAAAAACTCTAAAACAGACTCCAGTCTTTGCAAAATACTCAAAAAATGAGTTTTATGTCAAGAGAAGTACAAGCTTACAGTCCTCTTCCTTGTCTTCAATCTATTACATGCTTTCTTCTCTCTCTTTAGAAGGTATCCATTCATTCATCATCCTTTGTGTGTGTATGTTTTCCCTCTTTTCCCCAGACTGGGCTGTGCAAGCTGTCTTAATGGCAGGCAGACTCTGAGGAAGCTTTCAATCCTAATTCCTTTCCGTTAATGAAAGTTATGAAGCACTGCCAGAGTGCATACTGCCTGTGTAACAAAAGTAAAACAAAATACACTTTTTCATGGGGTGAGTCAAACATGCAACAGATAAAAGTGACACGATGACGGCAAATGTTGGAGGCAAATGCTATTGAAATCAGACAAAGCATTTTAGAAAAGAAGAAAATTAAGTTTTCTGCATACTTCCAAAGGAAGTCCTTTTACTTCCCCCTAACGGAAAGAGCCCGTTGAATTTCATGAGAGTTCCCCCATGGCTTTTAATGGATGGTCTGCAACAGCCTCACAGGGCAGCTGGAAAGGTGATTTGAGACTATAGAAAAGTGCTGCGTGTGCTCTCATGCCAGCAAACTTTAGCTTCTTCTTAAGATATTAGAATGCCAAGCTAAAGGTGTAAAGAGGAAATCCATTATGCCACACCCTGAAAATGCCCAGTTTCTGTGAGCAGGGACACACTAAATACAAACAGTAGATTGTCCAGCAGCCCTTCAAAGTAAAAACCTTTCTAAATAAATTCCACCTGGTGCACTTTCTAGGCTCCTAGAACAGATTGCTCCAAGAACACTTCACGTCTTTTTTTGTTTTTCTAACAAGCTATTAATGACAGATGAAGAGTAACTGCCTCCAAACAATTAATGCAGCCTGGGGCCTAACCAGAAAAATCATTATTTCCAAAAAGTCCTATTGACAAAACTGCTGCAGCAACCTTTCAAAGCTGCACCCACATCCCACGACAACAACAATAAAATGCTGTGATACTTTTCTTACCTCGTAAAGTTGTCATCTCAGCATAGCTAAACATCTTAGTTGCCACCCAGCCCGTAAACATCCTTATGTGGGGAAGGTTATCAAATAGGTCATTGAGAAGCAGCTCTCACATTATCTAGAGTATTATCTAGAGCCCTCAGATTTCCTGGAGCGCCTTCCATGTGGTTTAAGACATGGTTATGTTACAAAGACACAGCTATTTCTTGGTGATTGCTAGCCCTCCTGATTTATGAGCTTCTGCTAATGGATAAAGACTAAGAGCTCAATCTAATCTGAGCTTTCAGACATACTGGCTGTCAGAGTTGCCTTTGCTGGTCACTCTGTCTATTTTGCTGGTGTCCCTCTAGGAAAGTGTAGCGACCTAAGGAGACACATTCCCTTTGGGTTACCAGCTTTAATTCTCTGACCTTCACAACTTCTAGTATTATATGTGGAATACCAGGCTGCTGCTTCTAGGAGCAGGACCAAGCATTCTGTGCCAAGGACCAAGCACACTCCTGTCCTAATCCCCTCCCAGCAGGCACCCTTTTGAATGTGCCCCCAGTTGGATAGGTAACAGTCTGTGCAGCATTTACACCAATTTGAGAACCTTCTTTAGCACCTATTTGCTATGACAGTCTCTAGCCCTGCTGGCTGCCAGTCCCCCCCTCCCCTGCTTTCTTCAAGACTACTAAAACAAAGAGACTTCACTGTCCCCTTCTGCAGATTCACTTTTAGAGGCTCTGTAATCAAGTTTTGCTGACATTAAAATTGAGATTACGTAAAATATGGATGCCTTGAAGTATTAAAAAATGAAGTGGTGAGGGACACTATCTCTACAGATCAGCTTTACCCATTTAAAAGCAGTGTATTCCCAGATTCTGGGTCCCCTTGAAGACTTCTCTCTCTGCACAACCAAGTGCCTGCACCTCATCAGCAAACAATGGAAAAGAATCACGTAGCAGGATCTTGCCCGGTTCACATTTATTTAACCCTTTGTCACCACTATATTCTTTTCACCAGGCATCCTCTTTCTGTCTAAAATAGATGCTGGGATTGCTGGTGCCAGAGAGTTAATCTTATTAATAGTTTCTGTGTTTATTGTCAGAGGGACTTGGTTGCACTCTTCTCTCTGGGCCAGTAGGTCAAGAGGTTCGAGTTCCCCACTGAGGCTTGGAGTGAATCTCGGTGCTGACTGTGCACGTTAGCCTGGAAGAGGGGGAATATGCTTCACTGGTACAGACCCTGAATTTCCAGTAAGACATTAAAGTGAAGTCTCTCCTATCTTTTTCAAATACACTCCAAGTAGAAATTGCTGAACTGCTTTCACATTAGGATATTTGGGGGCTTTTTTTGTACCACAGGATATAGACCTGGTTCACTGAGCCGCCCTCCCTCCATCCCTGAGGAATGCTAAACACTTGCATCTGCCTGTGTGTGAGTGCTGCATGTATTAGGACACTGTAGATTATTGAGTGATCCAATGTTGCTATCTAGCACCTTGCTTTGTTAAGCACACATTTTTTTAAAAGTTGTGAGAAAGGAAAATGCAAAGAAGAAACTCAAGAAAAAAAAGAGAAAGGTTCAAGTGAACATGGTACCTGACAGCTTTCTTTGGACTCTGTGAACTCGTAACCTCTGTATTAAGATGAATGTACTGGGTATAAAGGCCAAATGTTGTCAGCTGCACTTCGTTCCTTCCAAACAATGGAAAGGTGTGAGCTTGTATACCCCACACCAAGCACCAGCTCTGGAGAAGAGAGGGCAGTAAGGCTAACCCACCACACTGCCACCCAGCAGGGATGTGTCCTCCTCCCTTACATCCCTTAGGAGGGATGGTGGGGAGGCAGAGTTTTATGTGTCAAGGAGCAGGTCCGGTGCACTGCACGTACAGAGGACTGACACAGTCACTTTAGACTAGCATCCAGTAAACAGATTTATATTGTGAGCCAGAAAGAATGATGAGTCCAAACTCGTGTTCGTAGGATGGAGTGATGACTGAGCTCAAAAAAAAAAAGGAAAGGAAAGGAGTCGAAAAAGCTTGAGAAGGATGTTTTCTTTGGGCTTTCCCTGGAACTGTCCCCTTGTCTTCACTAAGTGGAAAATTCAGGAGTTCATCTCAGTCTTTCATCCACCATCCCTCTGTGCTGGGAGAAAGCAGCAGAGGGGGTAAGAATGGAAAAGTGCTCGTGCTCAAATGTTTCCAAATGTTTCACAGCCATATGCATTTACTGGTTCTCACCCTCCACCCTAGCACCACTCCCTCCACATAAAATCAGACACTGAGCCCAGGCATCCAGGCAAGAGGGAAGCCTCCTTCTTCTTTTGTAGAAACCTGTGTGTCCCGTTGCAGTGTTTATAGCGCACTAGGACTCAGCTGGGACAACTTGCCAGAAGGCAATGTCAGAGAGGTGCTGAAAGAAATGCAGTTCAAAGATTTCCCGAAGAGTCAGGTCATTCAGTGTGGGAAGCAGGCAATAGTCCTTTCTGGGCTCATGGACATAGGGAACTTCAGCTAGACTGAAATGAAGGATTAGGAAATCTATTCTCCCACCGTACCCCCTGCCTCCGCTACAAAAGCAGCAGTTACTTTCCACTCCACTCTGTGTGCAAAACAAGGCTGAAATATGATATTTAAATTATTCCCAAGGATGCATCTGTTGAAAAGGAAGGCACGAGCCAGATCCTCCCTTATGCTTGTTCTTTGTCACAGTCTTGAATTTTGGATCATTTTAAGGAGGGAGAGAACACACTAATTCCTAACACTGGTAGTGTTTCAATGAGCACTGCTATCAATCATTTAGGCCCTCACTCTTTCTTATTATATTTGGATAAGTGGAATTGCCAATAGTGCAACAAAATCAGCCAAAGTCAGCCCACAGAAAAAAACAATAGGATTGAATGTGGTCCATTGTCTATTTCGGTACGGTACAGAAATAGTAAACCAGCATGAGCGTATGAGAAGAGCTCGTGCTTAGATGGATCCACACCGCAACGGATGTGGAGCTTATAAATACAGCAGTACAGCTTCGCTGCTGGCTACTTGAGTGGCCGGTTCTGTGGCCTGGTCATTTAAACACTCTGGGCCTGAATCCAGCCTCGCTGCAGCTATTCTTTCTGCTTTGTATGGACGCTGTGAAGAGCCATTTGTTTATATATCAACGCAAGAGTAAAACAGACTTCAGAAAATTTCACTTGTCGTTATTTTCAGAAAGAAAATAACTGCTGCGAACTGCTTTACAAAACATGCATTTCCATCTTTCAAAGTAAGCCTGTTGCTGATCCTTGTGTTACCAATAAGATGAACAATAGTAGGATGGCAATTACATTTTCATGTGCAAGATCTCAAAAAAAAAAATAAATTGAGAATGTAGAAGCTCTAGGAAGACACCAGAGCTGGGTGCTCAAACCTGAGTACTCCTTGTCACAGCATTGCCCACAAGTGATTTCCTAGCACGTCTTGCAATTTGGGGTTCATTTAATGAAGCCCCAGCTTCCACATTTCTGCACCTGTAGATGTTTAGCTCCCATTTCAAGACATTCCAAATCCTTATGATTGGAGAAAAATCTTGAAAACATGACTCAACAATTCTCTAAGAAGAGCAAAAAATGTTTGCTTGTTTTTAATCTTTCTGGCTCTTTTGTTTGATATCTATTTTTTCATCCTGTGGGGGTATGTTGAGACATACTTTCAGGTCATGCTTTCAAGGTTTTTTCTGTGTCCATGAGGGCCAATAATGTAATTTTTTTTTTTTAAATGGAGCATTAAAGTCTTTCAGAGCCAGTATTTGAAGAAAAAGAAAGACACAGACTTAGGTAATGATGCTAACATTTGAACTGAAGAGATAATAACGGAAGGCCAGAAAGGGTCTCTTATCATCTTGGCAGCTACTCAGTTACTTTTTTTCTCAGTGTCTGTCTAACTACTGTGGTTACTTTCCAGCTCTACTTATGTAGCTTTTCACATCTTTTTTGCAAGTGGCAGAACCAAATGAACTATTATAGATGAATGATACAGAAGAATATATTGAATATGTTGACTCTTGAGATTTCTTGACGGCACTCTACAGGTTTGGCGTGGACCTTCAGGTGAAGTTTCTGGGTTCGCTTTCCCGATGGTGGCAGCCATCTCCACTAAATGAGCTGTGCTCAGGCAAAGGGCTACTGCCTGGATGTCTCTTTTCACCAGCAATTACTTACACATGAAGAAAAACATGGAGACTTTTACTTGTGTTACGAATGCTGGTGCCTCTTAACTCCTGATAGTTCTGGAAGTGCAGGATGTGTTTCTGTTTTCTTTGTGTTTAACAGTGGTAAATTGCAGTTGTGGGAAGGGGAAGTGTAAATGATGTTAGCTGCTGTCAAGGTCTTTGGCACTCTCCTGGAAGTCTGTTTGCTGTCCACATCAGTGTGAAAGGTACATTGCACTGAAATTGCATGCTTGCTTTTTGTTGTTGCTGTTGCCTACCCCAATTAAGGAGCTTTCCACCCACAGGAGATGACAGAATGGAAAAGATGGTGACCCTGCTTTAGTATGTGCTCTTTCAAAGAAAAAGAAAAAAAAAAAAGCTGGTAAATAGTCCTTGCCCTGGTGCAGGGATGGTTGGAGTGCTTCAGCTGAGCACAGCCTGTCCCGTTGGGCAGGGAGGGACATGGGCTGGCTGACACACTGGCATTGGCAGGCTGCTGCTGAGGGACCTGTATCCAGCCTCCCTTGGCTGGAGGGGAATTGACTGTGAGAGTCATCAGGCCTTTGAGGGTGGGTGGGAGAGAGGAACAGCCTGCTAGCAAACACATGGTGAAAGGCTTTCACCTCTCAGCTTTGGAAAAGTCTTGAAAAGCGAAGTCCCATGCATGTGGCGCTAGCATGGTAATGCACTAAGGAAGTACAAGTTTGGCTGGTATATAAGTTAATACTTTTTTGTAAATGAATGTATGTGTTAATAAGTTGTGTGGAGAGTTTGGAGGATAACTAATGTAGATCTAATAAATATCTCAGTGTTTTATTGACAAAATGATTTGGAAGTCAACTTCTTCAGCTCATTCTTAGTCCCAGTGAAGCTACTGGCAAAACTTTTATTGGTTTCAGTGTAGCTAAGACTTTTCTGTTACACAGTGCTTCCTTTTTTGTGGAGCAAGTTGCCATAATCAAATTTACCAAGACTATCCATTTTTGTGAGAGCTGAGCACTGGCATGTGCTTTTTAAAAGGCAGTGCATCTAGAGTGGACATTTTGTGCTGAATAAATGAATTTTTCTTTGGCAGCTTGGTTTAGAGGAGTTACCACAATATTTTTTTTCAAACCAGTCTCTTTCTGGTTTTTTATTCAGAATGTGCTCTGTGAAACACAAAATAGTACGGGACACAGGATTTTCTGGGCTATGTCACTGGTCGAGAGAATTGTTTATCAGTTCTGACATAGGGGCGTAGATATTTTCTTATATTTCTTCATCTTGTCCTAGACAACTTTGCCTCAACCCCCTCTGATTTTCTTCTCCATTCATGTCTGCCCTTCCTCTCTAGCTGGAATCAGGATGTGGATTTCTTCCAAGTGCCTTTAACATGGTTTTTTTCCTTTGTCTTGTTCTTGTTGCTTCTTGAAAGGTTGAAGTCTTAAAGTTAGAAGAGATGAAAATAGGGGAATTAAACTATGTTATCCTGAGCATAAAGAAGCTAAATTATTTGACTTATTTTTGGAAAATGGAAGATGAATTCTGAAAAATGTATGAAATGATGACTTTGATAAATACTGACAGGTTTGGGAACAAAATAAAAATGTACCTTAAAGAATCAAAGTTCCTCTAAAGAATTACTTTTGAACTGCAACTGAGTTTGCCATATCTAACTTCTTCCTCTCAAATGATACTTCAGACCTACCCTTTCCCTTCAGTCAAGGACTGGCATGTGTGGTGTTTATTGTAGCATGAGGACTTATGTCTGAAGGTTGAGACAGTACAGTACTTCATTCTCCTCTGTTCACCACCACTGCCCATTTAACAGTTTCTGTAACCTTAACCATGCCCACTGTTTCGCCTTGAAATCTCTAACTGGACACATTGGTTTTGGTTTGTATCTGGCTTGTTAAAAGCTTGGTGAAGGTTTAGAAAGAATTTTGTCACAGGCTGAAACTTGCCAGAAAAAACAGAGCAAGTGTAAAATGGTGTAAGACTTAAGTCAGAACTATTTTTGAGGCTGTAGCAAATTTGTGTTTCAGAGGAGCTTTTTCTCTCTAGACTTTCCCAGAGCTAACACGTGTCCAGGTCTGGTGCAGCTGAAATTGGCTGTTTGCAGGACACTGTAAATACCTTGGGATGTGCAAACTTAACATGTTCTGCTGACTTTCCACCTGCTTTCAGTGGAGCCCAAGCTGAAATAACTTACTGCCTCAGAGCTATATCCTACTGTTTTGCAAGAGCTTAAGATGAAAAAACTTACTTGTGCATAGTCTCACTGCCTAAGGTCTTTCAAAACACTGAATCAAAGGATACTCCTGAGATGTTTGATGATACTTTAAAGAAGTTTTTTAATTTCACAGAAAATGAATTGATTATATTCCTAAATAACTTCTAAAAATGAATTTACTTATGTCCACTGAGCCATAACCCTAATCCTGCATTTACCTAATTTGATGTTCATGTGGTCCATCTACTTTCACATGAACAAACGTAATGCAGTTGAAATCACTGCGACTAGAGAACTGAATTTAAATCAGTCAGCTGCTTAACTGCCATCCTTAGGCAGGGTATTTGCAGTAAAGATGAAGAAAGTAAGATGATCTGCCTCCTGTTGCAAGGGAACTCCCTCTGACATGTCAGTGGTTTTGGTATTGAAGTGTCCACGATGACGGCCATCTGCTGCAGAGCACGTTGCCTTGTGCAGGCAGTGCTTTCCTCCCTCTCTACTGTCCTTGCTTTTGTGATAGCTAAGGCAGGCTATCACTGTGCAGCATACCTTATCTCCCCCTATCAGTGCCAGCTCCACAGTGCTCTCTGACCTTTTCCAGTCCTGATGTTTCTGAGCTGACAGCAGCTTAGGTTAGCTTGTGCCAAGCTGGTTTTTTTTCTGTGACGATAGACGAAACATGATGTAGCTCAGTCTCGCGCTGTGCTCCTCTGATCTGCACAGTGAGTGACACTGAACTTGTCAGAGGTCTAAGAGTGTTGATTGATTTGTAAATAATGGGAGCAGTTATTAATAGCAATTAAATACATTCTTTCCTACATTCTGTCTTCTTATTTTTGTTCAGTTTTTTCTCTGCTTAAAACCAGAAATGGTAAACAAGTAGAACTACAGGTTTCTGCAACATCACTTTGATCAAATTAAAATCCAGTACCTGAATTTAAGTATCTTTAAAGGCTTGATTGCTGTATATTTCATTTATGGCATCTACTGAATTTCTTTAAACAGAACCTGTCTTAAAATGAGGCTTTCCTACACTTGTCCTGCCCTCTGTCAGAAGCCTGAGTGCAGAGCATCAGCGGTGGTTTAGTCTCCTGCATGCAGCTATTACTGTTATGCTGCACCTTACTGTCCATTTTGGCCCCATCCCACAGCCACTGTGTGCCCCACTCTGCTGTTGGGGATTTAAAACTCACGGGGAGGGGCAGAGGTGCTGGGTTGGGTGCCATGGGCAGAGAAGAGCAGACCGGTGAGGGGACGCCACTGCCAGTTGCAGAAGAGCTCCATCATACAGCAGGAATCTCTGCTCTGGATGACGGACAACACTGATTAGAAAAAGGCTAAATGTCAACATTGTTCTGATCTGGTAATTGGAAATATTCCAAGAGCATTTTAGACACGAGACTTTGGAGGTTTTCTGCTCCCAGGCTGCTTTCCCTCCTGCTCTTCCTCTCTTCCTCCTCCTCCTCCTCCTCCTCCTTCTCCTCCTCCTCCCCCCACTAACCACTGTAACTCATTCTGTCGAGTACTGAGTGCTGTCCCTTCAGACCTTCAGATAAATCCTCTACAGCAACAATTTTAAAAGCTGTTGTAGTGTCTCTTTTTGTCTGTCTTTCCATCTTGCCTTCTTCCTTACTAATTTATATGGTGGTGAGGGGAAGGTGGTTGTGTGTGGAAGGTGGGGGTGATGCAGAACGGAGGGGTGAAAGCTGTGTTTTGACACATGTGGCTTTCCATTTTTGCAGAGGTCGTTAGCACTCTGCTTAGTGACCACAAGTTGATTACAAACACCACGTAGCAGTGATGCTTTGCCAAAATGCTCGAAGAGGAGGCCTGTGTTTTTGCTCCCCTTGTCTGATTTGTTTTAAAATATATTATTACCAAAAAGATTTAAAGAAAAATTTATTGCTTGCAAAGAGGGACCCAAATCCCCAGGGCAGAATAAATAAAATAAAAACATGAAAAGTGCATTTATAGTCCTCCTGAAAATAAGAGTGCAGTCTTAAAAAGGTTTCCTTAAAATGAAAAATGGATGACTGAGTCGCCAACTGCTACTAATCTAAAAGTTAGTGCTTTTGATAGTGATGGCTGTGCTGCTAACTCTTCGTTAGCAAGGGTATTTAGTTGTAGGATAAGAGGGCTTTATAGAACATTTGCTCCCTTGTGGTTTAGAAATTATCCTGTATATGGAATAAGTGAGCAAAGATGGAACGTATTTTCCATTGCCCTAGTTATTCCTGTGCATGTGTGTGCGGTGGTGTGCTTTTGCATGTGTATGTGCATGAACTAATAGCTTTGCGGTGTTGATGGAGATGATCAAGATGATACAGAATGGAAATACTGTGTGATTTTCTGGAGTCAGCCTTTTAGGACTCCCTTTAAATGGGAAAGGCAATGATTTCTGGAAAGCAGGTTTGCCAGCAGGCTGCAGTTAAGATCTTCAGATGGTATTTACTACAGAAACTTACGTTACTGTGATGTGTTTGAATCCGGAAATAATTTTTCCCACAAGGGAGAAAACACCTTGTCATAAAATATATTGTATTTTACTTGTTTATTTGGCGTTATGTCTTTCTAATAAATTGTGGACTTAGCCTTGTTTGCATTTATGTTAGTGGAAGATTTTTGCTTGAATTCAATCTAGTAAAATCAACTGTATCTAGCTCTGATACCCAAGGAGAGATTTGTCTTACAAAGCTTGTACCGGCATTTCTGAGAGTTGTAATCTGCAGCTGTTCCTCAGGCCATCAGCAACTATGTGAGTCTTAGCAGCAAATGTGTAAAAGTCTTTTTCCTGCATTAGTTGCTTTATCATACTTTGCCTGAGGACCATATTCACTCTCCAGTGGTCTCAGGGCAGCAGGAGCAGAGACACCAAGGTAGGATGACACTGGAGTTTTCCTCCAGGTCTTGCAGAGAAGTAGTGCATGCTGGTGGGGGCAGGAGCTGGGAGAGCTACACGGGCAGGGCTTTCAGTTCAGCTGCTGTTTTTAAGTGTGGCTGACAATGGGGAAATAGGGCATTCAAACTGATGAGGGTCTTGCTTGTACTCCAGAAAACAGGACTATTTTGTTCTAACTATGCTCTACTGGAGGGAGTATTGTTTTCTGCTCTTTCCTGGGAGAAGATCTGGGAAAAATTCTTTTTTTCCCATATTGTTTGTTGAGCTGTCCTCTCTGCAGGTGAAAAGAAGTCCTCCCCTGTGCCACTGTACACTTACCTCACCGCCTACTTGTCGGGTGGCTACACAGCGTTGAACCGATGAATGGCTTGTGCCCCGGGGCAATTTTTTAAATACTATTAATAATAATATTTTATGCAAATTTGTATTCTTTAAAGTGCTGATAGCAATTCAGCAAACCTTTCATTTGGAACTGCAGTGGCATAAAGCCTGCGGACCAACAGGAGGCAGACTCTTGGAGAGACTGTACGTACAGTATCACACTGGCAGCATTTATTGATTTCAGTCATTTCGTGTCAGTGTAACACTGGACGTCCTTGGCAGAGTGACAGCACAAGCCTTATTCGTTGAAACCCTTCTCAGCACTGCGGCCACGAGAACACCCCAAGTATTTTAAGTCAGCTACGTAGGTCCTATTCTTAACTTTTCATCTCATCAGATACTTTTCTTATTAGAACTTGAGAGCCTTCCCTCTAAGGTAATGATGTACATTAAACCTCCGTGATCAAGTCCTAGCTTGCATGTTCCTAATGTGTTATGACGGTGATCTGAGCAATAGCTCTGCTCCAGCCTTGCTGGGCCACGTGACATAATGGCGTTTTTAATTTCCTCCTTCCAGTCCCATCGTCTGTTCACATGTAGGAAATTACTTTGTTTTTCATGTTAATTGATAGCACAACCTGTTTCAGCAATTCACCATCTCAAAGGTATGTCTGAGATCTCAAAATGACTCACTGACATAAATGCATTGAGCTAAAGCCACTTGTGTTACAGAGGGGCCAAAAGCCAAAGCAGAGTATCTTGATACCCGAGATAGCCTTTTAGCCTGTTGGACCATGAGCCTGTGGCCCGCTTTGTTAATGACTGCCTTGAAGTCTAGTGGCAAATGGTAGGTTGTAAGAGGCAGCCTGCAGGAGTAGTCATGTGAAATTCATGGCCTCTAACTCACTTGATCAATTGCAAGCTGGTAGACGTTTATTTAAAATTTATACCACATGAATGTCTGAGGTAATAGGTGAATACTGTAAAGGGTTTGTTTAAAAAAATATTTGACCAGTGGGGTCTTTGGAGATCAAATATTTCATTTTCAAGGGTGTCCTGAGTATTTGAAGAGGAGGAGGGGGAGGTAAAGAGGGATTTGGATACTGCAAAATACCACAGAAAGCAAGATTTTCCAAGGAAAACACCAGGAAGCTTGGTATGAGCATTTAATGTATGCTGAAGTTTTTAAAAGGAAACATTAATGGTGAAACATGCCCTCAAAGGACAAGCCAGCAATAAATTTTGTGTCACAAAATTACCTGTCAGTGAGATTATGTTTAAATAACATAGAATTGTTCCTACTTCTTGAGAGGTTGGGAGAAACTTCACGGGAGAGTGTTCAAAGTATTCAGAATTATGTGCACAAATCCCATTAACAATAATGGGATTTGTGTGTTCAACCCTGCTCAAATGGCATTGAAAAATGTGGCTGTTGGTTGTTCTTCCCCAAAGCACAGACATAGCAAGGGAGCAATGAAATCCAAAATATTTTCTCTCAAGATTTTTTTTTATTACCTTCCAGACACAGAGTATCTCACCAGCAGCCTGTGTGCACTGCACCATGATTAAAGCCTACAGGCAATTCTCCTTTTCCCGTGGTCAAGGGTGGGGTGGAAAATAACAGCAACAACAAAAAATCCCACCGAACAGATTTGACATGTCAGTGTTTGCATTATCTGTGACAATGGGGAACATTATGGCATAAAAGTTCAGCAGGACAGTGAGCATTTTGAATGAGTGGACTCCAGTAAAAGGGTTTGGTGTGGTGTTTTTTTTTTTTTCCTGCTTAAAAAATCAAAGTCTGTGTTTTGACATATTGTACATGAGACTGAGTCCTTGTAAATCAGAGAACAGTATAGGGCAGAGAATGCTCTGAAGGTGGAAGGCAGAGGAAGAAAGGGGAAAAACATAAAATTAAGACTTAAATATGACTGAACATGTTGCCATGGGATTTGATCTTATCCTATTTACAAGAGAAAACTTATGACTCATGGGTGTTAAATGATTGAGCCATTACTCATTTATGGAGTAAAAAAAATGGATACCTTTTATGGGATTTTTATAAATAATGATTACTTCCCCATATTTGTGAACACTGAGCAAAGGCATGCTGCAGTCATAAAGCTCGCTGCATGCTCAGCTTCTGTGCAGACTTTTAAAGAAGTATTTAGTGTTAACTGATTGTTTCTCTCTTCAGAGTTTTATTTGCCATGGTGTTCTGCTCATTGCCTGTGCTCAGTTGTAACCCTTACTTCACAAAAACACAGAGGGAAGGTGTTGCCAAAATCCAGATTGACACCACCTAAAGACCCTGTAGTGCAGTTCAGGATGGGCATGTTAAAGGTACTGTTTTTAACTGTTTTCTTCCCATCTAAATGTGGGAGAGCTCTGTAGGATTCCAGCATTGCTGGTTGCCAGTGGTCTGTTGTGGTGGCCGTGGTGCTGCTTACCATGTACTTTTCCCCAGTGACGACTTTTCGGCTGTGCCTGAGGAGCTTAAAAGACATTATCCTGACACTGCACTTTTGGGACAGTCCTGACTTGTGGGTTATCACCCTGTGACTGTCTGGTCCAGCTGTAGTGCTGTTTTCTCCTGCTGCTCAGTATAAGGCACAGTTAATGCTTTCTTTTATCACTACCAGTGCCCTCACTCACAGGGTTATTAAAGGGTAAACACTTTAATCTGTTTTTGAACTCTGACTTTTTGCCCTAGGAGGGATCCATGCTTTTATCAGGGTGTATGTAAAGTGTTAACCTTTTGTACTACTAATCTTTCTATATGGGTTTGAAGAAGTGCACGTAACCATTAATAGGAAATAGGCATCTTCACATCAAATTAGAATCTGATTCGGTGAGAGAGAAATCTGTTTAAGAGCTTGGAAAAACTAATATTTTTAAAAGTTTTGTTTTGTGACAGCTGGGCAGACATATTAGGAAGATGGATTTTTTTCCATGGAGAAATTATAATTTTTAATATTATTGTTTGATGCACAGCCTGTGCAGTAACATTTCTTCTTGGGTGGGTAGTAATTTTATGATGGCCCACAACTGGCTTCTGACTGAGTTCAAGATCAAGAGCGTTTAGGATCCTAGAGGTCAAGCCAAATTATAAACTTTGCATTTGAAGTTATTCACATTTTTCTGGGATAGTGCATGTGAAGAGGAGAGGATGTGGGAGCAGTGAATGCTACATTCAAATCTTGGGTTACAGTCTACCTATAATATCTTTCCAGTTGTGTTTGTGTATCCATTTTCTTCATATCCATGAAAGTATGTCTCTCTGAAAATCAGACAGAGGGTCTACAAAGAATTCATGGATGTGAATTCTTGAAGCAGCTGGCCATAGTATGGAGATATGTTTCCAAGAGTTTACTTTATCCTCTGGAGAGAAGAAGCAATTGGAAGAGATGTGTAAAATCAGTATGCTCGTACAACAAAGACATGGATGTAGACATGAGAAAACCCTTGATCACATTAATTCCCACCACCCATCTAGTTGTACAGAGATGCACAGGCTGCATTTTTAAGTAAATTGACATTGGATGCCAGAAGAAAGTGGCCTCTACTTTGTTGTTAATTCTATTTCTGTGCCAATTTATGTGTGTGTGAGATTATGGCTTCTAACGTATTGGGCAATAAAACCTACTATTTGACTTGGTATGATTCTAGCTGGCCTATGACATCCTAAGTGCTACAGTAGCATTCACACATTTTAGGGGTTATTCCAATGCCTACACCCAGTCCAAGAGAGCTACATGCTGCCCTTGACACAGTGAAACTGTCCCATCTTAAAATGAGAATTAGACACTATATTCCCCCCCCCCCTCCTCTGTAAATATCATTGAATTGCAAGCTGTAGAGAATCCTTTGAAGTAAATGGAAGTTGCTACTTATGGGAAACAGCATACAAAATACAATACATTTGTAGAGAAACAGACACAATACTTGCAGCCTGTCTCGCATAGAAGACATTCAAAACATTCCCACAGACTTTGCTGCAATTTTACTCTCAAACCAGGACACCTCTCAACATCATGTTCTCTTCCATGGGACATATCTATTACCAGCTCTGTGCTTTTTGTTGTGCTAGGTCAGAAAATGGCCACGACTCAGCTGGAGCTTGTCATGCTTCACGTTTGTGGCACTTATATGGTGTACTGTCCTTACACATGTTGATGCTGCTGATAGTTGCCTCTCAGAGGTGTCATCCCATTGTGTTGCTGTGACTGGTCTGACCCGTTTATCTCATGTGCACCAGAGTGATGCATGTCGTCGCCTTTCTGAATGCAGGAGTCGAGGGGAGCTGCACAGTCTGGGTTAGCAGGTAGGTGACAGGAGCATGTGGGATGGTTTTTAGGAAACTGTGGGAATCAGTTGCAATGTGGGAGCTGAGAAGGCCCAGCCTTTGCATGGAGGAGCTTCACATTGGGTGAGCTGCAGGATGTCTGCATTAATGTGATTTAGAGATGACATCCAAAATCCATTTAAGCTCAAGGGGTTTTGTCAGGACAGAAAATATTGAGGGAGCCCCTTGTTTGTTGTTGGCAGAACATCATTATAGCCATGTTGTCTGTAGATCTGAGGCACTGAGAAATTATTCCTTAGCAAATGCTTTTTAGTTCTAGTAATCTTTTACTGGCACTACCCAGGGCTCAAAGAGCCCTTTTTGTAAGTAAAAGAAGCATTAAAACTTCATACATACTTTGACTTGAGGATGTGGAGAGAATTCTAGATGGCCGCATTGTTCCTGTGAGTGAAGCCAATAAACTATTATCCAAACCCTTCTGCTTTTGTGTCCTACAAGGAAATCAGAGAAACTGCTGGACTAATCTGGCCCGTATTGGATGTCAGATATGAACAAAATCTTAATGCCAGCTACCAGAGTCATATCTCACATCTGCTCTCAACAAGTTAGATCAAGAAAGCTGGGTTTTTTTAATCATTCTGCTCTGTGCAAGTGAACTAATGTTAATTGTGTTCTGGATAGCTGTTGGAAGTCACAGCTGTAACAACAAAAAGTAAGATATTCTTTTTAACATCATACTTCAAAAGTTAAATTAAAAATTCGCTTGCAAAAATAAATCTGTAATAAATAGTGTGCATCAATAAATGTACCAAGGAAGGGCAATCTGCACCTGATATAATAAAGTATTTCTCAAGAAACCTCTGTTCAAAGAAGTGTAGCGTTTAATTGTGACTGGTGACTTTTCTACAGAATTTTAGAATTCACCTATGGGATAGAATTTCTGTTATATTAATGTTGTTTACACCATTTTGACTTCATAAAGGGCACTTAAGTACATAAGAAAATCTGGTCTATAGAACGTTTTGCATTCTGAGAAAGACTCTTCATTAAATTTTACACATTACCATAGTTTTCAGGTCCCTTTCTGTAGAACTTAGAAGTTTTAATAATAGTGTAAATATGGTAGGCACCTGGTGCTTTAATTCACAATGAAGCATTCAATATTTCCTGTTGTATAATTATGCTTAAGTTTATGCTTAAGTTATGCTTACAACAGCACAGAAAGATGCTGAATTGTCCTGGAAACACTTGACAGCATTGAAACTTTATTAAACTGAAATCCTGCTGGCCTGTCTGACAGAAGTGATTTCTTCTGGCAAACTTCTTTTGGGTTATAAATACTTAACTTGCAGTAAAATAACTGCCTCATTGAGAATTGCACTTGAGATAACAGTATCTGACCTTGCACCAGGTTGGTGTTTTAAGCTGGCTTTTGTTTTCTCTCTCTCTTTTGGTCCCCCCTTGTGGTTTTTTAGATGATTTTATGTAGCTCTTCAATCACAGACAATGATATTCCAGTTTATAGTCTTTGCAAAACACTCTGGATTTAAACCTACAAGGAATATATATAAACAACTGGCTATTTTGCATGGTTTCCAATACCCTTACTTATTGAGAAATTGTATTTTTTTCTTACAAGTGAACACATTCAGTTATATTAATTTTAAGATAGCAATATATTAACCCCTGTGCCACAGTCTGCTGTGAACAAACTGCAGATGTTCATGTTATGTGATCTGAAAAATGTCTTTGTGGAGTTAATGGTGTGGTTTGGATTTTGAAAGTGAACACAGTTCTGCAAACTGAAGCAGAATGGTCTTAACTCCTTTTAATCAAGTCATATATAGTAGTCATATGCAATAATCACTCTTTTCTAGTAATTATCAGGTGTACTATGCTGTCTCCTGTAACAGTACTAAATACCATATCATGATAAACAAAGATACAGTTCTGATTTGTTGTAGAAACAAGATGTGCCTTGATAACAGAAATAACTTCTCAAGTGTCATGAGATTTGGTTTCCACTTACTAAACTAATCAAGCTAAAGTACTGATATTGCCTGTGTAAGTGGGAAAAATGGGAATGCCAGATTACTGCTTCTTATACCAAAACCATTGCTACAGAAAAGGTGTAAAAAGTTATGAGGTTCTGCAAGCATGAGCCAGATGATGCATCTTCCATTAACCTCTTTATGTGCTTGAAATCCTGCTTACATACCTTAGAGCCCATTTTGAACAGGGATTATTTAAGAGAGAAGAAGCAAATCTTTTGCTGTCTTACAGCCAAGAAAGAAAGGATGATGAGGAGCCATAGGCCAGTGTCAAAATTGGAGAGATTGCCCCCCACCTCCCACACCTCCAACTGCTACTGCCTCATACACACACCTCTCTGCTTGTTATGTCCTAACTCCTGCTACAGCATCTCTTCTGTTTATCCCTGTAGCTTCAGCTCTAACTACATTTAAAGAACTTCTGATTTATTAGTTGTTGTTCCTATTTATCATCATTATTCTCTTTTTCTACTATTGCTGCATTTTCATCACAGAAGAGCAAAATGTTTCTCAGTTTTCCAACCCTCACGTAAGGATTTCTTTCGGTCCTTCCTCCTCCTCATTCCCAAATTATTACGCTGAGAAAACTTGTCCCTTCTGTCCACAGAGATAGCATTTAATTCAGTGTAAGGTTTACTTCATAGCCTAAAATTGTCTCCTACTCCTTGATCTGACTCACAGTGTTACAGTACAGTCACTTATAGATCAATTTATATTTAGAATCCCAGAGAAAAAGATTCTGTGGGGAGCATTTGTTTCTGATCAAGAGATGGCTCCAAACTGAAATATGCTGCTGGAGGGAGTATCCTTTCAGCTTGACACTTAATATAAGGACATTCTGACAGTAATTTCATGCTTTTTGAATGTTGCACCCTTCTGCAAACTTTTTGTTATCAGCTTAGGCAAAAAAAATGGGCAAATGTAGATAACTCCAATGTCCTGTGAAGAACGTGAGTTTTTGTTTGCTGCTTTTCTTCCTGTGTACAAGTGATTTCATTGAGGGTGGAAGGTTTTGCTCCTATCTTCTCTCTGATTTTTCTTTTTCTAAGAGGAGAGATGGATGTATGGGGAAGGAATTTGGATCAAAACCCATATTATCATAGAGTCGTCACTCAGTGTCTAGCAGTTTTGAATATGGGTTTCTTTGTTTTTCCCACTCAGAAGTGGGAGGGTTGGGAGTACTGTGTTGCACTCTGTGCTCACTCAATCCTACCTGACAGAAGTGGTAAATTAATGCTTCTCTGTACATTACCTGATGTTTCTGAGTTTTTGGGAGGACAGTAAATACTTCGGAGAGTTTGTATTGATGTATCGTCACTACTAGCTGTCACGTTAACTCTATATTCCCCTTAATATTCTAACTTTTTGCTTTATTTTTTTTCTTTTGCATTTTAAAAAAAGTAATGAGAAGATGTTAACATGCATTGTAAAGTGACAGTATGCTGTTACTGCCCAAAAGGAGGGAGTCCCTGGACCTACCTATTGCAGACTTCTAACATTCAGCCAAGCTCCATCAGACTGCTGATACATGATCAGATGTTTCTGTCTGCTGGATCCAAAACAGCCAATGAAACTACCATACTGTGACATAGATCCATGGGGGAGAAAGGACGTGTACACATCCAAAAAAAAGACCAAACCCTAACCTTGAGTACAGCCCTAGGACACTCACTCTGTTTTAGCTGTGTTGTGCTGTTGCAGGATGTGAGGAATGCTGTAACAGTATTTAGCACTATTGTTCTTCTGGAAAGGCATCTGTTGTTCTTGCTGCAGGTAAAGTTGTTACCCTAGGCTTTCATAATCACAATTAAATGTTACTGCAAGAGTAAAACGTAAGAATAACTTCTTGTATCCTGACAGCATATCTAATTATTAGTCTCAGAAGTTAATCACAGAATGGTTTGGGTTGGAAGCAACCTTAAAGATAATTTAGTTCCAGCCCCTGTGCCATGGGCAGGGACACCTTCCACTAGACCAGGATAGACTATCAGAATGTTAGATTTAAAATGCTATTCTTTATATGCTAAGGGGATAGCAGCAAGACAATCTAATTTTACCACTTCTTATAGAAACTACTGCTTCAGCCTTGACCTGTGAACACTTTTTTAATACCAGGGAGAGACACTCAAGGATCAACAGACTGAGCTTGCTGTAACTGATAATTACTATTTTTATTTTTTTTTTAAGGAACAAAAAAGGGTATGTTTGTCTTTTCTTCGTTGAAGAAAGAAATAGAAACGGAAGGGAAAGAAGGAAACAAAACCCAAAACCAGCCATGCCTTTTCCTCATGAACAGAACTGCAGAGACACATTTGTTTCATAAATATGACTTTTGAAAACATTTGTTTTCCCTAGAAAAGAAAGGGAACAAAACACCTACAAAACTTTTGCTTACAGATCTGCATTCTTGTATGCTAGCCTTTTGCAATCCCTCTGGCTATGGCAGAAACTATTCCCTTCTAGTTGTCCTGGTATTAAGTATCCAAATGTTTGGATTGAGGAGCATGTTGGGGGCTGCCACATGGTGAAAAGTGGTCGGTGAGGTTAGAATGAAGCACTTGGGCATCATGCAACATGTGCTTCACAGATAACCCAGGAGGAATTTTGGCTGAGTTAGGGCTGTCCTTAGGCTATCCCTATAGCTTACTCCCTTTGCTCTTTTCAGCTAATTGTAAGAGATAATGCTCTCTCCAGGCTTTCAGTCTTTTTCTGTATCCCCACAAGAGAATCTAATTAATGCCTATTATAGCATTGCCTCTGTGAGAAGTCATTTAAATGAGGCTATCAATCTGCTGTCCAGCTGTTACTGGTCCAAGCTGAATTTAAATTGACAGCAGAGCTTGAGCTGTTTACCTCTCTACCAGTTTCTGATGCATTGCTTTAAAAGTGTGCATGGCAATACGTAGGGTTCCCAAATCTATATTTAGGGGCTTGACTTCTAAAGGAGGTGAACACCGGCAGCTTTCAGTGAGTTGTGCTGAAATTGCAGGTGATGCCTCTGCAGATCAGGCCCACTGGAATCTTGAAATGGAATTTCAGATGTGTGCTCCGTGGGCAACTACATCCAGGGATCCTTCTTGATCACCATTGCCTGTCACACACACCAGCAGGCCTACCATGACCACTTTCTTCTCTCCACACAGTTAAAAACGGGAACTGATATCCCTCAACAAGCACTTCAGCTTCCCCTTCAGATGACAAAAGCTTCCTTGATTCACTGGTTGCCACTAATAGAGTAGTGTGACCACCTTCCTTCCTGCCCACACTTCATTAAGGCCTCCTGCCACATACTGCACTAATTTTTGAGTTACAAGGAAAATCACAGAGATTTAGGGAGGTCAGGGCTGTAAGCCAGCAACTCCAGTAATTTTAATGCTAAACAAGGGCAATGGAAAGGAGATCCTCTTGGATATGAGAAATAACTGAGCAAAGGAAAACTATTTTAAATTTGAAAGAAGTTAATGTATTTACAAAGTTGCCTGTATTTTGGGCTGTAGGCAGTGGGAGATGGGAATGGAGGAGAGGGAGGAATTCTTTCCTAAACTGGTATTTTTCAGTGGTCAAAATTCAGTTACCACCCATGCACTAGTGCTTCTGGCATATGACATTTATCCTTGTCTTTTGCAGTGATCCCTTTGATAATACTTGTGATCCTTTTCTGTCTGTGATGTACTTCTAGAGTATCACTAATAAGCTTTGGGACTTGCTTAGGAAAAAAATCCTTTAACTTCAAACTGTGGACAGCTTTTGAGATGGTGGTGATGGTGAAGTCTTGTTACTCTGGCTGTGATCTAAAGCCTATTAAAGTGAATGGGAGTGTTTAGATCTGTATCCCTCCCTGTAAGTGGAGCTAAATCTAAAACATTGAATATTTGGAAGAAGACAGCAACACAGCTTACATTTCCTGGCTCTGGAGTTTCCTTTATGTTGTTCTCAGATCAAAACTTCTCTGCAATGTTTATTCCCACAAAAGGAGATAAAGGTCTTTGTTCCTCTAGGAGTCCCTAGATGACTAGATTGAACAAACAGAGCGGTAGTGTTCTCACTGTTTTCCATCACCTACTAAAGTGCAGAACCTTCTCCCTCCCCCAATGTTTCCATTTCCTCTACTTCCTGTCTTTGCAGATTGGGTAACAAATGTTGAATATTTCCTGAAGCTGACTAATGACAGGACATCGATGCCTGCAGCTGAGCAGTCTGGCTAGTGCTGGGTTGAATTCTTGACTGAAAGGAGGTGCTACGGTTGTGTTTATGCAGCCACCCCCCAGTATGCTTCTGTCTTTTTAATACCTTTAGGGTATTGTGTCAGCCTAGTCTAAGCACCCTGTGGCAAGCATAAATCAAATTACTTTTAATTTATTGCAGTATTATTGTTGCCTTAACAAAACCAAGACTATCATAGGCTGAATTGAGATACAGTACTATGATTATAAGTCCCTTATCACACATTCTTCTCAACAAAGACCATTAATGATTGGGAAAATCCATTATTTTAAATTAATTGCCTTTGAAATTAAGATGAAAAGATCTTCCACAGGTGGAAATTAGTTTGGATTTGGTGTACACAAATTTAGGTTCTGCACCCCCCAAAATTAAGAATATTTAGTACTGGGTTTCTTAGATCTTCCACCTATCTTCTGCACTGAGAGTATAACTGCCAAGAGGGAAAGGAATTTAATGAATTTTATTTTATAGCTTAGGATTTGCCTCTGAAATGGCTATACTGTCTCTTCTCTTGGCTGGGGGATTTCTTTCTCATTATGTCATTAAAACTTCAATTGCTCTGTTTCTTTTGTGTTGACTGAGATGCATAGATCTGTATGTATCAAATGATAATGATGTTCTATGACAACAAAGTCAAATATCCATGTATTCTCACTATACATCCCTTGGCCTGATTAGTAACGGTATTAAAGTGAGCAGAGAGAGTCTGGTAGCAAATTAAAACAGACTTACAGATTGTTTCCTTAGCTGACATGCAATGGTTGTTGATTCCAGTGTACTAAAGTGCTATCACATGTGCTTGCATTGGAGCTGGAAGCACCTCTTCAAAATTGGACAAAGATCAGCAACTGAAAAAGTGAGCAGCAGAAAAATTTAAGCTTCTAAGCAAGTAAGGTGGAAAGATGAGATAGAAATGAGTTGTGTAGTGATACAAGGGTTAAGAGGAACAAGGAGTCACTCCCATGTGGAAGCATTGTGGTATGGATCTCCGATCTAGAATCAAGTTATTCCTTTGTGTGTGAATCTGATAGAGGTATTCTAGACCTAAATACCTGCTGGGAAATATACCTGTGAAAAAGCTGTACAACAAGTGGGCTCAACTCCTGTCATACTACAAAAAAATATTTCTTGAACACATATGCCTAGTTTGGTGACATTGGCTTGTTCTTGACTTAAATAGGATTTTAGCCTTGTTTGGTAAATGAAAGTAAAAAATATATTTGGGTTTTTACATAAGTAGTGAAAGATTAAAGTCCTTTAAACTTGGGATACACACAGAACTCTTATGGCTACTTCTGGAGCATGTTTTTACTTGCTATGACCACCTATCCTTTTTCAAGTTGAATAATATCTTTGCTTTTAAATAATTTTTTGTATATTGAATATTGCAAATCTAGGAAAAATGGGCAGTTCAAGAAAAAAAAAAAACCCACACACCACAAAATCCACAATCCTTTTCTTCCTTTTCTCCATCTCTTCCATTACTGTTATTTTTTTCCTTCACTACATTCTGATTCTCCAGTGTGGAGACTTTAGAATGAAAGTTAACAGATGCAATTCCACATAATCTGACTGCTCCTGAGGGGAGCTTGTTCCCACCAGACGTTTTACAACATCTGTTTGAAGCTGACTTTGCGCTCCTTCTGTTCCATCTCAAATTGGAAGCCCCGATGAGAAGAGATGAGAAGGTACATGTACCGAGACAGGGCTTTGATCCGCGATGCCACACACTGACTGACATTTCCACTTACATTGAAACATGCTGCTCTCAGATTTATGGTAATAAACAGAACTGTTCAGCTGGCTAACAGAGATGCTGTTGAGACAGCAGGAAAAAAAAATCACCTTTGTTTGTAGAAAAGTGTTTTTTAAACTCTAAAACTCAGAAGTATTTTACATTGTTTATACATTCTGTCCAATCTTTTGTATTTTATTCACCTACACCATGAAACTTTGTGATTTTGTTGATATGCTAGCACTATTTTCATATTGCGCTTACTGGAGTTCCTAAGCAGAGCTTCAGGATTTTTCCCTATACCAAACTTCATCACTTCAAATTTATGCTGTTATAATGTGCAGATATAAATTTTTCTTCATTAGACAAAAGCAAACCTTTCCATTCATATTAAACTTTGTCATCCCAACAATTCTGTCTTACAGTTCTTAATTAAAAACTCTTGCCTTTGAAATGATACCATTCGATGCTGTCTCTTTAAAAAAAATGGGGAAACAAAGATACATATTTTTCAGATAAGGGAGGATATTGCTAAATTGTTTTCACAATTGTTCAATACATCTAAAAATACAACACTGCAGAAACAAAGAAATTATTTCATTTCAGTGACGTAATACTAGCAGATCTGAAGTTAACTCATAACTTTATCTACTGATACTGGTGGACAGAGTTCTCTAGAGCTCACTCTTTCTTTTCTTACATGTTCTCTTTTGAATGCTGATCTGGGAGAGTAAAGACATTTTATGCAGCACTTAAAAAAGCTTTGATAAGATGTAACTTATTTTCCTTTTTTGAAAAATGTATGTTTTGTTATTTTAATCTATAGGCTGAATGCAGTAGAAAAAAATATGAAAACCTTAATTTATTCTGGGTCTTTTAAGTAAAAGTGCTGAAGGTACATAGAAGCTTGTATACTTTGAAAATCAATAGGAATTTTAACCCTAGACTTCTCCCTGCCCAGTGTTCATGACACCTGTTATTCTGTTATGGCTCCTCAAGGTTTCTTAAGCTGTTGAATCTCTAGTTCTCTGAGGGGAAGTTAGGAATAAATTGGGTCATCTTTCAAAGTAGTAGTCTTGACCAAGAAATAATTTTTATAAGATTTCAGTGATCCTTCGTGAGATTCTTTATATCTATACTGAGAATATGGCTCCCATTCAAATCTGGCCTGTAAATGCTTGAGGTAAGATGGCCACGCTCTGCAGGACAAGGGAAAGTAATTGGGTAGACGGTAAGAGCAAGTGTGTTGTTTTGTCACAGTCCAAGAATAAGCTTCTGGAAGACTCAATTAAAGGCCATAACCAGCTCAAACATCTTATAATTTTAAAATTATTTGGAAGGGAAACAACCAGAGATTTTTCCTTCATTGTTGAACTTGAAATCTCTTCCCTGGGATATAATTTGGCATTTTCAGTAAACATAAAGAAAATATTCATGTACTATTATGGTCTATTCTAGTCCTTCTTTTCTAAGATAGTCGTCTTACTCACTTATTATCTACTTGACTGTGCTGTGTTAGTGGCTGCTGGAAACGGAGCTTAGTCAATGGCATAGCAACCCTGCCATGCCCATAAGAGTCACATTACTTTCCAGAGCCATTATATGAACTGCTTCTAGTTGAAACATTTATTTTTAAATTGTCTCCCAAAAGGTTTTCACACATCCTCAAGGCTTTCCAGTTGCTTATATACTGTATTGCATGCATCACCTAACAGTGACTGACTGAGTATCTACTTGAAGATCATCATTCAACCTCATGATAGACACAGGGACACAGGAAATCCGGTGAACTCTCTTACTTTGTTTGTCCACAAACTAAATAGATTGGCACAGTGGTATCTCGCAAGATCAGTGAGACAGGCAGGGGAGGTTGCTCCCAGATGTGAGAACCTGGTACAAGAGTTTCTAATATTTTAGGCTGTTTACGTTTACTTTCTCCTGGGAAAGAGTCTGAAGTTGAGTTTTGAAAGCACTAAGCACCTTCAGTGGAAATATCTGACACGACGACGCCTAAGTGAATTTCCCTGTCTTTTTCCAAACCTTTTGTGAATTACTGTATCATGGCATGGAGAAAGTGTGATATTATGTTCTCCTTGAGATTCAGCCTCCAAAACCATAGCTCCTCCTTTCCTTTCTGGTTGACTTCAAGGAAGATTGAAGGTTTAGACAGTCTGGTCACATCACTTCAGATTCATGGTGGTACGTCTAGCATCAATGACAAGGGTGAATGAATGACTTCAATAAAGAAGTACAGTGGAATAGCATCTTCCACAAATCTATTTGTACCATATGTTATGCCCCAAAATGCTGTTTTAGTAGAACCCCCAACCTTGGGACCTTCTGTTTGTCGTTAGTAACATTTGCTTTCAGTTCCTCACCATTTTTTGTAGGGGGAGGGGAACACAGTATATCTGAAAACAATAACTCTTGTTCATTGACATAAACCGGCTGTCAGTTCCTTGTGGGACCCGGGCCGATAAAAAACAGGGAAAAACTGTTTTATTTGCAATGTAAGGAATTTTAGCCTGTGGAGATTTTTAGTTCAACAGCAGTAAAGGTAGGGACAGCAACCAGTGAGGCTGTTAAAGGTTACATTCTCTCCCACCCTCTCTTTTTCCCAGTCCCTTGAGTCACAATTAAAACTCCAGAAAGTGAGAAGCTGTTACTAAGGCTAACATATAGTTTGGCACAACAGAATCATGCATTTACTGACTCGTGTTTTTTATTTAATTTCATTTTTTATAGGTCAAACTGAAATTTTACTTTACTGTTTGGTTTACAAAGGTCTTTTTCTGAATCTGAAACTTTTAACTTGATTTGAGAGTTTCCCAGGTATAACAATTATGGAAGCAAACACCTTGTTCAGAAGCTTGACAACAATTATCTCCTAATGGAACAATTAGGCATTTTAATCAGATGTGATTTTAGTGCTCTCAAGTTGAAAATGCTGGAGATGGTATCTTGTGCTTTGTACTGTTTAGGATTTCTCCCAAGAGAATAGCTGGACACAGAGATGAGCTAATTACTCTTCATATCTTTTTGAGAACTGTCCAGATTTGAAGAAGCAGTTACATAATAATGATATTTATACACCACCTTTTCCAGGACTGAAACACTATACAGGATTACTTAGAAGACCCCTAATCAGACAAAATTCAGCAAATTTGCTGGGTAAGGGCTGAGGATGAATTTAAGATTTTGTAATACTGTTTTCATCCATTTCCTTAATGCTCAGAAATGTTTTGTGATGCATTTGTAAGAAGGACCCTCCGTCAACACAGGGCTGCTTTGAGTATCTGTTGAGGAGGTTTATTTACAAGTCTATTTTATCCAGTCATGTCTTAAGTAGCTACTCACAGATCTTAGAAAGACATTCTTCATCAGCAGGTGATTATTTTTTAAGACAAGTTGAGGTGGAAGGGTCTCAGCCTTGAGATTCTAGTGTATGAGCTCATACTTCCCATGTCCAAATACCAAGGAAGCAATTTAAACTGGTCAGTGAGATCCTTGGAAAAGCTCTCAGTGAAGGAGTAAGAATTATTGGCGCCTGTTGGATCACCATTGCCATTTCTAAAAATACATAGCCCCTTTTAAGGTCACCTGTTAATCTACCAGCCACCTTTGACCTTGCAGCCTGGTGTGATTTCAGCCCAAGGTAATATGAACTGGTAGATTTAAAAAAAGTCTATGTCCTGCTGCAGATATGTTTCAGTGCTTAATAGCCATTTGTGTTGTCTTTGTTTTCTCTTTCTTGTCTATGGGGTAAGCTGCATTTGGTGTCAGAAAGCCTGGAGAGCTTTGGACCTCAGTTCACAATGGATCTCAATTTTTCTTGCACACTGCGATCACAAAGTTTAGATCAGCCATTCCCTGTTTTCTGGTTTGGTGTTGCTGTGCAGGACATGGCTTATTGTGAGGCAAGAGTTTTCTTGGACTTACTCAAGATCCCTTGCCTGTGCATGAACCCAGATGTGTAGATGAAAAAAGAACAGACTCTCTTAAAATGCAGCTATAATCCTTGGACAGTACTTCATCAGCTGCCATCCTCACAGTATGACTTGATGTTGTTATCTCTCCAGCACGACACCAGAAATGGGAATTGTGGAGAAAGCTTGCCTTGTTTTCACTCAAAGGATAGCATATAGGGGCTAAGTCTTTTCCATAAAGACAGAGAGGAACTGCATGAAGTTCAACACGGGCAAGTGTAGGGTACTGCCCCTGAGGAGGAATAACTGCAGGTACCAGTACAGGTTAGCAGTTGACCTGCTGGAAAGCAGCTTTGGGGAGAAGGACCTGGGGTTCCTAGTGGACAACAAATTCACCATGAGCCAGAAACGTGCCCTTGTGGCCAAGAAGGCAAATGTTATCCGGAGATGCTTTAAGAGCGTGGCCCGCAGGTTGAGGAAGGTTCTCCTCCCCCTCTACTCTGCCTTGGTGAGGCCACATTTGGATTATTGTGTTCAGTTCTGGGCTCCCCAGTTCTAGACAGACAAGGAACTACTGGAGAGAGTACAGCAAAGGGGGAGGGAGTAGGGAACTGGAACATCTCTCTCATAAGGAAAGGTTGTGAGACCTGGGCCTGTTTAGCCCGGAGAAGAGAAGACTGAGAGGGGATCTTATCAATGCTTACAAATATCTGCAGGGCAGATCAAGAGGATGAAGCCAGACTCTTCTCAGTGGTGCCCAGTGACAGGACAAGGGGCAATGGACATAAACTGGAACACAGGAAGTTCCGTCTAAACATGAGGTAAAACTTCTTTACCTTGAGGGTGCCAGAGCACTGGAACAGGCTGCCCAGAGAGGCTGTGGAGTCTCCTTCTCTGGAGACATTCAAAACCTGCCTGGATGTGATCCTGTGCCACCTGCTCTAGGTGAACCTGCTTTTGCATAGGGGTTGGACTAGATGATCTCTGGAGGCCCCTTCCAAACCCTACCATTCTGTGATTCTGTGATAGATTGCAAGTAACCAAAGACCATTTGATCAAGCTGCTTGCAGAGAACAAGATGCTGCAAATTGTGAAATCAAAGAGTACTTCCCCGTCTAGATAACATACCAAAGTGTATCTGTTGCCATATTTAATAACACAGAACTGAAATTTTACATTCAATTATAAGACAGAAGCCTAAATATAAGTGCTTTTTATTAGCTTAGCCAGTAAGATTGGAAAAGAGAATAGAATTGCTTGAGAAATTTACCTGTGCTTTTGCTTTTTGGAGTGCTGTTTTCTTGTGCTCATTTTCTGCAAATATCCATTCATCCATTTTTAATAAGATGGAAACTCAGACCAGGGTACCAACTTCCAGATGCATTTTTGCTATCCTGGGGAATGTTTATTTTCATTTTGAGATTAAGTGAACTTTACTATCACTGAATATTTTAAATTCAAACAAAAAATCTCAAATGGTGTATTAACACAGTGCACTTGTTTCTAAAACCTCAGAAGAAGCCAAATAAGTATCCATACTGAGTAAACAGATTATTTACTTTTTAAGTATTTTTAGCTTCTGGTATTGCTCCCAGTTTGATCTCTGGCTTCTTGATTATTGAATCCTGAGGGTAGGGTCAGAGAACCAGATGTTCTCTCTCTTACTTTAGGTCAGGATTTGGGAGTACTTCTTTCATGTCTTCATGGTTTGTGACCTGTAGACACCACCATAATGTAAGTAATAATAAACACACTGATGTGCGCCTGGTGGAACTTCTTTGAAGCCAATGGGGTTATGTTAGTATAAGGTAAAAATTAAGCTGACTATTTGCCTTAGAGGCATCCTACATTTTTATATACCTGCAAATATTATTAAAAAGTAGTATCTGGGTAGTATTTCGAGCTATAATGCAGCTATGGTCTTATGGTGCAGCTGCATGAGCTTTTTCTATTGGTTTTCATCTTCATCCATGTCAAAATGATATTTGAATGTATGTGTCATGGAGGATTATTAGGGCATCCCTGATACTGCTGAGCACCTTCTTATTTTGTAGTGCAGCAGCATTGTACATGGCAGTCTCTAGTGCCATTTACAGTAGTACATCCCAGGCTCCCAGGACTGTTCGTCTACATGCCGTGATGGGAGATGGTGCTTGGATTGACATTCCAACACCTTTCTTGCCCATGCAGCGAAGCTTCAGCATTGCCAGCTGACACTTTCTTTTCACACTGGAATTTAGTAGTTACAACTCAGTCTGTTTGCACGTCTCAGCTTCTATTTTTAAGCACCACTAATCCTCAGCTAAGGACCAGCCTTCATCTGGCCTTACAAGGGTGCATGGTGGCAAGGGAGGTGGAAGGAGCCTTCCCAGACCTTGTGCAGTCTCCTGGAGAGCCAGGCACAATTGCTATCTTAAAAGAGGGGCCAGACAAGATGCACTTGCCTTGTCTCTCCCCTTGAATGCGGAGGTGGCAGCGGCTGGAGGAGCTGTGCCCCACCACGTCCCACGTGTGCCGGAGGGAGAATGTTCTCTCTCTGAAGGACACTCCTCAAATGGCAATGTGAATCTAGCGCTCTTTTGTACTGCAAGCATTGTCTGAACCATGAAGCTGGTATTTGAGGTGGCTGGGTACAGTTTTTAAAACTGTGAAGGCCCTCACTTTGCATGCTTTCCCTCAGGTTAACAGTTGTCAGTTCACTTAAGGAAGTTAGGGCTGTAGTCCGTGCAGGCCTAGCCTTGTATTTCTTGCATGTTTCCCCAAACAATAGGAAAGCAGAGATAATAAAGAGTGGAAGTCGTGGTACAAGCTGAGTGAGCAGCCTGTGCACTGCTGAAATAGGTAAGTAAATGGTCTTTTGCCTGTCAGAGAGTTATTGTTTCTGCTGAAAGACTGTTGGGAAGGAGTCAGAGCACCAAGATGGGGGCACAAACAGAGAATTGTTCATTTGATATGACCCTACTCTTTTTTTTTCTTTTGTGTGGTTTTGCAAACAATCGACCACTGGCTCAGTGGGGACCTGGAAGGAGACTTTCCTGACAGAGACTCCTCTTGCTTCCCAGCTGCTGTTGCATCCAAATAGACTGTGGAGACTGGAAGGCCAGTTTTACAATCTTTTAAAATAGCTGCCTTATTTAAACAAGTCAGGATCAAGCCTGGTCTCTTGTCACTCCTGGGAGTGTTAAAGACTCTACAGATGGGGAATTATGTTACGCTTTTCAAAGAAAAGAGGATTAGTACATGCTATCGCTTCCTGGTGAAGGCTCTTGTTTGTTAAGTAGCCAGCAGAAATCTGACTGCTAAAGCTTGAAGAAAACATGGTTTCGATGTGCTTTTACAATCAAAGTAGGTGAAAATTATGTAGTCTTTTGGAGTTTTTTATTAATCTTCTCTTTACTTGATATCCTTTAGTCAGGTGTCCACCTGTAATCTGTCTCCTGTTATGTCTTAAGCAGTCCATCTAGGTCTGGAGCAGTGTTATTTTAGCAGGGCAAGGCCATTGGCTAATAGCAGTTGGAAGAAGGATGGCAGTTTGGAGGATGTGCATAAAGAAGATGTAGTTAGTAGTGATATCAAAGGATATCAGCCAAGCTGGCCTTGTAGGAGGTATAGCGGCTATAAGACATCACGCTTACTGTGCTGAAGAGGCCCAGACAGTTGCCGTACCTCTAGGTTTAAAAGCCTCTATCCATTAACATTAACCTTTTGTGCCAAAGTAAAGGACATTCAATTAACTTTTTCTTTCAAGTTGGATTTGCAGTTAAATGTTTTTTTCATCTCTCTTTCTATTTGTGTATGTTAGGGCCCACTTTCCATCCTGTGCCTGGATCCCTGATATCTTTTAAGGCCAGCTGGGGAAGTCTGCCACAACACAAACTTTCTGTCATGCGTTATATCCAAAACCTACAAAAGAGGGGCAGTACATCCTGTGCAAGTTAAGCAAGTTTATTTTCCAATAAATACCTTCCCACATGCGCCAAGCAAATATCTTGAGAGACTGTTTTTTCCATTCCTCACTTGCACTGATACTTAGTGGGATGGTAAAGATTGTAGTACTTGTTATGCACTTTTGTTGATGTTCAGCTTTATTCTCTAACTTCAGTTATGATACTTCCTTGAGTAATGTTAAACTTGTACTAAATTGTCCAAGTTTGGACCTGAATGAAGCATGCTTATTAGTATCTGCATCAAATCCCATGGTGAGTGGCACATGGTGTTCTGAAAGCACCAAGTATTGTAACTTCATTTTTTTCATTTTTTACAGTAGAAATAAGAAAAAGAAATAATTGGCACCCTGTGTAAGAAGAAGCTATTAACAATTTTTAGTTGTTTGTTTTTTTACTTCGTTATTAGAGAAACAAAAGATACCATACATTTTGTTTTGCATGAAATTATATAGGCAATAAAAGTTTGTGAATGAAGAAACACATTTTGCACTAATTCCACAGCACTTCTATTTCATTTTATGATTTTTTTATTTCACTTCTGAGAGTACTTCTACTGAATTCAGGGAACAGTAGGAAGCCCACCCACCAGCTAATTTAACTTGTAAAAATTGTCTTTCTGCAAGTGGGAAAAAAAAAGGTAGCCTGCTGGCTATTTTATATATCTTGTTTCTGTTTCTGAGGTTATTGATTCATATCCTGTTGACCTTTGATTTTGTTTTGGGGTTTTTTCCTCCATTATTTTTTTAATGTATTTCTGCTACTACTCTAAATTAGGAAGAAAGAGCAAAATTATTTGTATGCTTAGAAAATTATCAACTTTGCAAAAAAGACAAGCTATAGCTGCAGATACAGAATCTGTTTAAAAAAGAAGTATGGAAAATGCCATTTGTTTTAACTGGTCAAATGAAATAATACAAAACCAAATTGAGGATGGGATTTTATAAACCAAAGCATTCTAAAATAAAGGCATACAATTGTCTAACCCTATTTTTGTGCCTTTACTGATGTGCCTGCTTATCTAGGTAAGACATCTCTGTATGGCTTAATTGCCCTTTTACCAGTTGTCTTTTAAACTCCCACATGACGTATTTTTGATCTTTCTGTTATAATCCTGTTTGATGCTTATCTGAAAGCATTTCTTCTTCTCATTTAGAAAGTCTAATTGGAAGGTGACTGCAGTCTTTTATTTTACTTCACAATGATTTTACCTAAATGTTTGGGTTACTTTGTCCGAGAAGAGTTTTCTTGTAGCTGTTTTCTTCATTCAGTCACTGTAGATTATGATAATCAGATAGTCACAGCTATGGAGTTATGGAGCAAAGGGATGTTTTGTTTGAATCCGGAAGAGAATAAGGGTTTAATTTTAGCACTTAGTTGACATATCTACACATCCCTTTTCTATTGCTGTGCTTTAGACCGTGATTCCAATTAATTTAATTTATCATAAGAAAAAAAATACTTCCTTGTTCTGCTCCTCTTACAGACAGATGTGTTTATAAGGCTTTTAGTAATCATATCACTGTTTATTACCTGAAGAAAACACACTTACTTAGAAAGTTATGTGACTTAGACAGAAAATGCTGTTCAGTATCCAAAAAATAAGCTGTAGAGACAAAAATATTTTTAAGAAAGACCATATTTGATGGGATATTTTACCAAATTCCTGAAAAATTATCTTTGTTGGGTTGAGTTGAAATCAAAAAAGTTTATGACTGCCTACAGAAGAAATATATGTGAAATGTACAAGTAATTTACATATGCAGTTACCTCAGCCCTATCTGTGCTTGCACTTGAAATGGGGAATTAGCAAGCCTGAATGTCTTAGTGCATATGGAACACGTGGAGGTTTGACCCAGTCAGTTACACATGTGATATTAATACAAGTTGGGCTGTGCATTGAACTCCTTACAGGAGTAGGAGATTTATACTTCTGACAAAGATGTGTTTCAGGCTGAATTATGGCATGGTTCCCATCTAGGTTTTATTCTTTGCTTTTATTGTGTGTCAGACTTCTTCCTTTTGCACTCCAGGACAGCCATGTAGCTGGCCCTGCTACTTTGCCTGTTCCTTCTTTTTGACCCCACAGATAAAAGTTCATGTTTTGTTGATGGTTGAGTGTCTGGCCTGAAGCATGAGGCAGAAGAGACTGGTATTTCTCCCTTTTCCCAGCACTCTACCCTGCTTTTGGGTCAAGGTAAGCTTAGTGTTATAGCAAAGGAGCCCCACAGAAGAGCAGTCTGCTACTCTGGTATACAAACTCCATAGACCAGCAGGGGGTTTTCTGTGTAAGTTTTGGCTGTCCACTCCATCTGATGTCCAGGACTTATTTTGTTCCCCACCCGTCACCTTCAGTCCTTTCAATTATTTAGTATTATATGGAGCAAGCCCTGTGGCATGACTGGTAGTAGGCCACTCAATATCAACAGTTACAAATCTGGGATTAAGGGGAATGTTGTACTTAATTTATCTACAGGATGATTGTGTAAAGAGAAAATGTTTTCTAAACTGGTGCTGAACATTGAGAATAAAGCACTAGTTGTTAGTCTTATGAGAGATGATGGGGCAAGAGCATAATTGCCACCCTAAGTGGTGTGGACTTCAAATGTGATCTTACAGAGCCCTGCCAAAGAGCTCCTAATACCAACCAATACATGGATTTGACTTGTAGTCAATTGACATTCAGCCAGTTTTGACATGGAGGCTAGAGTGCTACTGACTGAATTGTTAACACTGAGTGGTTGGATTTTCCTAGGAGGCCACTAAGCCAAAAATACGATCTTGCACAGCAATGCAGTAGCTAATGAAACATGGTGAGATCATAATTTCATATGTTGTGATTTCCTTGAGGCTGATACAGTTTAGGACTTAGGCATCAGATCTGGACTAATTAACCTGACTTTCTAGGCTATGAATTGTGATGATTTCAAGATTTTCTTTTCCACTATTTGCAGCTGTTGTCCAACTATGACTGTTACCCGCGGGCTGGGAACATCCATTCTGCAGTTCATGTTATGTTCAACAGGCTGGCTGAGCTCTTATTATCTCTGCAGACTGTGCTTCATGGTCGAACAAGTAGTCCATACTAACCTCTTTACTCTCATGACTGTGTTGATTACAGAGCCTGACATGCATAGCATCAAACCAACTCAGCATACTCAGTGAGCTACAGTCAGTGCAGTAGACACTTAATCCAAGACTATGGTGAGAACTACTTGGATCAATCCCAATTCTAAAAGAATCCAAGTCTGGCGTCTGTGTAGCTTTTTACCTTGAAATATTTACTTTTAAAACCAAGTTCTTTGCCATGTCTAAGCTATTTCTTTACTGTTTTATGGCATAGCTTTTCAGCTATCAGTGCACGTGAAGCTCATGTTTGTGTTTTGTGTACTGACATATATTCAATACCTGTTTCTTTATAAGGATTCCCCACCATTGCAGTGCAATCTGTTTGGCAACTTAGACACTTTTCCATACTCTGCAGAATAAATGACTAGTATGAAGGATCAGTGGAACACTGATCATCAGTTACAACTTGCTAGATTCATGTGTAAATGATATAAAATAGATCCTTAGTTCATACCTCCTACTATTTACCCATAGCATCCAGAGGTCTGGTTCAGACTGTGCATCTGTCTCATGTTATGGTGATGGTGGGATAGTTTGTTGTCATTTGAGGCTCTGAGTTTTTGCTTGAATAATTAATTTTGCAAAATTCTAGCTGGTCAGTCTTCTGTGTAATATAGTGGAACCAATCAGCCATCTTAAACTGGCTGGTTAGATATATGCTGGCGTAGTTTTTAGTGCAGTCACACGCTCATTCCCTGAAATATTCCGGGAGATGTTTTTATTGCTTTATTATGTTTGTAAATCTCTTTGTTTGCGCACACTGAACACTGATTGAGCAGAATGATCAACTGCTAGTTATAATTTCTGAGCTGTTTACTGAGCAGGTGTAATAGCCTGGCTTATGACTCTCTCATGCTTTCAAATCAGCTACTGCTGACATTGTTCACTCTGCACCTCTCACCTCTTTAATGAATAGGCACAAAATAAGGTGCGTGGACAGGCCTGTGTTATGTGCAACTTGAGCACTGCCAGTAGTTACTGCTAATGAAATAATACAACGTGGTATCAATTTTCTGGCTCGCCACCATCTCTGTAGGCTGTTGTCCAACAGCATGCTTCCCTGAACTGAGATATATTGTTTATCTTATGTACTAGGAGTCCAAAAGTAAGCCCAGTTTCAAAGACCGCATCAGAACATTTTGCAGCTGTGGATAACAGTAGCTGCCAATTTCTATACATAACACTTTCGGAAATACTTCTGAAATGTGCCCCCTTGTCATGCCTCGCCCTGGTGGCTTTTTGCTCTGCACCTAGTGCGTGTACATGCATGTATATCTTTTCATGTATCTTTTCTTTTTTTACTCTATATCTTCTTTGTAAAAGATGGTTCAAGTCTCACAGCTGTGCTGGAGGGCTCTGGCACACACTAAAAAGAGCACATCTGCACTGATTCACACAGAAATGTAGAAGACAGTATCAGATAGACAGCTAGATGAGGTCTAACCCACTGGCCCACAAGCAGCTCATAGTGCTCCCAGGAGAACTCAGGCTGGGTTTCTCAGGCTCCAAGCTGATTAAAACAAGAGGTAATGTTAAGGCCATATCAAGTCTCAATTCTGGGGTTAGGGGAAGAAGCTGACAGCTGTCTTGCAACTGGAGGTAAAAGGGGAACAGACAGCAGCCACAAGTATGGGAAAGTCAACTTTAGGGAGAGATAGTAAAGAACAAATTAAATTTTAGTACATCTGTGTTTTTCTTCAGGGTATGCATATACTCACAAAATACCCATTACATTTCTGGGTAGACTTAGAAGGTCAAAATTAGACACCAGAGTGTTGTGCTTACCATCTCTTCAAACAGGACAGTTGCAGTAAGGAAATTTTAAGTATAAATAATACTAATGTACTGAACACCATGAGCACTTAGTGTTGCAGAAGACACATGATATAGACAGACCCTGTCCTAAAGACCCTGTAACATAAGCAGCATCTGAGGCAAACCAGGCAGAACTCACTGGGAATAACTAGGATACATGTGGCAGTGTTTATGTACTTTATAGTTGTGATTAGGATTGTCACAGGAGATCCTCTTGAAAAACAGTAATCTGCGTGGTTTGTCCCTGGGCATCATGGAAAGGTATTGCTTCTTTCTGAGGGGTATGGGTAAAAGAGTCAATGTGTAAGGGAGTGGAAAGCAGGAAAGCAGGTTTGGGGAACTACGGATGTGCTGGTAGGGAAAGTAGGCTTGGATATTGATGCTTTTGGTATACCATAAAAATAGAGATAACTGTCACTGTAGAAACACAGGCACATCAGCACAGTAAAATCTAGACCTCATTTCTTAAGTTTGCAAAACTAATATTTGAGATTTGTTGAGGTCTTTTTGCCTTAAATACATAGAAGTCATAGAAAACCCAGATCTAAAATTTTATTGTGGATTTTTGTAATTGCATTTCTTCCCTACAGCTCTTTTCCTAAAATGTCATTGTTGTATTGCAAAGTGCCTGATAGCAGTTAGCAAAGCTCTGGGCAGCATGTTAAAGCGGGTACCAAGGCCTGTTGAAAATCTATGAATGTGTTAAGTCCTGTAAGGTGAGAATCTTTTTGAGAATTTGTAATGCTGAATCTGAGGAATGTATGAACCTCAGAGGACTTTCAGAAGGGATATTGATTCTATAATGCATAGGATGTGAAGCTACCAAATCCTATTTGTCAGACTTCACAGTTAGGTACTTTCTAAAAGTCTCATCAGTGACTTTAGTCAACAGGACTTACACAGAAAGTTAAGCATCTCTGTATTTGATCCGTTGGTTTTTTGTTTCTTAAAAAGTTGGTTCCTAACTTACTTTCTTATAAGGGACCACGTGTTATAGCTCCTGCAAAAAGAACAATAAATTAACTGTAGTGATAAAGGGACAGCTTTCCAAAGACTTACTAATTTTCTGAAAGTGTTCCTTTCTAACTGATTTGCCAGTGTCCTTTAAATTTTCTGCTGTGAAGATTGCTTTTATAGGTAAATTCAAGATTGTGTGGCTTCAGTGAGGTTATTGTACAGCTTGCAGTTAAGGATGGGCTGAAGTCACTTGCTCTGTAGTCCTGGATTTAACTCATCATCCATATAGTCTGGGTTTAATTGACAGAAAATTAAGCAATGCATTGCATACATATCATCTCCTTAATTATCTTAGCTGGTCCTTTGGCCAACTACATAATGGAAAAGAGGAGGAATATTGACTGCCACCTCTTTCCACTAACCTCTTGCTCCTTGGCTACTTATTCTTTATAAAATGAAGAGCCCTGAGCTGCTGAAATGGACACAACAGCTTGAATGGCTTTCGATGTAGGCAGATCAGTAGTTGCTCTGTCAAGTTATAGGGACTTAGAAAGGTCTGTAAAATACTTCTTTTCTCCATTCTACAGTTCACTAAAATCATAGTGAACTCTAGAATCATTCCACTAGTAATTAACGCAAGCTCATGTCCGCTCTTTTAAAAATAAATGTATTTAAAAAAAAAAATCCATAATCAAACCATTGGATCTCAAGATTAGCTGCTAGTGTAATGGATTGTTAATAGAAAGATTGTTGAAAGAAAAAGAAGATTATTTTGGTTGATTTGAGTGCAAATTTCTACTGTACTTTTCATGCACTTCTATTATATACCTCAGGTTCCAAAACACACTTCAAACTGCAGCTGAGCTCTGTATGCTTAATTTGAGATCCCTTTGACATTGAAATATGAGCAATTTGGTCACTGTTAGCATCACTAATGCTCCAAACTAGCATACATGACAGGTAATAGGTACTCAAGCAGTAACTATTAGAAATTTTAGGAGAACTTATGCCAGAGAGTGTAGTTTCCTGAGCTGGGTCTGAGCTGTGGTATCAACCAGGCTGTCCCAGCAGAGTGGTGTAACCATGGGGTCTATTTCTATGAAAAATATTTTTCTCAGGAATGAAATAGAGCCAAAAATTTCAGTGGGGAATATCTAACTTCTCATTCAACACCCAACAGTATTGTAGTGTCAATTTGCTGCTGGACTAGGGAAATAAATCGGAAGGTCTTAGGGAGAGCTTCTGTGAAAATGAGAAAATACAAAAGTTCTGGTTTTTCAAAGGTTCCTCCCTCTTCCCAAATTTAGTAAAATATTTTTAACCATCCCTTTCCCACACTGTTATTAGTATCAGCGTGGGTTCCTTTGAGATCAGAGTTAGACTCTGTGGTGTCTAGTGGACAATGTGAATGAAACACTTCTTTTCTAGCTTAATAAATTTCCTGATAACTTAGTATCTTTCCTGATACTGTGCTCTGAAAGTACAACAAATGTTTTTGCCTAGTCTGTGCATGTATGAGGCTGATTGATGTGGCTGGGCTTTCTCTCAGAAGCAGTTGTGAGGAACAGGAAACACTGCTGATGAGAACTGTTGCCCGCAGGGATGGGATGCGCATATTCTGGGGATAAAGGAGTGGCTAAGATGCTTCCTTAAAAGGAAAAATGTACCCTAAAGTGATTTTCACAAGCAGTCATCCTGAAAGGAGTCATGCCTCATTTAGGAAATAGATATTTAAAAGCAAGGAACGTGGGGGGAAGAATACACCTTAGACTTTACTGAGTATTTTAATGAAGCTGAAACAGAGCTGAGAGACTGAATGTTGCTTTGAAGAACTTGGGAGTTTTTGTCATTGATGGAATTGTTTTGGAGGCTGAAATAAATCTTTCTCTTATGAAAATGTGGTGCTACAAATGTGGTGTTATTTAGTTAGTAAATCTTTGAGAATAAGGAGGACCTTTCTCTTTTCCAAGTTGCACACTGACATGGTTTATGTTTGGGAGAAAGTAATTGCAGTCACGTCATGCTCTGGGTGTAACTTAACTGCAGAGTGCAGTGGGAAAGGGTGGTACCTATTTCTTGAAAAACCAGCAAGTACTAGAACATTCCAGCTTAAAAAAAAAAGATGCTTGTTTCAACTGAAACATTGTATGTTGAATTGTGGAAGCATAGTCATTGATTTGTCAGTATATAGTTGGTCTTGTGCATCCATGGTAGTTATTTCATATGTGTGCAAGCATTTCAGGCATTTGTTTCGTCTGTTTGTTTCTGCAGAAGGAGCAGGCAGTGGCCTTCCAATGGATGGACTCCATCACTGCCTGCACAAGTGACTGTCCATAAAACTGCAGAAGCACCAGGGCCATGCATGCTCACCTGACTGCTTTGGTGTCTAAAAATACATCTGCAGAAGATTTAGTCAGTATGATGAGACTAATCCTATTCTGACTTTCCACAAGGGAGTTTCCAAAATGTGTGTTCTGGTATTCTTCGTGCTTATTTTGAGGATTCCCCCCCCATACCGCTGGAAGTGTAAAGCTATTCTACAGGAGAAATTGCATACATGTGGAGAGGGAGGAAAGTCAAGGGCTCATAAGCAACAGAACATTATTGAAGTGAATTTGAGTTACAAAAAGCAAAAACTTGCCATGAACCTTTCTTTTATGCTGACTGGATGCCATTTTTCTCTCTAGCATGGCAGCACAGGTTATATTTTTTTTGTTGTCATTTTCAAATTGCTACCTATTTTATGTTACAAGCTTTCTGAAGCATGTTGTAAGATAAGCCATTCATAGTAAAACCAAAGCAAGAATCCCACATGCCTATATGTTTATATATAAAATCCACTGAAAAAATGAAAGTTATGAGCAAATGATAGTTGCCCCTGAAACAACAGGCAAACCAGCCAGCTGTGAAGGAAACTAACATGATGTACTGAAGCAGAAACACAATATAATGGGGAAATGCGGTTCTTTGTTCAGATCCGTTTCCTATTAACACTTATAATGTTATGCTTGTGCATGCCATCCCCTGAGGACCACTTGGTCAGCCTTAAATGAATAACAGTGGAATATGTAAAAACTGCTAGATGCATAAAACTTCTGTGCACCCCTGTCTGTTGTGTGTATGTGTTCCTTTTAAAGGAAATCTGAGCTATTTATTGCATGGAAATTTGAGTTAAAATGCTGTTGTGTTGCCAGGGGCCAACCACTAACAGTGATTTTAAAAGGTGAGAGCAGAGTGAGATTAGGTCAATTTGAGCATGATACTTAAGGTCTCTCTAGCTATTAGTGAAAGAGAAAGCTTCTTAGTTTCAAAGGAGAGGAAACAGACTTTGTAATGCCACTTGACTGGGCTGATAGCAGTAAGAAACGTTTCTGCGAGGGGCTGCAAATTCGATGCCCTATTGAAGTCATCTGTTTTTTTGTTCTGTAGGGTATTGAAGCAGACACTAGTCAGGTGCGTGATGGAGGTTCCTGGGGAAGGTTGCTGTGAAGCACTCTTTCCTGCTGATTTGAAGCTGAGGTGAAAGATTTAAAATAACAGTCCATATGTCAGATATTATATCCTTTGCCTAATTTGAGAACAGTTGTTGAAGCCAGAGGAGCAAACATTTCTGATTTATGAAAATGTGTTAAGTTGAGGGAGTGTGAGCATGCCCACAAAAATAAGATAATTTGGGGAAATGTAGGAAGAGCTGTTTTATTGACTACTTTAGGTGCAGAAAACTGCTCCCTGGTATAAAGAGATCATAATTTCAGGTATTTAAGCATCTAGCATATGTTAGAAAGTTAACACTGTATACAGTAGGACTGCAAAATGATTCTGAAAGAAGGTGAATGTAACAACCTAAACTGTCATTGCCACAGGAGCTGGCATTTATATTCTGGAAAAGTAACTGAGTTTGTTAACTAATACATGGGTTGCTGCACTGGGAGGATGTTCCTCTGGATGTAGACTGTCTCCTAAGCACATTTGGTGTTTTTATGACTGTCCTGATAGACCATCACCAATGCTGCTTGGTCCAGAACTGTGGTCTTCCCTGAAGAGCTCTCTGATCAGCATAAGAGGATATAATACCCATGATTTCGATGTAAATTGTTACTAAAAGGAGAGGATTTTTCTGTATTAGACAGCTGTATGGCTTACTTAAAAGAATAACTGCTGGCCTTCCTCCTAGGGAAAAAATGAATTTATGATGTATTCAAATAATAAAATACCATTTTGCTGTTCAGTCCTATCCTAATGAGGGTGGGAGCTGGCAGAGGAAGCTAGGTATTAAAAATAAAACAACAAACCATTTTAAATATAACAAAATTGTGATCTCGGAGTCTATAAGGGCAGAAGTGCATTTTGTGCCTCAGCTTGTTAGCCACCTTATTTATATCCCTCCCAAAAGCACAACTTCAATATGGCTGTAATTAAGCAGAACTACTCCCCTAAAACTCTCTTACCACAAGACATTCCCTCGATGTCTCCCTGTGCAATATTTCTGAACTCTCATCATGTCCATTTTTTCACCCTGAGGTCTGAATAGTTGAGAGTGATGAAGTCTGAACACAGACTTTGAGGGATTTCTAATGGGATAATCAGGAGGTGGGTGTTGAGCTTCAGAACATAAGTCATTTTCAGGCTTCAGTGTTTGTTTTAAATCCTAAAGGGCACCTTAGGATTCCTAAAAGATTAGCAAACAGGGCCTCTGAAATCTGCGCTAATGCTCTTTTTTGACAAAATTGACAGCACAGTTGAGAACCTGTCAGGTAAGGGAGATAAATACAATGGAAAAGCAAACAGTGGGAGAAAAGAGAACTTGTGTGATAACATATTCTCCCTGGATGTCATGGACCATGTGCAAATAATGAGCACACTGAAAGAAAGGCAGAACCTGGTTAAGTATTGTGTCAGGAGAGCCTGTGATCTCAGGCTATTAAATACTACGGTGCTCTTTCAGAGCATCATAATTCAAAAGGAAGGTGACAGTGTGGTAACTCTGAGCTGCTGCCTAGCATCAGGCTGGAAGGAGGGGGGGGGGCAAGATCAGAGCAGGCTTTGGGATGAAAGGAGGTTATCTCATTTTCATAAGGAAGATCACTCATATACCTGCTTCGACCTCTTGTGTCAGAGCATGAATTTCAATGAAGGGATAAATGGTGACATCTCACCCGTTAGCCAGTTTTTGAGGATTGGGTTGTGTTATATTAAATCATGCTTGGAAATCTCTGGTTAATACATTTAGAGAAACAGCTCTCAGGAACATCTACCTCCCTTCCTTCCTCCTTAAAACAGTAATGAATCCAAATTGCTAATAAAACATAAGAGCTCAAAGATGTTGTACACAGACCATGTTTCTGAGCTGGGTATTTTTTTAATGTCAGTTTTCCCACAGCTGTTAAAATGATACAGTCATTAAGGTATCAAAACTGTCTAGCCAAGAAAAGGAGAGACTTCTCTTTCTTTAGGCTCTTGAATTGTTTGAATATTTTGTTTAGAAGGGCTCTATTCTTTGTTTCTTTCTGTGGAGAAAGTAAAGCTTGTAATCTGTCTGTACTGTAAATCTCAGTTAAGAGCCATTCATTGAAGAATAAACTATGCCTTCTCCTGTGAGGCTTTTTCTAACAAATCTGATTATGTGCCTGCAAACTAACAATGTCAATTAGCAGATACATTTCATCCCATCTACATTTTGAAACTGTTTCCCTAATTCGTAGAAAAAATGTATTTTAAGGTTTATGAGAAATTCAATTTATTGACATTCGGGGAGTTTTCTGCTTTGACGCAGGTTGCCAAGCAAAACCTGAGCGGCTGTATCGTATTCCTGAATTAGAAAATGAATTGTTGAAGGCATCAAGAATATTTTGAAGTGTATATATTTACTGCAGGAAATGAGGTCCTCTTCTCATGAGCATGGGGAGTAATCAAAGAACCAAAGATGACTTTCTCTCTGCAGCCCCAGACCCATGCACTCGGCATCCTGACCCAAAAACATGTTTTTTCTCAGGGCCACATGCCAGTACTGCTCAGACCGTGTTAAACCTTTCTTCTTATTAAATTTATATGCTGCCTCTTCATCTCTCTCCAGTGTGACAACAATCTACCCACATGGCCTTCCCTAAAAATTAACTCGGGGAAAACTTTTTCCCCCAGATCATCCAAATTACTAAGTACTTTTTTGCCTTTGTTCAAAAGAGAAAAAAAAACAAACCAACAACAAAACATAGAGAAAGGAAGGGAAGTTTCAAGGGTGTTTAAGCTGGACTTTAGCAATATATTCTCTGGAACTATGTTCATCCTTAGCTTTTTTAATGATGGCTCAAGAGGCCCTGTCAGCTAAAAGGGTTATCAGTTAATATGAGCACTGTAACTTATGCTCCAGGGAGGAGACCCGAACTGCCCTGAACTCAGCAGCTAAACAGGTACCGAACGGATGGGGAAGCCTCCAGGAAAAGTTGGTGTGTTTGTTGAGGTCATACTTATGCTTCAGGGACTGTCTCCCTTTTTCTATTTTCTGTTATTTTCCCCCTTTTCTTCTTTAAATAAAAAATGATCTGACTCTTCTCCAAGCATTAGTAGGTTCATCTTCATTCATGGCATTTCTTATTGACTCAGACATGAAATTCAGCTCTTTGTGATTTTTCAAGGAAAGAACAGTGGAAAGCTCTGGTTATGTCTATATAAAAGAAGAGCAAGATCACAAGATTCATTTTGCATAAAATGTTTAAGAATGTATAATTTTTGCTGTCATCCCCCTAAAATCATGCAGTTTTTTAAGGCTATCAGATGTGGTGGTTTTTAGGCTTCTTTTTTTCTTTTTTGGTGGCATGGAATAATTATTATTTTAAACGTAATATAAATAGGAAGAAATCTGTAATGCCAAAGCAATAAATCTTTTGCTTTCATAAAAATTATGGAATCATTGAGCCATATGGCTGGAGGGGACTTCAAGTGTTCATCCAATCCTCTGCCCAAAGTAGGATTAAGTAACATCTACATCATTTCTGACAGAAATATCTTTAATGTGTTTTTGACAACCTCCAGAAATGCAGAGCACACATCCTATTGCTGTGCTTAGCTGTATTCACTTTGAGACAAGTTTTTCTTTCAGCCTAACCTGAACCTTCCTTGATGCAAAAATAAAAGTTCCTTTTACTTTTGGTTCTACTCAGTATAGGTAAGGAGAAAGATATTATTTCTTCTTTCTGTCTTCCACAACCTATTATGCATTTGAAAATTTATTATGTCTACCCTCTGTCTTCTCTTCTGTAGACTAACCAGCTTGTTCAGTCTGTCCTTAGTCTTACAGACTTCAAAGTGTTTCTCTAGCTGTCTCTAGCTGTTCTCTCTGGCTGACCCATCATCTTTAGCTAGAAATAGTACCTAAAAGTGGATGTGGTACTTCAGATGGGATCTACTGATGCAAAGGAAAGGATTCACACACCTATGTTTAAAAATGTGGCAGGAAGTAAAAAATTTGCTTAGTATTGATGGGGAACAAGAAGCCCAGCAGCACTTACAGATGATTCCCATTTGACACAAAACATTTGCAACTGAAAAAGCTAGAAATAAATTATTTCAGCTTCTCCAAACTAAAGGAGCTCTGCAGAGAGAGGACTGCTCAGCAGCAATGACTTCTTTGTTTTTAATTGCAGAATCCATAGCATCACTAATAAATCATGACAGTGTGACAAATGAGTGGTCTCAGTTGAGGGATCCTGCCTGAAATCCCATTTGGTTAATTGTGTTGCACCTACCAAGGTTCCCCTTGGAGTGGTTGGTTCAGTGCTGACTCCAGGGGAAGTGTGCCACCTACTGAATCACCAGCTCTGCTTCCTGAAGCACCCTGGGATTTCCTTGGAGGGCTCCCAAATGCATTTGGCCACGACCAACCCTGTTTAGCTTATGAGAGCAGACCAGATCGCAGCCTGAGGCTGTTATGGCTGCTGGCCATATTACTCATTGGGAATGTTTAGTCATGTATCTCTATGAAGGGAGACCATATTGCATTAAATGTCTCAAGTTAGTTTTGCGTATATTGTTTGTAAATTTCTTTGTGACCCCTTCTGCATGGACAGAGCAGCATATGTATAAAATATTAAGACTTAATGGAGTGTATATAACATGTAAGCGTACTTTCAGGTAATAACAACTTTTCATGTTATAGCTTTATGATTGAAAATGTCATAAAACAGACTGGGAAGACAGTCTCTTTCAAGTTCTGCTGGTTTAGTACTGAACTATTCTGATTTCGCTGTTGGAAGTCTAGTTTTGATACTTAAATATTGGTAAACCTTCACCAACAAGGTTGTTTAAATCTAATAGTAGTGAGTAGTAGGATTGACACTATCCAGCTATTATTAATAGGAATACAATTCCACTTGACTGCAGTAAGTCCTAACTGATATTTTATTAATAATAATGGTAAATAGCTTTGCACAGCACACCTAATTCTAGGGTAGCCTCCCTCCTCACCTCCTTAGGTGGCTTACAGCTGTATTATGTACATCTGCCAATATTAGGAGGGGTTACAATCTGAAGAGAGTAGTTGATGCTATATTACATGTTATTTGTTCCCTCTCTCTAACTTTTGTAGGGGATAAGATCTAGGCAAAACAGACATTGGTAGCTGAGTATCCTCACTATGGGCTGGACTAGTATAGTTGGTCTGGTTCCAGAAGTAGCAATAAACCCCAAAGCACCACAAAGTGGCATGCTTTATACCTCCGTACATATTTTTAAACCTGACCTTCAGCTTTTTTCTTTTTCTTTTGAAGATACTAGTATATGCCTGGGATCTTGTTCTCTAAGAGTGGTCTCTGATCCTGGGATTAATATCCCTTATGACTTCCCTGGCTGAAGTCTTTGCCTCATTGTACCCCTGATTTGAGTGTATACAGCAAGAATTGAAAATAAAAAAGCATTAAAGAACTGCTGGCACCTTGTGGTAAATGTTTGAAAAACATTTTTAGCAACAGTTTAGACTGTAAAACTCGTGGATCATGAATTTTCTCAGTCATTAAAACTATCCTGATGAAAGAAGGATCCTTATTTTGTTCTATTTATATCCCTTCTGTGACCCTTCAGTCCATTTTCTACCTGTTGCCTACAATGTTACCTGGCACATGCTAAAAACATGTTTCTTAAAGGAATTTGTAAAGGTACAGTGGGTGTTTCCAAACGAGATAATTTTGTTTGCATGAATACTGAGTGAGAGGCAAGACTGCTGAGCAAGGGCAGATTCATATGCAGAAGAGGAAGCTTAGCTCAGTGGAAGTGTGTTTAGGCAGAGACAATAATTCAGATGGTCCCTTGTGCTGGTTTTGCTGCTTAGTAGCTAAATGCAGATAGGCAATATGAAGGATGTGAGTGGCATGGGAGTTGAAAAAAGAAGAGCAGTGGTCTGGTGCGCTGAGTTGGTAGTTTTTCCTCAGAAAAAAAAGGAATGAGACTTCAGGGGCTGGTATTTTTACTGCAGGGGTAGAGATGGGGTGAAAGGGAGTAGAAGGACTAGGGAGGTCACAGATGTAGCTTGGAGTAGGCTGAGTAAGTGAGAACAGAAAGAATAAAATTGGTATCATAGATTAGGAGAGCCAACAGATTTGAGCAAATATATGTATGAAGAAGACAAAACAGAAAGCTCTTCTATGAATACATTTCATGTGAATGAGCTGAGCTGAGTTGCAGACAGTGTATCAGCCTGTCTCTCATCTGTACTTCTTTCTAAATTCACGCACTCTGCACTTTACAGACCTTTTTCTTAGTCCCTATAAATTTTTTATGGAAGCCAGGTTAGCTGAAATGAAAAATAGAGTTGTTTTTCTTAGGTGCATGATTTAAAGCTTAGCAAGAAAACTCATGGAAAACATAATTGGCCTAAACAAAACAAAACTTTGAAGGGCTTCACCAAGTAAAATCCAATTTTTATCAGTGCACTTTAAAGCATTTTTTAAGTGGACTGTTTTCATGGCAAAGTTCAACTCTCAGTTCCCAGGGTTTCTGACTGTACAACTCTTTACACTTTTTACTGTCCTCATAAAAGACAGACAAAATGCTTTAAGGAAATGTTTTTAAAAATATTCATTATCTGGCAAAGACCAGGCCTGCAGTATTTCAGCCTAAAAAGGGAAAGTTTTGGAAGGTTTTGAAAGTATCTTAAAAAACGGAGATAGAGTGAAAATGAAGATGCAACTGTCAACATGTTTTAGTATCTTTCATCCTGCATCCTTTAAGTCAGCTTTATGTTTTTACATAGTCAAATTTATAATATATGTATAATGCTTTCTGTATGATAATATCTTTTATCTAAGTGTGTGTGAGATATATGCCCCTGTATGTGCATATTATGAGCACAGCAGCGAGACAAGTAAAATCACATCAGTCACCAATTCTGGTTTTGCTTTGTGTTTACCTGACCAGCTCCCTTTTGACTAAATCTCTTTAAGAGTAGTTGTAAGTGTTTAATGCTTTTTTGTTGACCAACTAAGGAAACAGATGCAACTGAACAGAGATTTCATTAATTGACCTCCAAAATGTAGAGGAACAAGAATGGTATGAGCTGTTCCAGGTAAGAGGTAGATGATGATGGTGATGGCTGCCCATACTTACGTCTCTTTAAGCTGGAGACACAGAATAGCCAACATGGGCAAACAAAGCAAAATTAAACCACAGCAAAGTGAAAACATATTAACTGACTAATAAATATAATAACATTCATGATAATCAAGCAACCCAACTGTAGCTTGTGTTCTGAGCCTTGCCAAATTTGGGTCTGCTGGCAGGCCACCAAGAATAGCAAATACAACAGACAAGGGCCCCTCATCTGAGAAAGCCTTGCTGCCGTCCCCAGAGAGCTTTGCCCTACAAACTGATGGCAAGAGCATCCCAGCTGGTCTGAACTGACAGCATGGAATTACACCATGAGATTGCTGTGAAGAAAGATTAAGCTAAACTTGCATTTTGTGTGAATTGAGATTAAATGAAGGGACACAGATTTTATTTAGTAAAAACAGTTTCCTAGGTTACCTTGGAGTAATTTTTACTGTGTTGGTATGATGTAATCGGCTGGTTTAACGTTTAGACCTAGTAAAACATGTGTATAATTTTTTTTAAAAAGGATGTGCCTAATCACTTTCATTTTGCATTCACTCAGCTCAATATTAATAGTTTGCTTTGGCTGAGGATTTACAAACAGGCTTAGGAGTGTAATGGTTTAGATTTCTACGTCTGATGGCCTGAAAGTTAGAGAGAGTGAAGAGTTTTGTCAGGAACAAGATCTTTCCTCCCACACATGCTGGCCACCAGATAAATCATGTGTATGGGTTTATAGTGAAGCGGTGCTGGGTCTTAAGCAACACCCAGAAGTGAAGTTCTTGAAATAATTTCCTGTGAAAGCAACAGTAGACAGAATTGTAATCATAGATCACAGCATTAATCAGGTAAACAAAACATCCAGGTTTTTTTTCTGTGGCATTCCTGAAATCCCTTTTAGTAATACTGAAAGTTCTGTATAATGATACTGCCTAATAACGAGTGCAACCAGAGCAGAATGGCACACAATGACATAGGAGGCTTCTCAGGTCTGTGGGGCACAGACGCAAAATTCCTCTGATAAAAGTGCTGAGAGTCAGCAGACATCTGAAATGTTGCTTAAATATTTCAGTAGTATTAATACTACTTTTCTATATTGTAATTAAAACATTTCTTCTCTTCAAAACTTGCCAAAAGTTTGCTTATCCCACTCTGTCAGCTAAGAGAAATTTCAGGCATGGCTGGGAGTGAATCAGTAAATAAGGGTAAACTTTATCCTTCTCTGTTGTTCACGCTGACAAATTCCCACTCAGTAAAAGCTGCTGACAGCTGCAGACTGCTCAGCAGTTAGAGCTAATATGGGGGAATCTGCTTTAAGAAATAGGACAGGTAGGTTTCGCTCAGCATGCTTAAAAATGGAGTTTGCTGGAGGGGAAAGAACCAGGTGGTGTTGCAAAGGAGGGTGTTAGGTTGGAGGAGTCTGCTTGTGGAGCTACCCAGTGTTCAGTACAGTCCAGATTGTGTTTAGCATTTTCATTAAGGATGATAATGCGAGTATAACAAGTACTGCTGGTGACGCACGGTTTGGAGACATTGACAATACAGAGAAGGACTTGGATATCATTAAAAAAAAAAAAAAGAATAAAAAAAAAACCAACCCAAAAAAAAAAAAACCCCTGGATGAGCTTTGAGTACTGAAGTAATGGCAATGGAATGAAATTCAATATTAAAAAATGTAAGGCTGTGCCTGAGGGACTAACAAAATTTGTAGAAGAAGCAGAATAAGCTGGGAGCTCATCATCCGGAAATGGCTATGTAGGAGGGGAGCTCATGGACAATGGTAGGTGGTCATGGAGTGGCAGGAAGCTTCTGTGTCAGTTTGCTCATTTCCTAGGTACCAGCACTCTTAAATAGTGTTGCATTGAGAAGGTGGCTTTCCAGAGCTAACTTTTAATACTGAAGAAAATATGCTAGGGAAGGTGAGAAGATGTTGGTTAACAAAGGTCTTGAAAATTAAAGCAAGGAACTTCAGGAGGGAAGACTGAACTGATTAAGGGATACATGGAGAGAGTTGGCATATTCAATGCAAAGGGTTGGGAAAAAAGTCTGCAGCAGGAGTCTGGACAGATATGAAAGAGGTAAAATTGCATTGGTAAAAGCCAGAGAAAACAATGTTGCAACTATTGACGTGCAGGGTGGTGAGGCATATGTTCCAGTTATGAAGCAATTACAAGAATATATAAGCCCTGAAGTGGTTTCAAGCTGAATTCAGATTGGGATCTCCATGCAGAATAATTAATGCACAAAAGCTTGAACATGAGGGATAACGACAGTAGAAAATTTCTAAATCCTAAGAAATTAAATTTACACTACTTGTAAGGAGGAAGCAAAGGGAAAGTTTTGGAAGACGAGAAAAACAGTAAAGACTCATGGTTTTGAAGTTTAAAAACTGAAGGGACACATCACAGTTAAGTAGGAAAACTGATCTAGGTGCTGCTTCTTTTAGATCAAAACTCTTTAGCTGTATTCACAGAAGTGTCTACTTATGTTAGAGGGAATCTTGGGCTGTAAATGAACTCTGTGGGTTCTCAGATGAGTTAGTCATCATTGTTTTAATTTGTTTATCCTGTTTCCATAATAAATCTCTTTTTTTTTTGGGGGGGAGGTGTTTGCTTTTTGTTTGTTTGTTTGTTTTGGTTTGTTTTTATATTTAAACAACAGTCTACTTTGTTGGGGGTTTTAACTCTCAATTTTTAAAATTGAGCTGACTGCGTTTCATTTTTCAACATAAAATGTCTTCTATCCTTATGTGAAAAGTCAACAGGGATGCCAACATGCCAGTGAGTTTTTTCCAATACAGAATTTACAGAAGCACCTCACTGACATGGACTGTGGTCAGTAAAGGCAAACACAATCATTTGGTTTTGCACAGTGGCAGGAACAGGGTAGTGTTAGAGGGTATCCAAGCAGATGACTGTTCCATGTGTAAATCTGGTAGGCACAGTTTGTGTGGAGTATGTACTTATCCACTGGATATTTCAGTGTACTTGCATGTTTCATAGCTAGATTTTTTTATTCTGGGTTTGTTGGCTTTTCTTTTTTTTATGCAAGACTAGGAAAGCTGGATGTTTTGATTCATAGAAACTGATCTGCCCCACAGAATGTGGAAGTGAAGCTAGAAATAATTTCTCTTTCATTTATCATTGGTGGTGTAACTCTGATTGATGTCAGTAAAAGGCATATGCTTTCTTTTCAGCATCCTGAAAGGATTTGTGTGAGTGTCTGGGAGAGATCTGTTTGTTTTTAATATGTTTAGAGATAATAATAGATAGCCATACTTTTCCAGAAGAAAAGCATCGAAGGACTAAACATAGTATGTAAATCCTAAAAACATTAAGTCGGTACAGATGGACCTCACTTGATTTCAGAAATGAGTCTGTGACTGAAGAAGTTACTATGAAGAAAAGTGAACTGGGATTTCCTGATTAACTCCCATTACAAAAAAAAAAAAGTAGAAAGACAATAGTTTTTCCTTTTAAAATAAAATGTCTAATAATGTAATAGCTTTATGTCATCAACAATAGAGTTTTAATTCTTATGGCTGACGACTTATGCTGAAAACTTCATATTATCTTATGTTTCAGTGGGAGTCACTGCAGATTAGGGAATTGCAGGCTGGCTTTTAACTGTGGCCACATCTCAGTCAGTGTGTTGCAGTTGTCTTTGGTTTTTAAGAAATGTTCTTTTAACATTCTAATCTGTACTAAAAGAGGCTAGCATATAGGTATCAAGATGCTGGATGTAAATTAAATTCAGATCTTTAATAGAGCCAAGTTAAAAATGGTACCACTTGAATAATGAATTCTCATCATCCTGATAGTGATTGAATAGTGTAAACTCTGTGCCCAAGGACAAACCAGGACCAGCAGAATTACTTGGCTGCCTGTAATTCATTGAACTTCAAAACTTAAGACAATTTGTCCATCAATAGTAAATATTTTCTAGTGGTCAGTTATAGCTATTCATTTTCATGGAGGAAATACTGTACTATCAGCTGGATTACTAGCAAGATAGGACGTATCTTTAAAAGCAAGAGATGTGTGTGTTTTTATCAGATAGCACTGTAAATCTACTGCTGCTGTAATGAGGGTGAGCTGAGTCCCAGCATTCTCCTTTTCCAATTGGAACTGACTCCCAGAGCTTTGCCTGGAATTTTTAAGCTTCATTAAAATATTAATAATTTTTATCATGCTAAAAAGTAAAAATGAGGACTAACAAAACTGCACAAAGAAGGGAATTTAGGGGAAGACTAAAATTTGTTTGAGAGCTAATCCATAATACTATTCAGTGCTTACCATACTGTGCTCCGCAGCACATATTTAATTACAGCATATGAGTTTACTCTTTAAATCCAGCAATTTCAGCTTACTTTTCTGTCAACGGGAAAAGAACATCAAAACCAGATCCTCTTCCCTGTTTTAAGAGTTGAGATGTGACTATATGTGATGCAAGTTTTAAATTGGGTCCAGGGTAAAGCCTGCAGAGTTTCACACTAAGTATTAAGATATCTGAGGTCTGAGGTATTAAAAAAAAATAGGGTACAAGGATCGCAAAGCATCTTCAAGCAACTTTAAAAATAGCAGTGGCTCCACTCTTCAACCAGCATGTGCTAATTATCCATTAGAGTAATTCAAATCACACTGGGGGAAGGGAACCTCCTGTCCACTATGCATGAACATCAAAGATTACATGGCATTTTTTAAATAATTACAGCTGTTTACTTCTGTCCTTAGTCAACATATCCCCCATGCACTCCTGTGCTGTTTGCTGGCTGGCTGCCACCTCCCATGTCAAGGGTGATTGCATTGCATGACTTTTTATGGCTGGCTTGCAAGGTGCTTTGGGATCTTTCAGGGTGAAAGGTTCTACAGAAATGTAAAGCATTATTTATTATTTTGCATAAATTGTTGCATTATTTGTCTTAGGTATTTGTGGTTTACAGCTGTAATAAAATAGCTGGCTGCTCAGACTGGATGACTCAGTGATATGTAATTGGATACAGAGCTCTTCACTTCCAGGTCAGCTGCTCATCACTGGCCCACGGAGATATGGCGAGTATATAATAAGTAGGCAATTCTGTATCCTAATGATTGAGTGTCCCCAGCAAAAAAACATGATCCCAAGTGACATTAACGTGCTTATGACTGTCACCAGAGAAGGGTTTCTTATCTTGAGATCATTCTTGAAGATCTGGGTTAAGATTAATTGCCAAGATGTTATTGGGAAGTCTACTGGCTATCATGCCCATTGCACATCTCTGTCTCCAGAGCTTGTTGGACCCAAACGTTTGCAATTTCTTTTTCCTTAAATATTTTCAGTAGGGTGTTTTCTAACTTTGCAGCGTGTTTGTGCATATATGTGAGAGAAGGAGATCTTTGTTCCAGGATTCATTTAGACTTAGTCTAGGTCAGTTTCTTACAGTGCTTATGTTCAAGAATCTGGGGCAGGTCTCAAAAAGGAGATTTCCAGATATGCTATTTCATAACAATTTGGCGAGCTCAGAAAATCCAGCTCTACCTCTGACACAGCTCAGTGTTGAGCACTTTGATCTGGGTCTCCTTATAGGAGAAAGACTTTTTCCAAAGCACCCAAGTGACTTGGGAACATGCATCCCATTATTCTATGAGGAACTTGAAAAATCTACTCTTAACACTGCTTACCTTAGTTCTGCTGAAATTGGTGGACCTATACATTCTTATGTCCTTCCTAGTGACAGCTAGCCTGCTCAGACCTCACAGGCTCCCTGTGCAGGCACTTGTGCAGACAGTCCCTCTGTCCACTACGAAAACACAGGACACACAAGTTGAACTGAACACTGAATAACACCACATGGGTTTGCAGTGGTCTGTAACTGAAAAGGTTCACTGGAAGCAATTTGCAAAGAAATCCTTAGGAAACCACCTGGATGGTTATTTTAAATCAAAAAAGGAAGAGATGCCACTTTAAAAAAATAATTTTTAATATTAGGTTTAAGGTTCCATACATGTGATAGTCATTAAAGCTTATTTAACCCTGAAATTATCTGGCCTCTTTAATTCCACAGGGATTGTAAGGCTCTTGGGTTAGAAATGAAAAATAATGTCAGAATGAAAATGAGACTTTCCTGAATGTAGGACATTATTACAGAGTATTTTCTTAATCAAGCCTCTCTAAGAGCCAAGTAGCAGAGAAAAAAATAATCAGGCTATACTGCTTTGGGCTACTGATCAAAATAGACGCAAGTCAGTCCTGAAAGCTGTGTGTGATCCACTGACCTAAAATGCACGTAGAACTGATGATTTGTCCATCCACAATCTCAACTGTAGTACACCCAGTTCCTTGTTGCAATATGCTTTTGAGATCATCCCAGTGAGCTCTGACATTTGGGCTCTTGAAATTCAGAGCTTTCTGGTTGTTCAGACTGGAAACTTTCAGCAGAAGCAGTGATTTTTTTGTCAAGTTTCTGTTACACCAAACATCTGTGGTGTGCCCCACCACCCTCTCCCCAAGGATGAAACATGCTGCAGGGAGGGTGTTGCAAGCATTCCTGAACTAGACAGTTAAGCTGGAGTCATAACTGTTCTGGCCAGGGCGCTACTTTGAAGAAGGCTCCCATTAGGATTAAAACATCTCACAACTCTCATCACAACAGCCCTATTCTTGAGCGTGGCTCTCCATGGAAATTTAAGGATGGGGGTGAAGTGGGGGGAGGAAGAAAAGACAGACAAGTAAACAGATAAAGAGGGAGCTCTTGCATGCAAGTGGAATTTCCTCTGAGCACAGGACATTCTTTATCATTAACTGGTCTGTCACAGGAAGGAAAATGGGAAAACACTGTTTCCTGTTAGGGGGAAGAAAAAATCAATAGGCCTTGGAAATACCTGCCTGGAAAGAACTTTTTGTATTCCTACCAGCAAGCACAAATAAGTTTTTAACTCCTTTGAAGCATGAGCTCTGTTTTAAAGCAGTTTGCTTCTTGAAATGGGACTTCAGCGTAAACATGTCATTTAAAAATGATTGGCAGTTCAGACTGCCTGAATCTCGTTCATTTCAGAAAGTGCTCTAACTCCTGGAAATACCTCTGTAAGACAAAGGCTGTTTTCAAGGCAGTTTAATTCCTCTGAGTTTGTGTCTATGAAGGTAATAATAATTAAAAGGGCCATTTGCCATACAAATGCAGTCACTCCTGTAATGTTTTGATCAAGATCCTCACAGGTGGGCAATGGGTCTGCTTTTGCTTCTGGTAAACAAAGTTTTCTTTCGGGAAGAACACAGTTGCCAGACAAGTGCTTGAAGCCTCAGGAAAATGCTCCTGCATCATCTTTTTGGTTGCGTTTTGCTCTGAATACAGCAGGGTAGTGGAAGTGTGGGTCTTTCAGAAGAGTGAGAAGAGACGGTTCACTGACAAAGGCTGTGGGGATACGCATATGCACAAGTAGCCACAGGGTAACCTGTGTTCCTCAGGGTAATTGTTTTTTCTCTTTGGTAGCAGCTTCCTTCCCTCCCAAGGTGGACCTGGGGATTTTAAGTTTGTGCCTCGATTGTAGCCAAATTCCTTATCAGTTTGAAGCTGTTCTGAGCCCAGGATCAGGGTTGGAAGTCCTATTTTGTTTAAATGGAGAGAGAAAAGTGGGCTGAGCTTAAAATGAAGCTATCAGCAAGGCTGGAATTAAAAGAAAGCTTTAGGAATGATCTAACTTTTATTTTATTACATTACAGAAGGCAAAAAATCGATAGCTGGTAATTCAGACATAAATGAGTTATACAGGCCATTGACACAATGGACCAAACTTTATAACAACCACAACTGATGCTGTCAAGCCACAGGCTTCAGTGGCGCCAGCAATAATTATGGCCGATCACCTCTAATTCAGAGCTGCCTTGCTTGATAAAGGTGTCACTCTGAGTAGCTGCAGCATCAATATCAATTGAGGATGTCATTCGGCAGGTCAGCCTTCTGCAGAGAACTGTGTTTTTTTAATTGAATAGGATAAACCCTTGGTTTTCTCCTCCTCTCATTCTGTCTGTAAAAATCATATATACCTTAGAAATCATTTGGATTCATGACTGAAACTGCTTGAGTTCAAGACTAAACCATGACTGAAGCTAATGGTGTTGATCCATAAAAATATATTCTAAATATAATTTATAGCCTTAAGAGTATCCTCAGGAGGAGACTTTGGTACTTTCTCTGTTACATTGCTGCTTTGATCAATTAATGAATCTGCCACACCTCCCCAAAACATCCAACAACCCTGTTTGGTAAAATGCTGCTAGGCAATAGACACTGCTCTTCCATAAACTCACATCATTATACAGAAGAAAATAAAAGACATTGGCTTTGATGTTTTCTATTATTTTCTGAATTTTGGGGGATAGGTGTGTCCATTGACTGTCAGAAAACTGAATTTCACTCTGCAACACAAGGTGAAGTGACTTTATAAAACAGTTCTTGACCTATAAAGAAAGGAGTCCCTTTTAAATACCTCTCCAGTGTTTCAGATGTCATTAATGCTCATGTCTCTGCAGTTTGACATTGAAACTGTTAGTCTTTGGATTGCTGAGGATACAATCCAATACATTTATTATTTTTTTTATTATTATTATTATTATTAGGCTTTGCATTCTTTTGTGGAGCATCTATTTTGTACTGTGTTGACTACAATTAATTGTGAGTGATGAACATTGAAAAAAAACCTCTGTTGGGGAGGACATGGGAGGTATTTCAGCCACGGTCACTGTAGCATTTAATGTCAGGAGGACTTAGAAACTGCAGTATGCTGCAGCAGGGTGCTTTGCATCACAATACATTATGCTTGCACACATGAAAAGCTTTTTCTATTATGAACAGTTATTACTAGTTCCACTTAGAAAAGTTCTCTGTCCTTCAGAAAACTCATGAATATCAGACCTGGGAGATAAACACCAGAAAGGCATTGTTTAAATGCAGGGTAGTCAACAGCAGCAGCACCACAGTGGGTTAGTTCATCACCTTGCGGTGCTGCACGGCTCGGGGCCTTTTTAGTACTTTTTTAAGTAGCAAGGAAACAAAGTGCCTTGCACCTGTACGTTTGCAGGTGCACCAAGAAACAGCTACGCATTTATCCTTCAAAAGACGCGGGGCTTCATTCCAGCCCTGCACAGCTAAGGCAGAGCAATCCCAGTCTGACACTTCACCCGTGAGAGCAGCACTGGTCATTCTCGCCAGCCCCACACGGGACATGCTGCCTCTGCTTCCCTGGCTCCTCCGCTGCCCTCCTTGTCCCCGGCTCAACCTCCTCCTTTCCCAATTGCCGGGTCTTCCCGAAGCCTGGCCCATGCGGCACTCGGGAGCGGGTGTGTTGGTGTGGAATATCTTCTGGCCAGCGCCAGTCCGTGGTGTCAGCCCGTCCGCGGGTTTCCCTGTGCCCGGCAGGCAGCCGCGCAGGCCCTTCAGAGGCGGCACTGTTTCTTTCTCTGTTTACTCGTTTCCAATGGCAATTGCACCACCGAGTCTCAGTACGTCTGGAACTTGGCCTGGGGCTGTTTTGGTTACATTGAAGTTTTTGCTTCAGCCCTGCCAGATTTAAATGGTGACTTCACCAGCACTGAGCTAAAAAGGAGAAAAGGGGAGGAGGGAGCAGAGCAGGAGCGGAGCGAGCGGGAGAGGGCCAGCGCATTACATCATCGCTTGGCCGGCACTCAAATGGGAAGGATATGACTCACTCGGGCTAGTTAAGCTTTGGCTCAAGTTCTACATACACTCATTCCAGGGCTCTCATGTTCTGCACCTCAGCAGGGAATTCAGGCTCAGTGATGTCCATGAGGTTTGTTTTTAATTTTCTTTTCCTTTTCTGATTTCTATACACTTTTTTCCCCCCCTCGCCTTCCTCATCCTCTCCTCCTCCCCTCCCTCATTCCCCTTTCCCACTCTTTTCCACTTGGACAGAGTTTGTTTTCTGGTGCGTGTAACCTCGACTCTTAGCAGCAGAAGCTGGTTTTTCAACCAAACCGAACCCAAACAAGGAGCACAGCAAACTTGAGAGAAGTTTGGTGGTTTGTTGTGGTTTTTTCCCCCCATCATTGTGCTGCTCCTAATCGGAGGAGACAGGGAGAGAGTTAAAATGCAGGAACCAATCGCTTGGACGGTGATGTAATGCTGGAACTGCAGGGTTGTTAAGTAATGTGAGAGGAAGGGGGTCAGGGTTGCAAAGCATTTACCTGCTGTCAAGGGGCTTTAAGTTTATTATCAATTGCAGTGACTGTAACTGGCTTCAGACTGCACTCTCTAATTATTCACAGACTCCCCTTTTTTATCTTTTATTATTAAAAGTAAAACTATATTACGGTATTTTAAAAAATGTGATATTATCACAGCTGCAAATTATTTTCCACCAGGGTTTTTTGATATTTTTAAAATGGCTTAAAACTGGGTGTCTCTTTCACAAAAAGCCCGAAGAGAGCAAAAAGAAAAGAGAAAGGCAGAGGCAAAAAGGGGTGGTTCTTCAAGTGTAGCTGGCGAATTTGAAACTGTACGACGAGAGCAGTACAGCCTCTGCCTAGCAGAGTGAGTAAGAGCTCCCACCATTGGAAATCTGCTCTAGAAAATAAAACATTTAGAGTAGGCAGTTTGCAGAGCTCATCCCGAGGAACCTCAACGTTTAATCCCTAACACTTGTCAGCAGCATTCAGATCCTTGGCTCACCCTGAGCTCATTGCTTGTTAGATGGGCTGCTTGCTCTCTCACTGTTGCTGGGTCCACTGAGGTCCCGACCCTGCATGGCAGATCCCCTCCTGTCATGGTTCTGTTCTCCAGGACTACCTGAGAGTTGGGGCATCTTCCCACGTGTGTTTCCTTTGCAGGACAGAGCGCTGTGCTTGAGTCTCCCTACAGACCTTTTAGTCTTTTTTCCACATAGCTGACAGCTTCTAGGTCCGGGGTTGGGGAGGGAGAAAAGGTAACTTTTCCTCAAGTTCACTGAGAGTACATTACCCTTAGGGTGAGCCATGCAGAGTTTAACACTGATTAAGCCCTGCTTGGGCATTGCTTGTGTTGAGATGTGGGATGAATACGAGATACCAGGTGTGTGTTGGTATCCTCATGATACCTGCTCTGCTTGGAGGAGCTCTGCATCAGGTTTCTGTGTCAAGAGCTTCCTGCTCCTAAGATACTGCTCTTGGAAGTGTCCCCTTCAGGGAATTTCTGTCTGGGAGGGATATTCATGTTCACTGGATCAGTAGTGGACCAAAGATTTGCTTGGCTAAGTAAAGGTAGCCTCAAACACACTCTTCAGGGTTTGGTGATTATTTTTTTTTAAAACCTCTATTGGAGCCTGACTGAGCAAAATACTGAGCAGTGTTGTTCTGTGGTGATGGCAAAACCTCCCCATCTCTGTCTGAACAGGGCGAGAGCCCCTGACCAGCTCCTGCCTTCCCTTTCCTCCAGTAGCCCTCTACAAAGCCATCTTGGGTCTAGCTGTTATGTCCCCACAGTTTACTCACAGGCTTTTCCTAAATGCCCTGATTTCCAAGCTCCTCAGTGAACTGCTCAAGCACAAACAATCGCTCATGTGCCAAACTGTTATCATTTGAGAGCCTAACGTAAGGCCGCACCCGGCTCTGGCCCACGTTGCGGTGCAGATATACCATATGGATTAGATTGCTCAGTGCTCTCTGGAGGACGTGTGGGTTGTGGAGGGAGCTGTGCTGCTGCAGGAGTTCCCGTAGGATTTCTGACTCATATTTTCTCCTAGAAATGTTGGGAAGCACAGCTCCACAGACCATCAAAGCAAAGCAGAGTAGATTCTTCCCTTTGCCTGCCCGCTTCAGATGCTGGAGTGGACTTCTCTTCACTCTTTCCCTTCCTGCCTTTTCTGGCTGGAGACTTTGTGCAGGAAAAGTCTGTCAGTGTTGTCCTAGGACAGTGTCTAACCATGTTGGCAAGCTACTGGGCAGAGGATGACAGACTGTCATGCTCCATCTTTGCCTATGCAGAAATACATCTTTGCTGTTTCTCTTATAAAAACACATATAAAATACACTTCCAGCATGGCCTGGAAGTCTTTGGGCACCACGTTACATTCCATGGGATATCAGAGTCTCCCTTGTCTGGTACTATCTATTAACATTTCACCTGTCTGGGAGGGCAGCAAAGGAGAATATTGTGGTGCTTTAGTCAGCGTGGACTGACTGGTGACCCTGCCTTGTGCTCATGGCTTTAACAAAGCAACTTCATCTTCTCTATCCTGCTGATTCGTGCTTGGTGAAGATAGGTTGAGGGGGTAAAGATGTAAATCTTTCTTCTCTTCCAGAAGTGCATTGCAGCTCTAAGTTACAATTTACTTCTGCTACTTAACTAATTTCATCACAGCATCACAGAAAAAAAGAGTTTTAAAGGCTTTTTTCAAAAAGTTGCAGTTGTAAATTCAACATGCATACACGTGTGTGTGTATATATGTATGTCACCTATTGAAGCAACAAAGGATATCACTAATGAGATATAAGTGTCCTGATGAGAGCCAGGCAGCTCTGGTTGTGCTTGACAGGTACTTTTGAAATGCACATTCATCTTCGACAACAAAAAAATGAAAGTAGCTGCCCATTTTGTATTCCTCCAGTGCTAGCTGCCCATCTTGCGTGACCTTGGAGCCAATGTGCAGGTATGCCTATGGACTTGCAGCTCCATTGTCAGAGGACAGCAGCTCTGACAGTCGGCCTCAACACGTTTGAAGCTGAACCTTCTGGCAAGAGGATTTTCTTATTGAAGGATGATATCTTTAGGGACCTAATTTTTAAACAGCAGCCAAGAGAAACGTTAACAATACTCTGATAATGAGCATCAGAAGATCTATTCAGAAGCACATGTAACCTGTCAAACAAACTAGAGGCCAAAGACACCAGAGCTGGGAAGCGATGTGTGCACTGGAGAGCTGATCGTGCATGGTCGACCTGTGAAGAAAGGCAATCTGCTCAGAGCAGAGTCCGTCTGGAAGAGTCCCAGTAAATTTTCCCCACCAGGATCCTGAGTAACATTTCCGCCTGTATCGCTGAATGTGTGCATTGGCAGAATATCCACTCTGTAAGCTGTGTGATTTTAAGCCATAATTTGGTGCTCCTTAGCTGGTCTCTGCATGCACAAAAGAATTTGCTCTGCAGTTGCAGTACAAAAGCAAGAGGGGAAAGACAGAGTTTATTTGTATTTCTCTGAATGTGGTCCCTCTGCCTCTGTATTCCTCAATTTTCCTAGCTCTACAGTGTGACTATTTCCTTTAAACATTTTTGGAAGACTTGGCTGATATTTGTGAAGCCCGATGAAGTTTTCTGTGTTGGTGTGGCGAGTGCTGGGGTCAGAGCAGGCCAGGTGTTAGGCAGAGATGGTGGCAGGGCTGGCCTCACCTCACATTTTGGACATGGGGTGGGCACGAAGACCAAGTTATCTCCTGTGCTTGAGTGAGGGTGCTAGGGCAGGAGCAGGCTTCCTCCACCCTTCCCTGTCTCTCTCTGCTCACCTTCCCACCCTTCTTTTGTTCATCCTGCACATGCCCGGGCCGCGTTCAGCCCAAACTGTTGAGATCAGCTTTGCCGAAAATTACACTTAGATCAAAATGTGAGTTACGTTTCTCCAGTGTGAAGTGAATGCTGGGTCTTTCTCTGCAGCTATAGATAAACCAGATATGAAAGTAATTACATCTCATTCCTATCTGACTCTCTTATTTGCCATAATCTCTTTTAATCCTTTTGATACTCATCATAATAATGTTAATCTTAATGAACTCATTTGGTATTAATGCGGATGTGATTTGTAAGTTCAGAGCAGGCTTGCCATCCTTGTTTAGTGTTCATTAATATCCACTTAACTGTGTTTATGCTCTCTTTCTCCTATAAATGCACTTGCGTATCTCTGTTTTCCACCTAGCTGATGTTGCAGTTCCTGTAGTGGAACTCTCTTTCCACCCTCACATTGATATTTCCTTTCTATTCCTCTTCCTACTTATATGATCCCAGAGAAAGGAGTTGATGGAACCACTGTATCCATCTGCTAGTGGCTGTCTGTACCCCATTGCTTCCTCTTTTCGTCCACTTTTGACATCAAAATTTAAGGAACCCATATCCTCTCACTTCTCATTCATGTGGCATTCCTTGTTAGATTGCCTCAGAGATATTACCTTACTATGGCCTTCATTTTATTGTCTCAGAGGGTGAACAAGTAGGAGACACAACCCCTAGTCTTGGCAAAGAGACAAATTATTTGTTGCTTACTACCATACTCTCCCCAAGTGCTCTGTTTATGGGTGGGGTACCTTGCCCAAGCAGTTTCCGATATGACTAGCCAATTCTAGTGAGGGAGGACTATGTTTGGATGTTGAACCTGATCCAAAGCTTATTGCAGTGAATGGGAGTGCTGCCTTGACGGGCTCTGGATAAAGTCCATAGACCTATTCTCTTTTCATTCCTTTGAGCACTCACATATATTTCACAGAATCACAGAATTGTTATGGCTGGAAGAGACCTTCAAGATCATCTTTAGCTTTAGGATATGCCCTCCTGAAAAACTACTTATTCAGTCACAGTGATCCCAGAGGCTGATGAACCTTGGATCCCTAATGGGCAGTTTCCTCTCTACGTGGGTGCTTGTGTTTGTTTTTAAATGTGGCATGGAATTTCTGTGTTGCTTGCTGTCTTCCCTCTCTACTTCCTCCAAACACATTTTTAAGGCCTTGATTGTCAAATAGCATGAATTATTTTTCAGCCTCAGTGACATACATTTTGCTTTTTAGGGCTTTTGGATCCTGGCGGAGCCAGGAAAGTATCATTTGCTTAACAGAACACTGTTTATTCCATCCCCACTTCCATTCTTTATTTTATGTCCTGATGTTTTCTTGTAGCATCAGCTTCCTATGTTAAAATGAATGACTGTACTGAAAACATCTAAAATTTAATTTACTGAAAGATTTCTGCAAATTATAATAAAACCAGCTATTGTCTTGATAAAAATCACTAGTTGAGAGTGAGAATCGTAGTCTTTCAGATCAGCACAAGCTGTATTTGTGTGCCGGTCTTGATTTTAACATAGTATCTTTCATTCAAGAGCATCACAGGATGTTTTGCAAATTGCAGCCGTTAGTCAAACATATTAAAGCTCTTTATTAGTATGAATAGAACATGTATTTATATAAATAACAAGGTGGAGGGTTTTACTGCAGGTATCTATGACTCTTGTGCTGCTCCATGGCCATAAAGAATGTGGGCAATGTGGTTCAGATAGGTGCTGTTTTCTAGAGATCAATAAATCTGTGCCCATTAGCAGCAGCAAAATAATTATAAGAAAAGTTCATTACGTTTTCTCTAAATGTCAGCTAGTTATCACAAGCCCTGTCAAAAATAATACAGTAGAATGTTTTGCCACACTGGAAAAGGCCACCAGCACCAGTAATTTTATATGTCAGTTTTAACATGAGCTAGTTTTTTCCAAAATGAGTCTTAAAAACCAGAACAGAAAAAACTTAGTAGACCAGATCCTCCCTTGACCTCAGTTTAAGGGCACTCAGTATCACATAAAAAAAGTTCCAGTACTGTGTTCTTTGTTGTCATTCGAATTCCAGATCGAAGAGAACTTTTCTTTCACTGCAGCTAAGGATGTGAACTGTATTTCTCTTACACTGTCACTCAGAGGACTGCAGGAATTCTCATTGCTCTGAATACTTTTTATTTTTCTGACATTCTGACATAAGTGAGTTTCTTCTGTAAATTCACACAGTTCAGCTTACGAACTGCCTGAACCAACAGATTCCTTGCCATTGAAATACAGTGTTGACAAATACCTCCTGTGGCCATTCGTATGAAACAGGGATGCGTTGCACAAAGTGCAGATTAGTACAGAGATCTCTTTATGCATGGATCTGTATGTGTTTGAGGTTGCAAGGCAAAATTAACTTCTGTTTTTCCTAAGCAATCCTATCAGAAATAATTTATCACATGAACAAGATTCCAAGTTGCAAGACTTAAGGTGGTGATGTAGGTACGTACATTTGAATGAGAGTTTCTTTCTTTCTGAAATTGGAACTGTATTTACATCCCTCAGTTCTACCTCCCATTTCAAGTTTTCAGAATGAGAAATCAGATTTTGGTCAAAAATTTAAACAACAGTTAAAGGGGGATATTGCTGTGCGTCATTAAGTGTTTTGTTTGTTTTTTACTTGCTAATCTTGTGCAGTATGGAACTTTTTCCATTCAGAGCAAAACCTGATGCAGCTACTGCAATTCGGTAGATATTGTAATATGTTGAATGCACAAATGATATGTAGCAAATTCCCTTCTGGTAATTAATTTAGCCATTTTTTTGTTTAGTTTAAACTATTTTGATAGGACTTTGTAGTGCCCTATGAAATAGTTGCAGCATACTTCAGGAAAAGTACAAAACCTTACCAGCAACACTTATAAAAAATATAATGAGAAAATAAATTAATATTGCAGAAAAAGTATTTGAGCATAGAGTTAGTTGGAAAAGCACAGATTTAAAAAGATCTATTTAGAAGAGTGACATTGAGGTTGATTGAGAAGTTTCCAAGAAGGTTCAATTATTGTTAAAATTTGGGCTTTTGACAAATAAAAATTGTTTCAAGGGAAAATGCTTTCCCTTCTGAATTGATAGTTGTTTTTGCTGAGAAATAATTTTTTGTTATTTGGAAAAGATCCTGAAAGAGCGTAACGATTTCTCACTTGCTGTACACTGAAAGATGATTAAGCTTTGTACATTTTATTTTGTTTGATAGCCAGTGCCTCTTCTTAATGGTTCTGTTACTTCTGATTTGTTTCTGTGAGAAAATGCCCCAAAAGTGTTAACAGTAGCAAATGATAGAACAGGCAATAATACTCTGGCAATCACAGGTGTTACATTCCAGAGTTTTACACTTTGGTCTCACCTGGTGGCTGGGACAAGTTCTTGACTGATAGCACAGCCAGCAGCAGCACTATGTAACTATGTATCTTCTTTCTTAATTTTCCTTAAAAGATAGTTATTTATCTTGGGGAGACTTGTTTTAAAGAAGTAATGCTCCAATAAGAGAACTCTTGCCGTGTAGATCGGATTGAGCTGGATGTAGGAAGGGTGTGAATCTGCTGCTTCCCCATGCATCACTGAGCACAGGGGTGCTGGATTTCAGAAGCACATCTGCATTGGCATGTGTGTCTTGCACACAGTAATTATCAAATAGGACAAACATTAGATATAATAATTAACTGATTGGCTCAGGGTCAGATATTTGGGTTTGCCCAAACAATCCCCAGAGGACTTAGAAAGATCTTCTCTATTGTTGGGAGAATAAAAAATCTCTGCACCCAGCCAAAACCTTGGGCAGTTTAGGGTGAAATCTGTTTGGACTGTTGAATAGCTCCAAGCAAATGGGCACCCCAGAACTGTGCACATATTCCTGGGTGAGCCTGCAAAGACTTGTTGCACTGCAGCAGAGGATGGTGGGTGAGTTGCACAGGGGACAGATGTCATTACTGCCTACTAGGTTGAAGGGAGAGAGTATCAGGGGAAGCAGAGAGCAGGAGAATCCTTTTGTTTAGCCTGGGAAGAGATGACTAACGGGGGATCTAATTGCAGCCTTCAGCTACTTATAGGGTAGTTACAGAGGAGACAAGGTCTGCCCCACTTTGCAATGTGAAGACAAAAGTCACAAGTTTCAGCAAGAGAGTTTCCCGTAGGACCTAAAGAAAGAAAGGCTGCCGCAGAAGGAGTGTGGCAATGCACAGCAACAGGCTGCAGAGACATGGTGCAGACTCTGTGGCTGGAGATTTTCACACTTTGTCTAGAAAAGGCTGCCAGCAGCCTGCTCTGATATTGCATTTATCCCTGCTTGGAGCAGGAGGTTGAACAAGGTGACTTTCAGAGGTGCCTTCTGACTGAAACTGTTCTCTGGTGCTGCACTGGGCAATGATGGCAGCACTGACTATCTGTACAGGGTGAGGAAGCAGGAAGAATTTTTATGAGGAAAAAGCAATAAGAAGAGCAAATGGTGAGATAAAAACAATGTCATCTCAAGTATATCCTGTGCCTGTTTGTGTCCACCTTGTTTTGAAAAGTAAAGAACGTATGCATCTCATGCAAGAGTTGTAACTGTGGACTTTGAATTTCTGCTACTGGGGAGAGAGTGGATTAAACTTCAAGGTGCTTCATTTCCTAGCTTCCCCACTATAAATGACAGTCACCTAAGTTTTAGGAGATGCCTGACAAACATGCAAAGATAAAACAGGAATCCTGACAACCTCCAATTTTTGACTGAAATGTGAGCCAAAATGAAGCTATGTATCTTTTCAGTTTATAGATAGATGAATGAAGATTTGTTCCCTGCTTGACTAAGCACCTGTATTTTCTGCTTGTAGTCAAGAATTAACAAGAGAATTCTAAAATGCTATGAGAAAGTCCATCTCTGAGGTATTTGCAAACCAGTCAGCTGTTCAAAATACCGCTTGTTTTTTTCCTCTTTTCTTTTGGCGAAAATAGAGGAATTAAACCATTACAAGCAAAATTTCTAGGTCTTTGTGGTAATTTTCAGCATGTTTTGCAAAACTAGGAAACAAACTTTGTCCATCACTATGTGAGGGATCCATTTGCTAACATCCCTGTAAGCTCAAAGGTATGTTTTACAGAAACTTAGCTAGCAAAAGCTGTTCCCGTTATAAAAGTAATGGCACATTAGTGCCTTTTTGTAATGAACTCCCTGTATACCTTGTTCTGTGTTTGTATTTGTCCATCAATTAGTGACTATTCAATATGCTGTCACTAATATCACATGTAAAATAGTGTCTTCTCCTTCTGCATGCTCAGTTATTTTATTATTGTAAAGTTAATAATTTATTATGGAATATAATGTGAAGACTGAGGAACAGTCACTGAACTTGAGTTTTCACTGACAAAAGCCTGTGCACTGATGCTGACTCAATCTTATATTTGCCTTGAGTTAAGAGGCTTAGAGAAGGATGTTGTTTATACTTATGAAGTTTCAAAAAGTGCAGTCCTAGAGCCTGGCTCTCAGTGGACTGCTAGCACATTCTTTACTGTCATGCATTCACCTTGTTTGCCTGCTGTTTTCACATAATCAAGACAATTTTTGTCCTTTAAAGTGCTGTTCCTGATGCTTTGGTAAATGTCAAAGATGGTTTTGTACCAGGAGCAAATCACTGAATCTGGACATGCGATAAAAACTTCCTGGCTGGAAGAACTAATCCCCTCAGAAAACAAAACAAAAAGTCCCACACTTTCCTGTAGAATATACTATTTTCACTTTGCCTTGAAACCAGCGTTCCTACCGAGTTAATTTATTAATAAACCTAATCAGTCTTTAAGAGTTTTGAAAATACCAGTGTTCTGTTTTTCATTAATACATCAATATTGATGTTCAAGTTTCTAACTAGCTGTTAAAATCAGTTAGAAAAAAACTGGGAGAGAAGATGTAAAAGAGAGGAATGTGTTGGCATATTAGGTTCTTTTTAATAGAGCAGGAAATGAAGAAAAACTGTCAAATTTAAGGTTTCTTTTGTGTCATTGGTGTGGTAGTGGCAGGTGAGCTGTAATGGTAACTAATTCTAGGTGAATAACAAACTTGTTGACTTAGTGACTGAAATTAAAAATAATCATTTAGGTTAACTCAGTATGACTTAATTTCTTAATTATTCTGTGCAAATAAAAAAAAAGCAAAGAAATTTTCAGGTTTACAAGAAAATGAACTTTTTAAAATGAACTTTGTAGATTTCCAAATTAGTATGGCATTTCAAAATGGAACATTTAGAAATGTGAAAATCCTCTGCTTTTCCAAATATCTATTCTTCCTCATTTATGAACTTCATTACATGTAATTAGTGAATTTTGTAATTTTGGTCAATGTAAAAGTGCTGCTTTTGATAAATTTTCTGTTCAACTGGGGAAAAAAAAAGTCCCGCTCTAGCTCTCTAGCTTTTGAGCTTGGCTGCAATTTCCTACATAAATCACATCAGTTACAATGCAAGTGAATTCGCTGCAATAGAGTATATTTAATGAACACATACTCTATAGAGGATTGAAGTCTTTATCCTTATATAACTTCAGAGTTTGAGCTGATATCAGGAGCCTCTAGAAAAAGGTTTTTGTCATTTCTAGCATGAACATGGCACTATTCGTGCTATGAAAAATAAGAGGATTGGTGCAGAAAAGGCTTTTGCACCTTAGTTTTTTCCAGTGTATCTTTGTCCTTACCCCATGTGGGCTGCAGGGCCAATGCATTGTGCTGTACGTTCATCATCTCTGACATCGCTAGAAGTAGTTACGAGTTACAGTGGCTGAAGAAATCTTGCAAGGTTTGTAAAACTTGAGAATATTAAAGGAGGACATGTAAATTCATGTAGCTAGATTCTTGCAGGATTGGAGACTAGCTGTCCATAGAAGATGATTGAAAAAACTTGTTTTCTTGCCAGTGACGGGTTAAAAATAACTCCGCACTTTAAGCTGGCTCCAACACTCTTTCCAGTCTTTCAAGGTCTTCTTTTTGCTTCAGCGGGAACCTTGTGTGTAGTGACCTAAGGAGTTAAATCGTCTGTTTAGGGCCTGTATTCCCTGGAGTTTCAGTGACTTAGCGTTTTGTCTGTCTGGGTTTTTGAGGATTTGAAACACCCAAGGGAGCTGGAAGGGTTTTCACTGTCACATAGTGCTGAGGACTGGTGGTCAGTAGGGCAGGTGTGACTGGATGCCCAAAATGATCACTGTATTTAAAAATCATGATTCTGTTCTGAAGGGAAATGTCTCATTTATTTTTTCCTGTGTTTTGCTCAGGGAAGATTCAGAAGTTAATGAGGAAGCCCATAAAACTCCATTTTAAGGTTGCATTCTTTAAGTCATAAAAGGAAGGTCCTTTGGGTGAGACAAATGTATTAATTAATTAATATTAATAAATAATAATATAATGATAATATTACTTAATATTTTTTAATGGACATTTTCCTTAGAAAAGGGCACAAATGAAAAATATGTAATCCTAAATCTAAGAGGAAGTCTGTCAATACCTGCCGACTTTGCAGGAGTTTTTGTGTTTGGTGAGTAGCAAGGTCCCAGCTGTGATAAACTTTCAGTTGGTATCATTTTTATCCAGTAAGGTGGAGTTCTCATTTGGTTATTTCCCTTTGTGCTGATCCTTGATATGTTGTTTTAAAAAGAAGAAGTCTGAGCAGTTGAACCATATATTTATATCATAGCTCATAATGTCAAAATTTTAATTGATTTTCCCATATTCAGGGTTAGGAGGGGGCTGTATCATGTTCCACAATGTCATAAAAACAAAAATATTTAAAATATGTTTCAAATAAAGTGAGAGGGGAGAAGAAAAAAATGCTTAAGTTAGAAAAGATGTGGGATTCATTAACAAAGGAAAATACTGGCCATGAACCAACAGCAAGCCAAATGTTTTGCCAGCAGTTTGCAGTTCACAGTCATCATTGCATGTCACTCTGCCTCCTGCACCAGCCCCTCCAACCATATATGCCTTCCTTTTAAAGAGAAACCTGTCTGGTTTGAGTTGAATAAATTAATTTGGGTTTACTTAGTTTAAAAACAAAAATATAAAGGGCCCAATTTTATTTCATTATGCCCGTGGGTAAAGCAGTCCAAGGTAATTACAACTGCAGTGCTGGTTGCTCTATCTTAATTAAAGAGGGTTTTTTTTGCACATAGGTTTTTGCACAACATAATAAAATAGTTTGTGGTCTGGCTAGCCTCAGTGTCACAAGAGTGTACTCACTTCAGAAATTGTCCAGCTTTTCCAAAAGCTGAGGCCTTTCCATGCAAGAGGAAGCATGGAGCTGCTCAGTGGAGCACGGGTAGTTTACAGTCCTTCCTATTTAGTGGAAGGGCACCATCGTAAATCACACAGCAAACAACCTTTCATGCAATCTCATACACTAAGTGGCATGCTTGTCAGCAGCAATGAATGTGGGCTTCAGTAAGTCTTGAAGCAATAATGTGCTCTAGAAATGTGCAACATTGGTTACACACCTGTGACCAAACCTCTTATTTTTGCAAACTTTCCTAGTAATGGTTTGGATTGTTTGGGATTATTTTTTGGCTTCTTTGCAAATAAGTATGATTTATTGCTTAGCAAATTCTTTTAAAGAAAAGGCATCAAAGACATTTAAATCATGCACTTGGGATGATGATTAAAAAACCCAAACTCAAATCCCAACAAGCATGGCTAAGATGGCCTGCTATTAGGAAAGTCAAAGGAGGCTAGTTGAATAAATCAAGTACTGTTGTAAAAACACTGTCTCAGGGATGATTAAGGGTAAGTGATTTTCATTACTACATTAAGTTCTCCTTTCTGTTGTGGTGCTTTTTATATCACATCAAGCTTAGCTATTTACTTATGCTGTTTTAAAAGGCCCCAGTGCCTCAATTACTTAAATCATGACCCGGTGCATTGATTCAGAGAGATGGCAACACAAGCGAGCTTTACTTAATGCTCAGGAACCTGACTGACAGAGGTCCTTTCTTTGGGTGCTCTATCTCGTGCATCTGGTAAAACTGATTGAATTCAGTTTTGCAAATGCTGGCGGACTAGATCCTTGGGTGGCTCAAGTCAGTAAAATTTCACTGTCTCCAAGAAGTTCCCCTCCCCACCTGGTGCTAGTGCTTTCCTTCAGGTTGCACGACTTTCGCTTTTCTTACATTTATATCCTTAGATAATTAGGGCCACCAATTGTCCTCGACCCAGATCATGGTTGTGCTACCTTACTCATTTGCAAGGGCAAAGTTCACAAATATTTCTGAACCTTGCAAGAAGGGTTTCAAGGTTGGAATAAGGAGCATCCAAAGGGCCCTAGATGCTTTGCTCAGTGACCAGCAGTGGATTTTGTTTCTCTGTTGGGAATCTGGTTTCTCCTGCGGAGGGGCAAGCAAGTTTAGCTTCAGCTGCTTGGGCTGACGCAGTTTCACCTGAGCTTGTGCTTATGGAGCAGAAAGTGCCAGCAGGCGGTGCGTTGTACCCCAAGCTAGGACTCCAGCCAAGGGGAGGGCAGTTCTCAGCTGCCTTTGGGCTGCTCTGAAGCACCATAAGCAGTGGCTGCCTGCAGGACAAGGGGAGATGGAACGTGTGGTGCTTGACAAAGCTGAAGTCTCTTCCAGCCTCCCCAGGCATGGCCCAGCTCCTTGGCAGTGCTGGCTGCACAGGGCTGGGTGTACGATTATAAACACCTGGGCTTTCTAGAGGTGTTCATGCCTAGAATTAGGCATGTGTAAATATGGGGAGACCTAGCCTAGAGGTGGACCAGAGAGACTTCCACCCCCCCACTTAAGTTCAGAAGATGAAAATACTGATTTGCTTCCCACTCTATGTGGTGATACTGAAGCAACATCCAAATATGCTTCTAGGATGCAGCTGCCAAATAAACGTTTCACAACAAACACGGAGGGGCATCCCTGTGGCAGCCTCAGCTGAGGTGCTAATGATTTCATAACCTGTTCTTCTATTATGCAAGCCATAAAACCTGCTGAGACAGTTCGGCATAGAGGTGCCTGCTGCCAGGGCAGGAGCCAGGGCGCAATGGTGGATCGATAACAGGTTTCCATGTGGAATAGATCTGTACTGTGTGTTCTACATACATGGCTTTGAAACTACAAGAAAACAGCCACTTTTATTTCCATTTGCATTAGAGACTTCTCATGAATATCTGAAATAGACATTTATTGTGACCATAACCCTACCACAAATTAAAGTCAGATCCCAAGTCCCCCGTGAAAAAGAAGCTCATTATAATGTATGGAGATGTCAGAAATAATACTAAATGACACTTAACTTTAAACCCCAAACACTATGCTTATCCATGGTTTAGGGTTAAATCTACAGTGGAAATAAGACCAGGAGCTAAGCGAAGTTTACAGGGGTGGGGGACATCCCAGTAGATGAATAGCCACAAGCTGAAGAACAAACAGCTGGTTGTATGCGTCTGCCAAATGCAGAGTGTCTTGCATATGTACTCATGCATTTTCTTCTCTTAAGCCACAGAATACCTTTGTTACATACCCTACGTAGACCTGGCCTGGTTTACACAAGGTGTAATGTTGATTCGGATGGTTTGTTGCTATAGAGAAAGAGATAAAGGCAGTTTTCTGTGTTGGCCTAAAAGGTACACATCTGGATCATTATTCCTAAACATTCAGTTTCTCATAAAATTTTACGTATGAGCCATTTTAAGGACTTGTTATCTGGTAGGCTAATACCAGGGCTAAATCCGTGATTCACAAAATAGACCAAAGGAAAAAGAACTCAAAACCTGCTGACCTTCAATCTGACTTTGCCACTGTTCTTTACATTCATCATATTTGACTTTACTATTAAAAAAAGTGGAACAGAACAACAACGAAAAGCGCAGTGTGGAGCAAGTAAGCCACGGCTTCCGACCCCTGGAAATCAGCCATACTCACTGCTGTGCAAATTCCTGCTGCTCTCTGAGCTGAGATCATACTGTTGGAGATGGCAAGTGTATAGAGCACAGATCTGTATCTTTCTTCCATTGCTAAATATTAACAGTAAAAAATAAATGCAGGTGATGCAACAGGCTTTGACCAGGCCTATTTATGTGACTGTTGAGACATTTTAACCAGATCAGTCAAATGTCTGGTTCCCTGTGAGCCAAATCAAATAGATCTGATGTTATTGTAAACTGAGTGGAGCTGCCATTTCATTGTTTAGGTAAAGTTAACGTTTTTTACATGTTCACCTGCACTGTATTGGCATGTCTCAAGGTATGTGTGACAAACAGTTTGTTTATTTTATAGGAGACATCTAGAAAAGGGCATGTGTTCTCCTTTCCTTTCTCCCTGTTCTGCCTCTTCGCTTTCCTAAGCTGACAGCCCTCTTCCTCTGCCCTGCCAACAGCTCCAAGCAAACTGGAAGAGAAGAGAAGAGAAGAGAAGAGAAGAGAAGAGAAGAGAAGAGAAGAGAAGAGAAGAGAAGAGAAGAGAAGAGAAGAGAAGAGAAGAGAAGAGAAGAGAAGAGAAGAGAAGAGAAGAGAAGAGAAGAGAAGAGAAGAGAAGAGAAGAGAAGAGAAGAGAAGAGAAGAGAAGAGAAGAGAAGAGAAGAGAAGAGAAGAGAAGAGAAGAGAAGAGAAGAGAAGAGAAGAGAAGAGAAGAGAAGAGAAGAGAAGAGAAGAGAAGAGAAGAGAAGAGAAGAGAAGAGAAGAGAAGAGAAGAGAAGAGAAGAGAAGAGAAGAGAAGAGAAGAGAAGAGAAGAGAAGAGAAGAGAAGAGAAGAGAAGAGAAAGAAGAACTAATGTTTCTTGAATATCAGCATGCTCTGACTTTGTCAGGCCAGCAGGAGAAACAAATTACATTGTCAGAGGCCTTCCACTGACAACTCCAGGGTACCAGTTCCCACAGTTTAAATCTGGAAACGCTTAATGCAAATACTGCAGTTGATTCCAGTGGCTAAGTGGTGCTTCACTGAAAACTGGTGCTTTGGAGTTTGGTTTCACAGCATCGGTCAGTTAGAGAAACATGCAGAATCTTAAGGTTATCCAATACCCCTGGAGTTTCAAAATTCATCTAATTCAGTTTCTGACTCTGCTGATCATACTACTGCTACATTACTTCCCCTGGCATGGCAGCTTTCTAGCTCAAGCACTGTTTCAGCAATGATTCTCAAAGGGAAAGTGAAGAAAAAAGAAACAGTGCAAAACGAAAGTATCCATGGAGTGTGAACACTTGCAGTTCATGTTAAAGACACATGAAATAAATAATCAGAAAAAAAAATAACCCTGTGTTGCTTCATAGCACAGGCTGTTGGAAGCCGACAGGATGACCTGAGCTCTTGCATGACTACCTACTGACCATTAAGCCCTTTTCTCTAAATTGGTGCAGTGAATGTTGCACAAGGGTCTGTTTTGGAAGAATGTTTCCTCTTTAAGACAACATGTCTCTCAAGACACAAAAAACAACCAAAAAACAGCTGTGAAACACTAAACCAGAAACATCAGTACAAATTGGAAGGTAAATATGTAAAATAAACTTTTTTTCTTAGTGCCACGTAGCATGTCATTAACATGTGCAAGTCAGCATTTCAGGGTATAATTTAGGGAAATATCTTCATAGGTGTCATACATTTTATGTGTCTGATTCTGTTCTAAATCACTGTATTAGCAGCACTGCTGTGAACTTTAATGGCAAGAGTGTCATGCCTGAAAGAGTATCTGCCACAGTAGGATCAACCTCTCCTTGTGTTTCTCAGCTGTTCTGTACGTGCTGCAAAAGGCAAATATGGTGAATGCAAAGCATAGTGGAAAGCTGGATTGCAGATCAGCATATTGGCTTCAGTGGTGGTATCAAAAAGAGCAGCAAGGGTAGAATTTGGCCAGTGCTTTCAGGAGAAGTGCTGTGACTATTATGGTGATCCTCTTGCTTCTCTTCATGAGCTAATCACCACCAGGGGTCAGGAGAAATTACTCGTTAGTAGTGCACAGATGTCAAGGTGGAAGGTAGGGATTTTTGTTTTCTTTTGAAGAGTAAGACATAGATCCCTATCAAAGCTTGCTTTACAACTAGATGTAATGTATGTTATATACTGTGTGTTTATGGAGTACGCATGCATGTGTGCATACAAGTGAGATTCCCAGTTGTTTTATATGCATTGTCTTTGGCAAAGCTGTATGCTATACACCATTGAGAACTGGCTCTATTGCTGTTGATATGTTCATGCTTTTCTTATTGTTTTCTCCAATTACTGTGTTAACTGGATTACAGCTTGAGAGATCTCTTTATTTTTCAGATTTATGTTTCCTCAGTGATATTTTGCTCATAAACAAGTATGTTTTGAAGGTACCAGGTAGACTAATGTGCAAAGCTCTTCAGGAGAAAAGTTTTGAATATGTTTCTGATTCTCTCATTCCAAAAAATGATTCAAAAGAGAACAGTGAATTCCAGGTAAAAAAAGACTAGAGATATTTTCCCTTTTCATGTTTTATCCCTTTTATACTCTCTTCTATTTAAAACATTTCATAATAGTAAGTATCCTTTCTGCTTGAAGCTGAAGAGTCAAAAAAAAAAGGTGCTTTGTATCTTGACATTACTGACCACTTAGGCTGCTTCTTTTTATTATAAATAATGGCTGGTTTGTAAGCATATTTTTAAAACTAAGATTTAAGATTTACATGTTATCTGGAACTTGATCTATAACTTGAAAGGCTACTGTAGCCACAATAAGAATGAACATAACCCTGAACTGTTGAAAATTCAACTCGGCGCACCCAAAGTGGTAATGACTACAATAGTAGTTTTGTCGATATTTATAAATCAATGCAAACCAGAAACTGGATGTTTTAATTTAGTACAGTTTCACTGTAACTGATACCCTGAAGTTTAGAGCCTTAAGCTTTGTGAACTGCAATGTTATTGCAGGGCATGCATCCAATTTTTAAAACATTATATAGATTGGAGACAGATGAACTTTTCAGAATTATTTTAGGCCTATTTTGATTGAATGCCTGAGATGCATTTTCCAGTGAAAATTAATTGCATTGATGTGAAAACAAATGAACTCCAACCTCAAAATTAGCTGCAGGTTCATGCTTGAACCACTACTTAAAAGGGAGGGAGTGGGCACAGATAGTAACTGGAAATTAAGATGACAATATACACTTTGTTGCAAGAATAAAATAACTTTTTTTCAATGTTTGCTGTCTTTTGCTGTCTCTCTTAGCATGCATATATGCATAGGGAGATAAATTTTCTTACATATCTGTGGTTGCACATGAGTGGACATGGCTTTTATTAGCTATCACTTTTCCCCTTTGCACACTGCTGGAAACCTTTGCTGGCCTGTGTTGTCATGTAAGTGTCAGTGAAATCTCCAGCAGCTGCTACCTGTAGCAGCTGCCATTGCCATGGGGCACTTCTGTAGCACACCGTCCCGTAATATATGCTGTTCTAGGGGACTTTATTAGCAAATAGCAGCTAACATGATTTCCGCCCTTCAGTGAAATTTGCTGTAGCTTTGTAAAAATGCTGTAGATGAGTTTGGAATTCCTGTTTGCACAACTGATGCTATCAATCGGTGGTGAATCTCATTGACATGTAGGCAAAGAAGGCAACATGAGCTCTTTAAATAATGAAAGCAGACAATGTTGGTTGGGAGCTGATGTCTGTTGAAGTACTGCTGCAGCAGTTCTCCATGACTTTGTTCTTTCAGCCTTGAGATTCACGTCTTCCCTGTGCTTCCCATCATTTGTACCAATACAGCTGACAGTTGGGATTTTTAGCATGTTTAAGAGATTAAGTGTGTTCAAAGGTTCCTCCCAGGAAATGGCATATATTAATTTTGATCTTTATGAAAGTTTGAAAGGAATCAGTGAAGTGGGTTGGGGGTAGGAAGAGGGTCACTGAAGATATATAGCTGTTTGGCAGCTCTGAGATATTTTTACACCTGGAGGTGACTTGCTGAGCAGATAATTGAGAGCACACCCTAACATATGTATGTACTCTCTCCCTCCTCCCCCACTGGCACCCACTGAAACAGCCAGCAGCTTCGAGACACTGAGCACATTGGGACTCTGACCATGGTGGACTAACAAGTGCTAACTTTCCTCTGGGCTCAAGAGAGAACTGGGCTCCGCAGGAGCATGTGCTGATGGCAGAAGTGCTAGGGAAGCAACAAGAGTTAAAAAGCACAGAGTATCTCTGGCATTCTTCTTAAAGGATAGGATTAAGAGCTGCATTTTGGTCTGCCACTGATCTTCTATCTCATCTGAGATTTTTCCAAGCTTCTAATTTTCTATTTTACTTATTTGGTATTTTGTTTAAGAAATCATGTTTGTGTTTTCTTAAGTAATGTCTTTTTTTTTCAAGATTTCTACAGTCTGTGCTGCTTTTCTAGTATTTTTGGTGTTGAGGGTAGAGTTTGGGTTTCAGTAAACAGATCATTGCACATGTTGCAATGCATACCTACTTGTTTCCCTCACTAGTCACTGTGGGCAAAGTCTGCTTTCCATAGTGCATACAGCACAGTTGTGTCTTGTCAGCTCTGAACAGACTGAATCTGTCAGTGGCAGATGCTGGAGTGTTTTTATCTCACTGAGACTGTTTTAATTAGTCATTTTTTTTCTAGCAAAATTGTAACCAAATAGATGCTTCAGGTCTAACCATAGTGTTATGATTACACGGGCTATGAGTTCTATTGCCACATGGTGCTGAGACCCAGCAACGTTTGGAGCCATTGTCTTTGGGTTTGTGCAAGCTATAGGCTGATGAAAATGAATGAGAAGCTGATGGATAAAGATTCAGATTAACCGTTTGTTTGGTTTTGTTTTTTTTTTTTTAAATTGCTGGAAGCTTCTTCTGGTGTGCACCGTCTTTTTGTTGACTACCCACAGCAACTGTGTTTCTGTAGGGACCTAAGTTACGTACCCCAAGTGCCTGAAGTGAATTGGCCATGATCAGAAACCAGCCTGGGATTTAAGGCCTGTCACTTAAGTAGCAATCAGGGGTTTTAGTTAAGGACCCTTTTCCCAACCTTTTTGGGCACAACCTTCCTGCTCTAACTTTTACAACATTGGGTGTGGGGGCAGATGCAGGGACTATGAGGAAGAAAAAGTCAGGACGTGTTAAGCCATCAGAAACATAAGGTCTCCGCAGCAGTCCTGTCTGCCTGCAGGCATATGAGAAGATCAGCAAGTACATCTTTCTTAGACACCCAGGCAGGCAAACATCTCCAAAACACAGGGGCATGAAACTGCTGCTGTGGCATCCATCATCCTGTGGAGGACAGTGAAAACATGTGCTGTCATCTTTGACATTTTAATTGAAAAGAAAGCTTACACAGATTTCGACCTTAAGCAGTGTGTTTATACAAGTGTATACAGAGAAATAATCTGTCAGTTCAGAGCCGGCTCATTGCTATAGGAGTTGGTTTAGTAACTGAACAATCCAACATTAGCTCACACACCTTGCCTTGTTCCATGCCTCAATAATTTTTAGTAGAAATACTTTGCCTAGAGGCATGCAGTTATTAAAAAAGAGGCTCAGCTTGCTTAAAGTCTGGAATTATTAGCTCATGGTAACAAGCCTGCACTGGAGAAACTGTTGGTTCTTTGTTTTCATGACTTTGCTGTAACTCACCGTCTTATTTTCAGAGACAAACTTCTGCTTTGTTTGGGAAGTTAGAAAAAAATGAACAAAAAAAAAAGAAAAATAAATCACTTCAAAAAGATTCCTTTTTCATTTTTATTATAAAGCAGGGTTTACAAAGCTCTTTTATCTTAGTATTTCTATTAAATTCCAAATAATAAAGGTGAATAGAAAGAGAATTTTAATTGAGAAATTTGTTTTACCGTATTTCCAGTGTAGGGCTCCGTTGGTACTGAGTACTTGCTGAGGGCTCTCAAAATTCCCTCTCAGCCCTTTAAGAGTAAAAGGGGCTTTCTCTCCATCCTTTTGCCAACCTACTATTCTTTTCAGCTGCAAAGTTATGAAAGTCAAATAAAAGCCATTTGCACTGCTGTAACCCATTTGCAAATGGAGTCACTTGAGCAAATGAAGGCTCCAGCACCTTTAGGTAGCACAAACCTGGCAGGACAGTTACTTGGTGTTCAGTTGTCACTTTTGTCTGGAGACTGGGGTTAGGATTCATTCCCTGATGACGTTTTTCCTCAATGAGCCTTAAATTTTCAAGTTTCCTTGAATCTGCATGCCAGACTGGAGGCTTAAGCCCATCCCTTAAAAAGAATGGACATGTTAGAAAGTGTTTGCGTAAGCTTTATTGCAGTTATTCCCAGTTTTAAGACAGCTGCGACTTGGCATGTTTGAGTATTATTGCCACCTTTTTTCTTCAATGAAAAATGATACACCTTTATTTGTAGTGATGGAAAATCATTTATTTATTATTCATGAAGAATTATGCTTTTGGTCCTGTCTGAGCTGGGAGACCCTGACAACAGTGGAATCAGTTTGACATCATTGCTTTCTTTCGTGATCAAGTCATGTTTATGCTGCAGTTTTTTGTTTTTATCCCACAATTTTTCTATTATTACAAGAATGTGTTTTTACATGAGCTAGTTCTTTACAATCCCTTGAACTTGCCTTTTGCAGTGTTTCCTTGTTTTGCTTTAACTATGCCATTATCCTCCATGTATCATTTGTGAGATCCAGCTGTGTGTATAACACTGTGCAGAACATAAACTTCTCCAAGGAGATTATAGTCTAAGAATCCATTCTAACTTTTCTTATTTTTCTTGTAATGGGTCAGGCAATAAGACCCAATGAAATATTTAGAGGGAAGGGAAGATTGAAACCAGCAGTTCCTAAGACCTATAATAGCCAAAAGGCAAATGTTAATGGGTTTTGTGAGGCTTCCAATGACCTGCTGGTCCTTGTACTTGCGCTGAATTTGCAGAGGTTCCTTAAACATATGTTCAGGAAATATAGGTGGCATTAGCACAACTGGAGTTCCTAAAGGCAAGATTTACCATTGACTAAATCTTTAAGTAGAGTTTGGCCCACTAAATGCAGTCGTGGGGCTGCTGATTTGTGGGGCTTTTCTCCTACAATCTTGGGTGAAAAGTACAGAATTCTTAACAAATTTTGGAGGCATTTTTCTACTTTTGGAGGCAGGTTTCTACTATTTTACTGTACCATCCCCATCTTTTTTTTTTTTTGCTTATTCTTTTCCTTCAGTTAGGTGCTCTGTCCCTGTGAATTAAAGCAAGTGAGCAAGAACACATTTCTGATGGAGTTGCTTTTTTCTCAGTGAACAGCTTCTCACGTGACATCAAGAGATACATGAATTGAGAAATAACATCTCTTTGCTTGCATTTGACTTTGTCCATATCCTTTCATAACTGTCTGCTACATCTTGCTCCTTTTGCGATTCTTGTTGCTGAATTCCTTCTACCTCCATGCCAATGTATAGCTTGTTATCTTAATTGTGCCAGCTCTCCTCAAACACTTACATGAGCTTTCCCTTCACTTCTGAATCAAAGTTCTTGTCTTTAAGACTTTTCACAGCTTAGCCTTATCTTATCTCAGTCCTCCAGTTTCTCATTACAGTGTCAAGCATCACTTTCCCTTTGCCAGTGTCTTTACCATCAGCTAGTTTCTCTTTCCCAGCTGAAATCTCTTCTTGTCCAACATTGGGAAAATACCTTAAGGTAACACATATATGAAAATATATGCACACTCTGTTTAAAAATGTCTACAGAAAGCATAGCTTTGTCTGGATGCTCCCCACATCCTCTAAGTTATGAGCCACAATTTTCCCTCTCTAGAGTATTGCACTTCGTGTGTCTCAATCTTAGTTACTCCCTTCCTCTTGCAAACTTCCTCAGTCCTGTCATTTCTAAGCATACAAGTTAAATAAAAACATACAAAGAAACAAAAATGCAACCAGAGGAGTGCCACTAAACTGTTTCCAATTCTTTTGCATATTTATTTGCTTGTGTGTACTAGCTCCGTCTTCTACTTTTCATCTGTTTTGTGTCTTTAGATTGTAAACACACTGTGTAAGAATTGTCTCTTATCTGTGTTTGTACAGTGCCAGGCTCAGTGGGGTCCCAGTCCCGACTGGGACCTTTGGGCACCACCACAGTATAAATGTCTGCTACTGATAATAATAATCTACCCACATCATGCAGATGTCTGAATTGTCTGAGAAATACAAACATGGATCTTTACTAGGTTGGCAGAGAGCCATTAATTTTAGGTGCCAGTTTTCTTTTCCTCTGAATACGGTTTGGCTCCCTGAAAAACCTGGCGACACAAACCTCCCACTTCTTGGAAAGTTTAGCTCTCTGGTGATGCTGTGATTAAAACATCGTTAAACATGGGATACAGCAGGTCAGGTGAGGTCCCTGCAACTATGCGAGGTATTCCAAGTACTTGTCTGATTCTTTGTTGTTGCTTTCCTTTGTGTTTGTTTTTTCTTTCCTCCTCTGAATGACAAATGAATACACTGAGACTAGACAGAACTGCCCTACTTTTTCTGGGGAGGGAACACCCCAAATAATGGGCCACAAAATAAGAAAGCTGTAGTTGGATTGATAGACTTAACTAATGGCACTGTGAATCAGACAGCAACAGCCCAGTGGTAAGGGAGGCAACCCCTCCAGTCAGTACCCTTTTCTCAGATTAAAACATCCCCTCCACGTCTTTGCCCTCTGCCTGAATTTTTAAAATATTGAAGGCCAAGAACAGCACCTGGGTCAGGTGCTCTGGCCTCAGTAGCTGCTGTGGAAACGGTTTGCAGCTGGTCTGTAGAACCACATACTCCACTGAACTTACTTTTTAGCAATGAAAAGTTTAATTGTGACAATACCTGGTTCTCCATGAGACATTCAGAAGGTTGACCATGGCCAGCTGTGCTCATTCTCAGCATGGTAGTCTACTTAGAAGCTTCAGCCTGAAAACTGCTCAAACCACATGCACATTCTGACATACCTTGAAAAGATCCAGGCTGCTTGTATACAGTGTTCCACATTGCATTACTTTCACCTATGTCTCCCTGTTGCTTCCACTCACTCTCATTTTATCCTTCATCTATAAGCTTTTTGGGGCAGGACCTTACCTGCAGTTTTTAAACCAAGGCTTCTAGGTGCTGTTGTAATAAATATATATATGTATGTACATACATATATATATATACATACATATATATAAAGATGATGAAAGTCTGGGCAAGCCTGTGTTGCATAACTGGAGTGTGGTGCAGAAATGTCTGAGCCAGTGCTGACCCAACATGGCGAATTGCCACAGCACAGCGAGCCACCTCTGGGCTGCTATTGTGTGAGCTGGCTGGGTCTGGAGGCCATAGGAAGTCAAGAGGTGAGTTCCTTTTCTCCAGTGCAGCTCCATATACTTATGACTTTAGTTTTTCCATACCAAAGCTAACTAAAGTAGGACAAACTGGGTTGTGGTGTAGGTATTCTTGCTGACCTTACATGAATGCTACATGCAGGAGAGTAAGGAGCAGGAAAGAGGTCACGGTAAGACCCACTGACCCAGAGTGCTTAACCTTAATAGAAAACATACTGCAGTGATACTTTAAATAGTATCAGTCCTTCTGCACGTAGCCCTGAATGGTCTAGGTCAGTATAAACCTAATCTTATAAGACTTCAGCAGCAAATTGTCATCTGTAGAAACTGTCCTTGAAGACTATAAGTTACATGAAGCTTGGTCTTTTAATAGACAAAGATAGTGTTCAGTCATCAGACAATCTAGAAAACTGGGTCAGAAAGGTGGTGCTTCATAGCAGACAGAAGATTTGGTATTAATCAAGAAGGCACATAGTGCAGTATCTATCATAGATATTTGATTACATTAGTGGGGTTATCTTTAATATCATTGGGTAGAGTCATATGATGGAACATGATCGAGTCACTATGGCTTAGCGGGGTACTGGCCCATCTGCTTAAATGTTAGCAAGGATGACTCACAGCGTTAGCACTACCATGCAGAGGGAGGGGGGCCAATGTGGTCAGTTACAGCAGCTTGGCTAACACATGGTATTTTACTAAGCCACTGTAACGCTATCCATCCAGGCCACGTATGGCCAAAGAGATAGTGTACAATTGCTGACTGAGACCCCATCGTGTCCAACAGCAGGCTCCTGCTGGAACATGATGAAAATTCTTAATGTTGGGAAAAATCTCATGGATGGCCAGATTTTCAGTGAGGTTGAGCACTTGCCAGTTCTCTATCTTATCTGTCCTTTATTTGTGGGCTGTTTGCCCAACAACCCTATTTATTTAGCAATACAGGTGCCAAGGAATTAAAATCCCTCAGTCAACAATATTGACTGACAGGCTGCAGGCAGCACCTCCTCAGCATTTACAAAGAGAGGAAGGAGCAGAGTCAACATGTCCAACATTAAAAATAACAATTATAAGCTTTCATGGACTTTCTTTGCTGCAGGATAGAAAGCAACAATAAAAGAGATTGTGTTGTCCTTGGAAGGAGAAGAAATGTCTTAGACAAATTGAGTATCTCAGCCTGCATGGTTCTGTGCCATACACGTTCCCTGAGCTCTGTGCGAGTGCGTGTGCATGAGCACGTGCTAATCGATGATCTGTATTCAATGTGGAAGCAATAGAGGTATCCATGAGTACTGGCCAGTGTCAGCTTCCTCGATGGGGAGCGGAATCTGATGTGCATTATGTAGCACTTTTATTGGTGGCAGGATCAGTGCAGGCTTTTTGACAAAGAGGGTCAACCTTGAAGCACAAGGTTTCTCTGACTGCTCTGCAGCTCTTTGCAAAAACTTTGGAACAGACTAGCAGGAGTGTAGCAAGAAAAAATACCTGCAGTACTGAGGACTTTTTTTCCTGTAGCTAAGTGTAAAGCACATGCAGACCTCCAAAGCGAAGCAGCATTAAAGGTGAAACTGGGGACAGCAAGGAAGCTTCTTTGCCATTTTAATAAATACCAATAATTCCCTTTTGCCCGAGTCCCATATTCCCAAACTCATTAAAGCAATTTTGGAATTTTTTTTGGCTCTGGAACATATAAGCAAAACTCAAACCATGCAGTCCCTTGAGAATCACTTGCACAAACTGCATAGGTCAGGCCAAAATAAGTTTCTGTCAAACAGCCTAACACCTAAGCTTATTATGAAGCTGATTAATTGTACAAAGGGTCTGTATGCAGGACAGTCGCGGAATGACTAAATGGGAGGGAGACTGTTGTCATGGTACTTGTTTTACTTAGGTCCCACTGAAAACTCAAGTGATATTTTTATTGAATGCATTGCTCTTGTTAGCCCCCACAGTTCCCGTAGGCTGTGTTGAAGCTGGTGGACCCAGAGGGCTCCAGAGCTCCAGTGGGCAGGTGGGCTCACACCTCAGTCTCATCTCAGGACAGGCATGAGAGTGCATCAGCACTTTCTCCTTCCCTGCCCGTTCCTCCCTGCACACTTTCCTGGGAGGAAAGCTAGAGTGTGTCCCCGGCTGGGGCTGCAGTATGCCCTGTTCTGCTCCTCAGCTCCCTCAGTGTGGGGGTCTCAGCCCTTCAATCTGGCAACCTTTGCATGGAATTGAAGGCAAAAGATAGAGAAGACCTGTTTGAGCATGTCATCTGCTGCTCTGCAGGGCTGTGAGGATGACCCAGTGGGAAGTGGACTTGGCTTGTGGGGGTCACCACAGCCTCTGAAAACCAAACTGAAATTGTTCTCCTCCTCACATTCAGCCTGGTACCTCCCCACTTTTCTTTTTTCAAAGAATCACTGAACCTGCTTTTTGTGCTTTTTTGACCCTGTCCTGATGATGTGTGGATGAATGCTGGTACAGCATTCTGTGGTACATGCTGGTACAGCACTAAAACATCCTTCAAAACGTAGGGATGGGTCTGGGGCTGTGTACTTTATTTTCTGAGTGCATTTTTCCTGCACTACATCCATTTTGCTTACACCACCTCCACAGATCCCCAGGCTTAGCCTTCTGCTAAGCTGACTGTAGAGTTCCCTGTCCTAGAAGGTGACTCATGCTCCTTCACAGCACTTTTTGCACCCTCTTGCAGGGTTACACCATGTATTTGGGAGACGTTGTCTTGAGTTTCTTTGGGGGGGTATGAAGATGTAAAGTACATTGTATTCCTCCATCAGCAGATAACTAGGGAGGCATAGGAAGAGCTTCTTATCTGTATCTGAGATACGTTTGTTGCTTGTGGGGTTTTTTTCCCCCTTCTGAATAAGTACTGTATGTGTCTGGGGGGATTTCTAAAACATCCTTCAAAACACAGGCTTTTTCTCTGCATGGAGAGCCAAGACAAAAGGATGGGTTCTATCATGTGCAGCTGCTAGAGAAGAGGGCAGCTGGGGGCAGAGGGACAGGAGCGGCATCAGTGTCTGGGTGGGAGGGAGCAGGCAGGGCAAGGGCTTTGAGGTGGCATTTGTTGGGACAGAAATGTTTGGAGGGGTGAGGGTACAGGCTTGAAGAAAGGAGGGTTGAAGGACTGAAAGTCCAAGGATGGGAAATACTAGGGTGTTTTAGGGAAGAGGGGATTGGGTAGTTTGAGCTCTGGGCAGAAGAGGATGAGACTTGTAGGTCAGTAGAAGCTGCTGTTGCTATGAGACAGGCACCTCTGCTTCGGTAGCCTGGGTGTGGTGTTCTCCATACAGGATGTCTGTGAATCCCATTGCTCACAGCCTTTGGACTCTTTGCTTGTTAGGCAAATGGAAGTGACAGCTAAAGTTAGAGGAGGGTTGTATGTATACATGATGTATCATTTACAATTGAAGGGGCAAGAAGTAAAGCTCCCATCATTTGGTGTGACATGGTTCAGACCAAGTGAGAGAAGTGACTATCTTCCCTCTTGGAGCTCTGAGGTTATGACTCTGCTTTCCTGACCAGCCCAGCCCAATTTTGAGGCTTTTGTGGCTAGCTGTGGATTCATCACTGAAGGAAAGGATGCTTCTGCCAAGGCTGAAAATCAGCCCTGATGTTTAGAGGCTCCAAACGTCTTTAGATTCTTTCCATGCTCCCCCCTTGCAGAGACTCTTCAAGCTCCAGGACTATGCCCTCTTTACTCCGGTCCTTCTCACACCCTTAGCGGTATCTCTCCTGCCTAAGAAGCAGTGTAAACCATGTACACCACTGCAGACCATCCTGCTCTTTGAGAATTTAATGTGCTAACTTGTACTGGTTATGTTTGTTGAGACACTGTGTGTGAAAGCTTTCTTATTTTCATGCTTATTGAAAAACTAACAAGTTATATTTATCCCAAACTTCAAGCAACTCATACCTTCTTCAAAACTAAAAACAAAAACCCCAAAAAAACCCAAAAAACCCTAACCTGATTAACTAAGTCCTAATACTACATTCTTAAAGGCTATTTTCAAAGAGTAGTCCCAGCTTTGTTTAATCCATTGATTTTATGATTCTTCTTCTTTGTGAGTGGGCCTGCTTTCTTACATGCACTCTTTTCCTTGTGCCTTACTTAGAAAAATCCTTCTAAATCTTTTGAACTCCTTTTGCCAAAATAATTCACTCTGCTTTTTATAGTCCATACTTTTTGCCTTTACAAGCTACTTAATTTGAATGTAATTTTACTAGTTTTCTTTCTTTCTTCTTTTTTTTTTTTCATTTTCTGTACCCGGGTGACATGCTAGCTGGTAAAATCAGGACCCTCACTTTAGAACAAAGGCTTGGTAGAAATTCACAGGAGAGAATATCAAGAGCAAGATAAAATACTCATTTTAGAGTAGTTTATTTATAGGTGATAAAATTTCAAAATTAATTTAAGAGTGTTTAATTTTCTGTCATAGTCTACGAAGCTATCATCCAGATATATTTGTTCCCCAGGGTTGAATTTACAGCAATGCACTGATGTGGCATGCCAGGAAATTTTCCTGATTTGTCTGTGGAAATCTTTTGCTGGCCACTGTAAGATGCAGAGGTGCATAGACTGAGACCTGCTGTTACATTTACATTCATGTTCTATCAGATTAACTATACTCGTGCTTTAGCTGATAAATAGTAGAGAGAAGGTGATTCATCTGTTTCTTGAAAACTTTCTGTTCTACTGATTTATGCAGGAGAGGACAAATGCTGGACTGGCTTATCTGCACCTGCTTGTCTAGAGTTGCCTGTGTCTAGCAATGGCTGGCACAGTAAGGCTTGGTTTGGTCTCCGTAGCCCATAACAGCTTTCTTTCCTTTTCTCCTAGGCCTGTCCCAGGTTCTCTGTCTTCACTACTGCACCTACACAACCGACAAAGACAGCCTATGCCTGCCTCTATGCCTGGCACCCTGCCCAACCCCACCATGCCTGGATCTTCTGCTGTACTCATGCCTGTAAGAGTTTTGGTTTGTTTTTTGGGGGGGAAGGAGAGAGAAGGTTGGGTTTTTCGCTTGATTTATCCTGTGCAGAGGTGAAAGTCTGCTGGATTTTCTACAAAATCAAAATGCAATGAGCTAAGGAAGCTGGACCTTTTTCTCTGCTTCATCTTACACAAGAGTATTTCTGGTGTTAATTTCTGGCATGTTAATTAGCATGAGAGTGATTAGAACCAGTTTACATGAGACTGCAATTTCTGGTTCTCGCACTTGGTCATGTAGGTGAGTCTGTGCTGAAACAAAAAGATCTTTCTCCAGTCAGATAAACTGGAAAAGCCATGTACATGCCAGTGAACTCTAAGTTAATTCTCTTGTTTGTGGGAGATAACCAGCAAGCAAGAAAGAAATGTGACTTACTTTTCTGGCCTAGTAACTTGCACTTAATTAGAATTTGGTCACGATTGCTGCTCATCTTCCATGTATTTCTGCAGGGTTAGAAATACTCCCCACCTTCTGGGAGACAAAAGGGTGCAATTTGTGATTGTAGCTTCAAATTATTTTTTCACAATCCTTTCACAAATTCTATTTTCACAATCCTTTCAATATAAGACATATTTGGTCAGATAAGGAGTAAAGATTATTAAGGGTGGGATTGGAAAAGGAGAAGTTTCTGTTTCATTCCACAATGCTCAGTTTGGAAGACCACCTGAGAGCAATCGACCATGGGAAGGAGGAAAGCACTGCTTTTTCTGGCTCTGCTGAAACAAGGGAGACATTCCACGGGGCTACAAAGATTCAGGTTTGGCTGCTATTTGAGCAGTCATTAATAAATTATTAATTAGTAACTTGTCAATAAGGCTTTCCTGGAATATCGACCAGGAAGTTCAACAAAAAATATGTAAGACATGTCACTGTGGGCCATTTTTTTCTGGCATGATTCCTAAGGAATCTGAAATGGAGCAAATATTCTGTTTCAGTGTAAGCTCAGCAGCTTCAGGTTGCTGCGGGGGAGCCCTTTGTGCAGCTTTGCTTGCAGACAAGCAGGTGTGCTCTGGCCAAGAGCCCCAGAGACATGAGCATGGAAGCAAGACAGACCCTAATAAGTTCTGGCTGCCCTGGCTGCAGCTTCTTCCCCACAACCCTCCTGACAGGGCTGTGGGGGTGATGGTAGTGGGAGCTGCTTCTGTCCCATGGAGAGGGTGAGGCCACAGGCAGCTTGTCCTCACCAGCAGGTAGTGGGATATTGCGCTCTTCCCCAGGCCCAGCACCCATTCTTGCCAGGATCATGGAGAGTGGGAGTCACTGCCTTACCGCAGGGCACAAAAAATAGCTCCCCTGCTTGGAGGAGCTCAGGAGGATCTGAAAGCTTATTTCTCATATGAGCCTGAGATTCGGGGGACTGGCCCAAAGCAAGACAGGATGCTCAGCTCCCCTTGAAAACATCACCATAACCCTACTTATCACCCCTATGATTGACATAGTGGTGTAACAGGGCTTGCCTCTTTTCAGGGAAGACACTCCAGGAAATTATTTTATCCAGTCCTTACTGCTATTAGGTTTTGTCTGAAAATTGTATCCCTCCCTCCCAGCCTAGTGAGATTAGCTTGCACAAACTGCCCACAATAGCCAGGAGGAGCTCTGCTTTGGTTTTTTGCTATCTCAGAAATAGATGAAAGCCTTCTTTACAAGACATATGGAAAACTCTCCTCAGCTGAGCAGTCCAAGTGAAAGGAAAAAAGACACAACTCTTTTTCCATATACTTGAGAGTGTAGATCATTATTTATGTTTTTAACAAGCTAAGTTCGGCTACACTGACAGAGGAAGCCACAACTTTATACAGTGATGCTTTTAAAACCACTTAACTCCGAGTGTTGTTATACTGAAAGGGAGAAAATCATTACAAAAAAGCACAAACCTGGGTGGCTGCTACGTTTGTTTAGTAAAGGGCCTTTTTTTTTATAACTGGCTGTGAGTTTTCAGGGCCGATTCTGATGAAACACACGCCTGTGTGCATACACACATGCAATTCACGACACAGATTGTTATTTTTCCAGTCATGACTTGAAGAAATAAAGCTGAGTTCATTTAAATAGAAACCGAGTATAAATTCTTGCGAATGTATCCAGACATTTTCAAAACCTTTTTTTTCTTTTTCTTTTAAAAGATGGAGCGACAAATGTCGATGAACTCCAACATCATGGGGATGCAGGGGCCAAATCTCAATAATCCGTGTGCTTCACCTCAAGTTCCCCCAATGCATTCAGAAGCCAAAATGGTAAAAAGAGAATTTTTTTTTTTTTAAATTACGATTTCTTTTCTTATATTGCTGTTGCATACCAGTTACCCAGACAGTGGGGGATGTAGCCAGACACTGCTTACTTCATTCTTAGTCATATGTTATACTCTTTTTTTTTTAATACACTGCAGTAAATTGCCTTTGTGTCAGTTCAGCTTATGAACTTTCAAGATGTTACTAGTCCTAGCTGAACTCTTGGTGAGACAGACCTGAAGTGAAGCGTGGGCTATCTGATCTGTACTGTGCTAAATAGGATTTTTCATGCAGATTAGTACAATTTAAACAAATGATCTGTCTGGTTCTTTGCTGGTGTCTGTGCTCCACAATTCGACTTAAAGAAAATTTTCAGTTAATAGTGAAATAAAAAGTGTCTGATGTGGAGGGAGTGTACATAGTCTTTGTTTTTTCCAGATAGGAGCATGGTCTGTCAGGGTAATGGCAGTGTTAGAAAAGCAGATTGAATGATGTATATAAAACTGGGATATTTTCTTTCGCTGGAGTGCAACAAAGGTGTTGCCGTCAAAAAGAAGAGTCAGAATTTAGACAAAAAGAATTTGCTTATATGTGCCAAATGTCATAGTGGTTTTTAAAGTTGTTGTATGTCTTACAAAGTCAAGGCTTCTCAGGCATATATACTTGTACAGGATTAATATAGGTAAACTAAACTACAACTGGACATTTGTAAGTTTTCCCCAGCTTTATATGCACTCTCATGGAAGAATTCAGCACTAATATCCCGGAGCCAAGCTCATCAATGTGGAAACACTTGTTTTTTTCAGTTTCAGAATTGCCATTTGTTGGCTAGTGGAAATAGGAGGACAGAGGTTTGCAGTTTAACTCTGCAGGGTTTTTATCCTCTCAAGATATCTCATCATAGTGGAAAACAGAGGTAACTTCACTGAACTTCTTTCAGTGGCACTATGCCAAGGTAAAATTGTCATAAGTGAGAGAATGAAATCAAGCCGACAAAGATTAAGCAACCACATGTTTTCATATATTTCTACTTTGCATGACTGCTACAGCTTTTAAAGTTGTTGTCATCTATCCTGAGGCAAAGAGAAATATCTACTTATCTATAGGTATGGTACATGCAAGAGACTCTTGGTTAAGAGCAACAACATACACAAGCTTATTTTATCTCTGTTTTCTTAGATTGGATAGGTCATGCCTTTGCCTCACTGTTGGTCTGGGTTAGGCTGTTAACCCAACCTCTGTTAACACCCCGTCTAAAACCACACTCCGTAAACATGCAGCCAGTTGGTCAGAAGAAGAGCGATAGCCAAAAACACTGGCTCCCCCAGCCAAGGAAAACCTGTGGTCAAGAGTTCTCTCTGCTGTACCACACAGTGATGGTGACATGCCAAATGGCAACAGCATCTGCAGCAGAGCTTGTTAAAAACTTTTTGGAATAAGCGAGTGTTTTTTCAATTCAAGCGTAGCTGAGCCAAGCTAAATACTCCTTGGCTGAATAAATCTAAAACTGGCATCTATTTTGAGGACTAAAGGTTCTGTAGTTTACTCTCCCCCCGCCACCCCCTGCCTTTTTTTTTTACTGGAAGTGTGAGGCTACTAAAGAACAAGATTAAATTATTGGTGCATATGGTGAGAATTCTGTTCTTTAATAGCTGAAACTGTACACATAATACAAATTACTTTTTAATCTGAATAAGCAGGTTTTGTCCCTAAACCTAACATATGAAGGCATGGTTCTTTCAGGCAGACATTGCTATCGGTTCCAAAACACAGTGTAGTGAACAGGCAACCCCTTTGCTTCTCAAGGGCTTTCTGCCACTCTGCCAGAGGTGGAAAAAGGCCACATGCATTAACTCTTAAGAGTAAGAGGCATAACTAGAGCTCCAGGACCTTTCTTCTTTTTAAATGTGGAGGGGGGCTGGGGTTAATATCTTATATTCTAGTTTTATAATTTGTTTCTGTTTGAGCACACATGCAGTGTAAAAAGCCTCTTCGTTTAGCCTCTGATTTGAGGAATATGAATTTATTAACAATACTCTGCATGAACACAAAGTGAAAAAAAGGTAGGAAGTATTCAGAACAAAATTATTTCTTACATGAGTTCATGAATTTTAAATCTGAATCATCTGTATTACAGGCATGTTTGTTCTTATTATTAATTATTTCACTTTGCTTCATGCTCAAAGCATGAGACTTTACAAACACTGGTGACTGCTTTTAAAAAGTCAAAAATGAGGGTGCTTAGTACCTTACTGGATTCCATCCTGCATTAGGAAGGCATTTCATATTTCCCCGAATTCTGCTAATGCTATTACTGCTGGTGCATTCAGCACCACATATGTTCTCTTTGGTTGGTCCTGCTCTGCAACGAATGTATGTGTTGAACACTAGGCAGAGTCAGCTCAGCTGCTTGCAGCTAATGAATGCATTATCTGGACATGTTTGGGGGACTTTGGGCCTGATTCATCAGCCATCCAAATCATGACCCATGATTTTCATTGTGCCTACATGAGAGAAAGCAGGATAGGTTGCTCTAGGTGTGAAACCCAGATGTGAGACCAAATCCTTCTGGCTTCATGAAAGTATGCACCTGAGCAATGCAAGCATGATTTGGTATGCAGCAGTCATAACACTGATGATGCCTGTAACTTAATTTGCTTCTGTAAAATAAATATGAATAAATAATACCAGCACGGATGCTATGTGGTGTCAAATTTTTTAGAGAAAATAGGTAAGATGGCAAAAGATTCATACCCTTGATTGGTTCCTAATCAGTTTGCAGTAGGAAATGGAAGCCAGTCTGATGAATACATACATATACAAGCACATACACAGACACATATAGAATGTGTGTTGCATTACTGTTTCTATAGTACGCAATTTATTTATCTATTAGTATTTTAATCGACTTTTATTACCTGACATTTATAGAAAGCCATATTCTGCCACTCAAGAGGCTTATTTCCTGGCTTAATTTTTTCAGAATAATATTACTTCAAATATTAAAGTATTGTAGATGGCATCCCAGAACTGATTTAATTAATCACAACAATCTCAGTTTCCCTCAGAGTGTGCCTCTCACTTAGGTTATCACCTAATGCTTTGAAACTGTCCTGGTAAATGAATGAGTGAACATCTAAATCAATGCTGCTTTCTCCTTAGATTCAGAGCTGAGTGGATAAGACCTTTATGCTTCCCACCAAAAACACACATTGATTTTGTATTAAAATATATTGCATTGGAAAGTGGAGGAAACAGCTCTAAGTGTACATGGTAAAAATACACAGAATAGCACGTGTAGCATATTAACATGTGGTTCAGTAGGCTGAGAATATTATGAACTCGGAATTGTTGGCGGTGCCTTTGCCTTAATATACTGCTTACATACAGTTTGGTTTGCAGTTTCAGAATATTCAAAGTTTTATAACTCAGAAGGCTGTGTGACAGCAGGTCGTTTTGGTGGAGCTGACGCCTCTCTATCTGAATTTTGCAAGGCATTGATCTTTACCTGTAGAGATATATGAGCTCTGAAAGGGGGCATTAAAAGCAATGAAAATAATCTAACTTAAAAATACAGTCTTTTATTTGATCTGTTTTTTTTTTCTTTTACTCTCTCCCTCCGCCCCTCACTGGGTAGGTAGTTTTATAAAATTTAAGTAAAATGTAATATGTGTGGTTTGGCTGTGCCTGCCTTCCTGACAGAATGTGTATGGTTCATTAAAAAGAAGAAAGAAGTTATTTCCATTTCATGAGTGTGTAGAATTGTGGGCTATTGTCTTTACCTTGTACGCATTACTAGGTGAAATAGTAATAATAAGAAAATTAATTTGAGAGGCTCTATCAGATGTAAGAGTGAAAACATAACCAGAACAGAAAAATAATAAACCAGTAATGACCATGTTCCTAATTATAATGGTAAAATATCCATACTAACTGAACCTCATAATTTACCTTAGAATGCTGGACAGCTTTGGTAGAGGAGGAGGAGAAAGGTGAAAGAAATTGCAGTTAGCTGGTTGTTATCAGCAGTAATTTTTATTTGACTTAATGAGAGTTAAGGGTCCAGATCCTACTGGTGCCTGTGAAAATCCCAGTCCCCAGCATCACTTAGCTCTCTATCCCAGCAGAAAGGCAGGACTGGCTGCATGCACTTCGTACAGCTGGCAGACAGGCACTGGTGAAGATGGCCGGCTTTCATCGGTTGCAAATTGGCTCCTGCTTCTGTATGGAGTCTTCTACTGCTCATTGTTTTACAAATAATGTGTGTTTCTGTGCCCCTGAGCTGTAGTGGTGCAACTGCTGCAAAGGAAGAAACTGCTGGATTAAGCTCTTACCCTCGTCCCCAGTTTGGTACTCAGCTCAGCCCTTGTAGCAGCTGTCGGATGCAGAAACAAGAGTGCTGCCCTAACAACAGTGGCATCCTGGGGCAGCTTGGAAAGGGCATCCCACTGGGTACCAGCTCTGGGCCCAGGTCTGTGAGGTTTCCATACTGATTTCAGGCTGGAGGCTAGCACAGGCAGTCTGGTCAGGACCAGAGCCATTGCGACTCCAGGTTTAGCTACTACGCTTCATGACTGAAGATATTTTGTTAAATATAATAAATGGTTTGAAGTCTGTGTTTTCCTAGCAAGCTGGCTGGGAAAGGAGTCGCTTTGCTAGAGCAACATGCGTTGCTTCAGGGCCAGAATGCTTTTCTTCATATGGATTCTGGACTACTGATCAGAAAGAAAAATGTCGCATCTCTACAGAGCTTTCAACAGCAATTGCTCATCTTGTCCTTCACAATAGTGCAATGAAAGTAGCATAAGAAAAATAAAATGTGCAAAATAAAGCCTTCCAATATAAAAAAAAGTTGTGACAGCATTTCCAGTATCAGTAACTCAGTAATGTTCTCAAGGAAGGGACTGTTAATTAGTTAAAAACTGCAGTGCTTCTGCAACTGTTGACGAAACTCACTGTTCTGAATTTGCATCCCCTGTTACATTTGCGCTTGTGTTTTACAGTCCCCAAAGCCAACCTTTCAGTGTGCTCCTGATCTACGCTTTAAAATCCTCCCCAGGCAGTAGCCTGCAGATCGTATGCCTTGCTGTGGATTAAGGTATTATCATGATTGGTGAAGCTAATCATATTTTGTTTTGTTTACTGAAACAGGACCTTGTACTCAGCGTGCCTAAATGCTGGATTATGAACTAGACTGGGTAGGAACTAATTCTTCTTAAGCTGTCAATGGCTCTGTAAGTGCAGTAGAGAAGCAAGACGGTTCAGTTACTCATAGCTGCTGTGAATACGTGTTGAATATTTGATCTCGCTTCTCCCGAATGCATACAAATTGTCTTGCTTCTTGCAGACACAAGTTGTAACAATTCCTTGCATTCTTCTTTCTTTGTGTCACTTTATCCTGCAGTGATCTTACCAGCACTATTTCCCTAGAAGAATTTTGATTTTTATTATTTTGTTTGCCTTGATTCAGCTGGGTGTTAAAATGACCTCGTTTTCTTCCCCACCCACCAGCCCTCACCCTTTCTCTTTCTCTCTGTTTCTCCACCACCCTCTCTTTCCTCAGAGGATTTACCGCTTTGTAGATTTGTTTCTCTTCCTCCTTTTTCCTCCAGTGTCCACCCCAATTTTGTAACCATAGCAATAACTGAAATACAATCCTAATATTTGCTTGCTGTAGCTATCATCTAGCCCAATGCATGAACTGCTGGCTTTTGTGTGTTGTAAGGTTTTGAAACTCAAGTCAGATGCACCCGTATACATGAGAGTGACTTGTTTTGTGCCGAACTGTCCCTTCCAGAATAGGTTGTGTAAAGCTGTGTGTCAGTGGGAGCTGATGCAAGTAAAAGCAAATCCTTACAGTAGAAAAGCCAGGGAAAAAGGAAATTATAAAAATAAAAGCAAGGTTGCATTACAGGGAAGTTCTGCTTTGCATAGATATATTTCAGTCTTTTGCTTGGAATATGTACAGCTTTCACTTTCCAAGATTTTTTGCAAGAGCCGTGAATAATGGAAGTTGTTTTGCACTTCAGGCCATTGCACATTAAGCCTGGCATTTTCTTGGGATGTACGAGTGCATCTCATGACAAGTGATGGGCTTTTGGACACAAAGGATGGTGCTACATGCTTTGCCAGCTCTGTATTTTAACCACTGAGGACACAAGAGCTAGTAGCAAAATTCTCAAGGCAATGAATCTCTTCTTTATGGACAGGCTTAAAAAACATTTTCTAAAAACTATACACTAGCTAATGAAGCAGTTTATTAATTATGATAGCATTCCTGTGAGATAAATAATTTTAGACTGTTGAACTGAGAGAGAAAATTGAAGTGACTCACTAGAGGCCACACAATTTGTCAGTGGAAGAGCTGAAACAAGCACAGAAGAATTTCTGGCTGCCACTTCCAGAAAACACAACTTGTGTCTGAGTAGAATTTATGCTTATTTTGTTCAAGTTAATATTAATTATTAATATTGGTAACATCAATATAATTGTTGAAATACAGTGTTTTTTCAGGACTAGTGAAAGAATGGAGAGATTCTGAACTCCTTAAGCTTACAGGGGTTGCAGGCTCAAATTTAGGATTCAAATCCAAATGAAGGTGATGGTTTGTGTTTGGATCTAATTCCCCTGAAATCTCCTGAACTTTACTGATGAGATTTTGGCTCAGAATGACAAAAATTAACTGATCTTCTGAGACTTCTGTCATCCAAGATGATGGAAGCCTTGTGAGATCAGCTTCCCTGGCAGTGTGGCTTTCACTGAAATCTCTGGAGAGCACTTACTTTCACATAATGTCAACCATATCCAAACCAGGACTTACGAATACCCCTGTAGAGCTCCTTCTAAGATCACAGGCATTTTTGAAATACTGCTATAAGCCGTGTTCAGTCTGAGGAAATGCTCACAGCATTTGTTGTTTCTTCTGTCAGACATGCCCAGTGACACTTTTCAGCGATGGGAAGGTTATATACTGTCGTCCAGATGTTCATTAGTGCAACTTCTCTTATTTATGTTCAGAGAATTGTCAAGGAGGTAATTTAAAAACTGGGACAGGCTGGGTCTCCCACCCTGGAAACACTTACACAGCAAACTTTGCTCCGCTTGCAGTTTTTGCTAGCGAATTGCTGGCCAGTAATGTTTATCTGAGATTTCAGTGTATGAAATGCTCTGAATAATCTTCCCAAATGTGCTCTGCTGTCACACTGCATGGGGTGTAGTGTAGCTGGTCAGGTCCTTTGTGCTTTATGTCTTCCTTATACTACAATTACTGCATAGCCTGCCTTACCAGACCCCCCAGAGAACCCGAACAGTATTTACTCACAGCTCATGTGCTGAGGACTGATTGCTGTTTCTCTGGCATTGAGGGCATCTCTAAGCTACTCTGCTTTAGATAGTTTACCCCATTTTAAGTGACTTACATAACAAAGAAGACAGCAAAATACTTTATATAACTGGAATAATTTCCTATCAGTATTGCAGAGGTGGGGGAACATAAACTTTGACCAGCTAAAGATGAACTTTGAAGATTTGACTAAAAGACTGTCAATCTTGTAGGAATAGAAATTAATTTATGCAAAACCTCCCTCTTGTAGTCATGGATGTACTATTTTTTCTCCTATTTTATATATTAGAGACACACTGAAACCAATTCATTACCATATTGTAAAATGTTCTAAAAATCTAATTTTAAGATAGTATAAATTCTTTATTTAGTAACAATGTAAGTGTGGAAGTACTTTAATTTAGGATTGTTACCTTTGTTATATTACATTTTCATTCATGAAAGCTTGGTCTTAAAATTATGTTACAAAAAAAAATAAAGAGAGAGAACTTTTGTAAAATAGAAAAACAGCAGCCAGGATTGCTGTAACTTTCTTTTCCAGTCTACTGGAAATTATTTAAACCAAAATAGCCACCTTTTCACTGCAGCTCCTCCCTCTCCCTCTCCCTCTCCCTCTCCCTCTCCTCTCCCACCTTCCAAAATAAGTGTTCAGAAAGGAAACAAGCCCCATAAGCAGCTCAAAATAGAATTTCACACTCGTCTCACTTTAAAAAATCAGAGGCAACGTTTTTGGTATAGGCAAAGATTACTTTTAAAATTTAGCTCTGATCCTCAGCTGCTGTAAATCTGTATAAATTCATTGACTTCAAAGGAACTGTGTGGTTCACAACTGAACTTCATAGTTTATACTTCTGAATCTCAAAATTTTCCTTTAGGCAAGCTCTGGCCCTTCCACAGTTTGATACTGCCAGGTAAGCATTTTGTTGGCTTTGGCTTTTGGTTTTAATGTTATTCTTTTGTTTAGAATACGTACATACTCACCTCTTCTTTCTGCACACTGGTGCTTTACCAACTCTTCCAGCATTTTATATGAACTTTTTCTGACTTAATTTTTCAACTCTGCTTCCTATAGGTCTGCATCACATAATACTTAACGAGAAATTATTTTCTCTTGGCCCCAAACTAATGTCAGGAGATTTTTATAATTGATTCATCCTATATCAATCAATGACAGGTACTGGTACCTGTCCTTAATGATTCATAATGAAAAGTTGCCAGATATTTCTTTCAAACTGATGGATGATTCATGTTGTTATATTTAGGCCACATTATTCTAGAATGTTTAAATTAGACTAAAAGCCACCTCCGAGTATACATGCACAAACATAGAGTACATTTTTAGTTTCCCATTTGGAAAGACATAAAGTCCAGGACTATTTTCAAGTCACAAGAAATATTGTTATATTTTGATTATGGTATTTCAGTTCACACTCATACTAATATGAAAAGTGTAGTAATGGTGTATCATCAATACTGCCCTCAAATGCCAAGGTTACAAATGAAGTCCAGTGGGATCTAGCAAATGTTTAAACTTTTATTGAAGCCCAAAGCCCAAAATAGACTTTACTAGACCTGTACAAATTATTTTAAATTATGTAAATATTTTTAATATGTCTGGCTTCTGACAGAACACCACTATACACCAAAGTATGACATTTGCCTTACTGTGCCAACTTTTTGCTTTTTTTTTTTCTTCCCAAAATACCTAGCATCATTACTGGATTTGACCAGAGTCTGCTTTATGTGCTGCTTGTGGTTCAGGAGAAATATATGTAAAGAGGATAGACTATGTGTCCCAACTGTTAACAGAGGCTCTTTACCATGAAGTTAAGCGTGAACTTTGTTTTGTCTGCCAACATAGCAGCCAGGAGGTACCCAGGATGCGGGTGGGTGATGTTCTGATCCGCTTTCCATCTGATGGATGTGTGCAGCTGCTCTGAATGTTGGTGTGCAGTGTGTGTGTGTCACAGAGAAAACTACGTATTTGGGTTTTTATAACAGATATTACTCTAACTTCATCTTCTAGGAATCCTCTTAAATTAAAAAATCCTGCCAAAACAATAATATCTGGATGTGTACAAAATCTGGACTCTCTGAGTACTTCATTTGAACAAGAGGCAGTGGTAGGCAATAGTAACAGCTAACAATCAGCTAACCAGCTTTGCTGGTCAGATGTCTGCAGGTGTGCATGTTTGTACACATGTGCATGTGTGTATTTTTTTTTCTTTTCTGTGGTTTTGTTGGGTTTTTTTCCTTCATGCACTTTTACTGTGTAAGCATAATCTTATCTATGCCTATTTGGCTAACTTTGTTCATCTATCTATTTGCGCATTACCTTATCTTTTGTTAAGAAACCACTTTTCCTGAAATACTTTAGAATGTTGAAGAACAATAAATAACTGAAAATCCATGTGTGTTATGCAAAAATCACTTACTAACATGTAGGATGACTACCATTTGCACAAAGAATGGGAAATTTGTTCCATTACATCAATTTGCAGAGAGTTGTCAGTCTTCTAAATTATATTAGTGGTAGATTAGTTTGATTGGAAATTTGATCCAAGCAATGTTTGAATTAGTTGCATAGAGGTCCCAGAGGTAATCTAGGGTTTTTGTGAAAAATGGTATATAACTGCATCACTGGTGAGAATTAAAATAGTTATGAATTACCCCTGGTGAAATTTGTGGTTACTGAGATTGTCCAAGGACAGCCAAATCCTTCCTTTCAGAAAACAAGATAGCTTGATCCCATTTTGAAGATTTTAGAAAGTAAAATCTCTCTTTCTACTGCACTTAAAATTCAAGATGTGTTTATGTTAATCTTTGTAAAACTTGTATATATGATGCTATTTTAATGCTGCCCACAAAAATCCATATAACATAGCTGTGACTTGTAGTACCCATCCAGCACGTTCTTTCTTCCTAGAAGGGGAGCTAGGCTAGCCCTAGGGCTCCTGACCAGCACAGGCTGGGCAACAACCACCTGGATGAAGTAGCTCTGAAGTTCCTTCCTTTACTAGTCCCATCTTTGCTTTGTCCCCTCTGCGATGCAAACAACAAAGGCCATGAACATGTATTTCTCCGGAGCATGTAAGATCTTTCTGCAGAGATTTTTAAGGTCTCAGGAAGAGAAGCTCTCCTCAGTTGCATGTGTGAAGGGGATGATAATCAGCCAGGATTAAGGGCAAGAAGGAGGACCCGGGTAACTATAGACCGGTCAGCCTCACTTCCATCCCTGGAAAGGCGATGGAACAACTTGTTCTTGGCACTATCTCTAGACATATCAAGGATGAGGGGGTCATTAAGAGCAGTCAACATGGCTTTACCAAGGGTAAGTCATGTTTGACCAACCTTATAGCCTTCTATGAGGAAATAACTAGGTGGATAGATGATGGTAGAGCGGTAGATGTGGTTTATCTCGATTTCAGTAAAGCATTTGACACTGTCTCCCACAGCATCCTCGCAGATAAGCTGATAAAGTATGGGCTTGGTGATCAGGTAGTGAGGTGGATCAAGAACTGGTTAAAGGGAAGAAGTCAGAGAGTTGTAGTCAATGGGACAGAATCTAGTTGGAGGGCTGTGACTGGTGGAGTCCCTCAGGGGTCGGTACTGGAACCGGTGTTGTTCAATATCTTCATCAGT
>VZRW01014072.1:151300-220301 GCA_013398125.1 Aegotheles bennettii
CACAAAGATGATTAAGGGAGTGGAACATCTCCCTTATGAGGAAAGGCTGAGGGAGCTGAGTCTCTTTAGCTTGGAGAAAAGGAGACTGAGGGGTGACCTCATCCATGTTTACAAATATGTAAAGGGTGAGTGTCAGGACCATGGAGCCAAGCTTTTTTCAGTGATGACCGATGATAGGACAAGGGGCAATGGATTCAAACTGGAGCATAGGAGGTTCCATGTGAATATAAGGAAGAACTTCTTTACTGTGAGAGTGACAGAGGACTGGAACAGGCTGCCCAGAGAGGTTGTGGAGTCTCCTTTGCTGGAGACATTCAAAACCCACCTGGATGCGTTCCTGTGTGATGTACTCTAGGTGACCCTGCTCTGGCAGGGGGGTTGGACTAGATGATCTTTCGAGGTCCCTTCCAACCCCTAGGATTCTGTGATTCTGTGATTGAGACCTGGATATCTTTAACTAGAGGTACTTTAGGTCATGCTGAGGGCTACATTTCCTAAAGCATCTTTTTTTCAGAAACACACTGCCAGCCTCCTGGCTGTTACAGGACAGGAAAAATCATGTGCACATGGTTGGGAAATGGCATTTGCCTGGAGTCATGGGCTGCCTGCTGGTCTATCTCCATCCTTTGTTTCTCAGTGGGATGTTAGCATCATGAGTGATGGACTGATATTCATGCAAGGCTAGTGGTGACAGCACATATGCCAGGAGCCTTCCTGCAGGGGCCTAGGCAAAAGGCAAGGAGAGGAGCCCAGCAGGCTCCATCCGGCCTGCAGGCACTTCCAGTGTCTATACTAGGCCATCATGTCCAGTGAGGAGAGAGGGTCTGCAGTCGTGATGCTCCTGAATGAAGGAGCGTATGTGCCATCTCTGCAGGGTGTAACACAGGACCCTTTTCTCCACAGTGTTTATAAAACACCATGAAAGCCCAGTTCTCGCAGGCAGAGAGGGCTCTTTCCCAAGCCTTGGCGGAGGGTGGGTAGGCTCTGGTGTCAGGCTTTGCTTTCTCCATGTGCAGGAAAACTGGCAGTGCATCTGTGTCTCCATGGCTGCTCCTCTTCTTTGAAGGAGAAAGCCACCCAAGACACACCTCTGAGCCCCTCTCCTCTTCAATTACACAGCCAGTAGGTAATGTTAGCATGATATCAGTGAACACTATACCCATCCACTTGAATCTCCGCTTAGTATTTGATGTATCTCCCATAGTAAATTATGTACTTCAAGGAGCAATAACAATAGCTGAGCTTCTTGAGATGAGAAGAGTCACATTATCAGTAGTACCAAAAAGGCTGATTAAAATTAAATTGTAGCAGACAACAGTTGTGTTACAAAGGAAGACTTGATTACAGCCAAGTCACTTTCTTTGCTAACCTCTGACTTATTTATTTCTCCTGTATGCTGCAGTCTGCATACTCTTTCTGGTTGTAATGAGCATTAATTGATTAGCTGGATCTATGAAGAGCTTGAGCACTCGTAAGTACTATCCCAGTGGGTACACAACTAAATAGTTTATGAGGTAATTAGTATTTTAATGCCTTTTCTAATGAGCCTTTTCAGTAATGAAATCTCATGAGAACATTATTGGTTCATATATATTTCTTCAGACACAACAGAAGGTAAACTAATGCTATTAAGAGATTTTAAAGCTAGTTTATAAAATGGTTGTTAGTAACTTATTTTTGAATACTTGCCTTGGTTCATTTTGCTTTATTAAAAAAAAAGCCATCTTAATTTTTCCCACTGCTCTGCATCTTGCTCTCCTCTCTCCCGGCAGAATACTTACACTGAGCTGCAATTTCAAATAATTGGGATAATTTCTGAGGCTGCTACCCGATCTCCTAAGCTCAGCTGTAAGTAAATAATACCATACTGTCTGAGCGTGTTGTTTCAGATGTGTTCTCATCCTGGAAAAAAAACAACTCTGTGCCTGGCTGCACAGTGCCTTGGATTTATGACTATGTCAAGTTTGAGAGAATGACCAACCTCCACAAAGCTTTTCAATGTCAAGCTGAGCTCTGTTCTGGAGGCTCAACTGCAGCACAGAGCTTGCAACAATACAGGCAGTCTTACTTCACCTCCTTCTTTGGGTTCATTGGATGTCCCCCTTTTTACCCAAGTTTAACCCATAGTGGGAAGGACAAGTCCTATGCCTTGCATTTTATTTCTCTGGAACCTTAAAGAAGACTGTTTCAGACAGCTTTGCTGGAAAGAGTTTTTCCATGTGTGAATGGATCATTTTATTGTTGGCCATGGAGACTGTACTTTCTTATTTGTTCTCTGGGGATTGCAAGGTATCAGCATCTTTTATGCTTTCATCTCTTAGAGCTCACTTCTTCCAGCTGGGAAGCACAGACTTGTCCTGAGTGGGGCTTTCACTGCAATTTAACAGCAGATAGCAATGCTGTGGAACAGCCCAGGCCAAAGACTGAAATATGTATATTTTGGAAACTTGTTTCATAAATTGGTTTTATGTAGTCTAGGTGATGTACGCCTTAAAATACTTTGGAAACTTCATTTTATGTTAGGGATGTACAAATCCTATTAAACACTAGAAGCTGTAGCAGTGAAACTGTAAGACATTCCCCTATACAGATCTCATTATGTAATGTAGGATGTAATGAGTCTAATTCATCCTTGGGGTGTCTTTAATGGTGTCAGCACAGTTTCATGAAGGATGGATTTGGCCTAGGGACACCATTGCTATAAAACCTTACTGTCTTCCACTGGTATTTCTCTCTCTGTCTCCAAAGCTTTGCTGAGACATGTCACTGTGATATATTGATAGCCTAGTACTTTTTGATGACTAAGTTGTTAGTAGTATGTGTATTATTTTCTTCAAATGAATATAAAAAGCCACATTTTCAGTTAGAGTAACTGTAAAAGCTTTCTCCAGAATGCATGGAGACAGTGTCCTTCGACTCCATGTATTTGACCTTGCTTGCAGAACCATGCATTAGCAATGCTTAGGGCATGAAGAACACTCAATGCTGACCACTGCTTTCCACACTGCCTGCCATCTCCACACCCTTTTGCAATGTGAGACCCAACAGCAGAGAGACTATTGCCTCCTGTGTTCACTCCTAACAGCACCCGCAGAGTGTTCAGCGCTCACCTGCGCAGCGTGGTGGAGCCCTCTCATTAAAGCGCAGTTGGATGGAGGCTCAACAGCCTAATCTGTTCCTTCAGCTGAGATGTGGTAGCTTCTTATGTCCATGTCCATGGTCTGTTTAAAATGCAAATTAAATCAGATTTGACTGAATTGCCATCGGTGGTGAGCCAGCCACCCCAGCTGCTCTGAGGTCCTCTGCAGGGTCAGCAACTAAATGGGCTTGCGCCCATGTCAGTGTCTAGAGAAGAAAGTTCAAGAGAGAAGGTGCACATCAGGCTACCAGCCCAAGAGTGGAGGGAAAATATCCTCAGAGCAATATTTTGGTTTCCATTCTGGAAATTTCACAGAGGGTTTTTCTGCTCTATATTCAGAAGCTTCTTTAGGAGAGAAATGATCCGTGAGCTGTCTGAGGGTTGGAGCTCCAAACTGTCTGTCTTTCATGGCCTTTAGACTTTGCTAAAGCCATCTCTGAACACTTACGGAGCACAGTCAGATTTAAATTGGAGTGGTGGGGAAACTAGTTGCCAGATGTTGCTTTTGATTTTGGTAATATGTCTTTTACATTTGAAAGAGGCTGGAGTTGTTTTGCTTACTTTTTCAGAGACTCTGTTTTTGTTTGTGCCTCCTGAGTCATCACCTGTCTTTGCCAAGACTTTATTACATCTAACAAAAGGTATATTCTTGATGCACTGTAGCATGCACAAAGCCTTTCTATGAACTTCACTGGACTTGTGGTCCTCCCAGATGAATTTTGCTCTCTGTCTCTGCTCCCAAGCAGGTCCATGCTCTGTGCTCTGCTCTAGCAGCATGCAGACACTGAGCAGGCTTTGACACCTCATCAGCTTAAAGCTCAGCTTTCTCAAGTTCTGATGCATTTAGATCAGTCCTCTTACTTTTCATTCTACAATAACATGTGTGTATACACATACATATATATATATATATGTAGTCTCTTTGGTGGTTGCTAAAAGAGCAGTGGAGAAGTAGGCACTGGAGAAATATCTTACCTTTATTAGAAATACTTGGAAAGAGCAAGAGGCACTTAAAGCATAAGTTTGGTGCTTTCTATGTCTTTCTCCTCCTTGTGTGTACCATGAGGTCATGATTAATGGCTTTTGTGATGTTTGGAGGGCAGAAATCACTTGCACGTTCAATTCAAGAAGACCTCTGAGTTGGCGGGGCCCAGGGGAACCAGCAGCTCCGGGTCTGGAAGGACCTGTGATGTCATTTCATGTGGTCACAGGGGATGCAGCTATTACTTTTTCAGGCATTGTTCTTGGATAGCACTAAGGTGCATGGGGTTTTTTTGCCTCCTAAACATGTTAATTCTGCCCCGAGCAATGGAAAGTTTCCCTACCTTTGGGGGAGTCTTAATGTGTGGGGGCAGGGACTGTTGAGGGTCTGCATGCAGTAGGACAACCAGAGAAGGACTCTAGACTTTACAGATAAACTTTTAGTGATGTAAACTGAGTTCAAAGGAATGAGAAGCTGTAAATGAAGTTTACTTGAAATAAAACTACTATGAGATAGAGAAACATACACAGTAGAGAAATAGGATATTTTGACTTTTATTCATGGCTTTCCCGGGGTGTCTTGGACTGTATAAACTCACTGCTATTGTGTTAGTGAAACCCTAGATTCCCTGAGGCCATTACTGTGACTGGAATTTAACTTCTTTTGCTTTGAAAAAAGAAGAGAAGTAAATTTATTACACTAGTGTAACTCCTGTCAATTCCACAGAAAAAGGAATTATTAATAAACACATAATTTAAGAAATTATAGACAAACTCATAATTTCCTGACAATTTCCTTCCAAATTATGTGCATTTTGAGAATATATATTTTCTATATAAAAGGAGGAGTGGACTTGAATGCCTTCTTTTTCTTCAGTCCTTTTGTTTCAGTAAAAGAAGGTGCTGAAGATATGTTGTGTAGTCTGTCTGGTTTCATAGATGGGCTCTGCTTGAGATATGCTATCTCTGTTTTGCTTTTAAGCTAAATGAGTACATTTAAAATGCATGGGTAGATTAAGCATCCTATTCTCAGGATATCTTATTTTCTTGCAATCTACTAAACTTTAATTCAGAATAATTGTGTTTTGTATTTACAGTTCAATTTAGATAATGTTTACTTATGTTTACATATTCTGCCTGACTACTAGATGGCAGATATAGAGTGAAATTAAAATAGAGAACACAGACAATACACATCCCAGTTCACAGTTAGACTGTGAGTCTTTGTGCTTCTTCATAGTGTGATTTCAGCATCTAATTAAGCAGATGCTCAAGTAGTTTGGGGAATCAATCCTTAAATTGCTCAATTAAATTACTTTTCCCTGTCAGCAGGAGTGTCAGCTTCAAAAAATACATTTGGAATCAGGAACAAATGGGTAGGATGAAAAGTATGACATAAATTAAACCACCTGAAAAAGCAAGAAATAAACTGTTAGCTAACAACACAAAGTCTAAACTGGAAATGTAGGAAAGCACAGTACATCTTACTACAGTGTTACCTATTTCAAAGAAGACAGAGTGAAGGATATGCCTGAATTTCATCAGTTCTGAATTGTTTTTGGTTTTTTTTTGAATATGCTACTATTACACATGTAGGTGTTATTCTCATTGCTAAGTTGGAACATTTCTTTTCCCACCCCTGTCAGTCACATTCCAATCAAAAATTTCTCCCAGTGTATTTCTAGGGAAGACGAACAGCTAGTGGTGTATCATTTAAACTAACTAGGATGAATATCCTAGTTTATGTGTAAATAATGTAAAAATCAGAGATGTCTTACATGGCTAAGTTTCTTTATGAATATCACTGCTTTAATTCACTAACAGTTTTACTCCTGAGCAAAAGAAAAAAACATTTCTGGATTTGTAAATGAAGCTGAAGCTATGGGGTTTGCAGTACGAGGGCCACCCCAAGTACAATGTCCGCATTAATCTTTGCTCCTTGCACAGGAGGCTGGAGCTGCCTGCCAGAGCTAATGAATGGATTCTGACTCCGCCACGTTAGCCTATTACCAAATACAAAGGCTGGTCACAAATTATAGTTTGTCTGATGACTTCAGATATAAGCATTAGAAAAACATTTGCTTAACAGTAATGATTAGTCAGCGATAGAGGCATGTTTTACAGATTGCTTTGGAGCACTGAGGCAAACATGTCTTTCTGTGGGAAAAAGGCTGTCTAGCAATTCATAAAAAGCAAGAAAAAGGTGCTTTAGTTACAACTCTTCTAAAGGTGAGACCAAACCACACGTTTCTACAAAACCCAAATAACCTCAATCTTTACTGCAAACACTGTAGTGTTTTAGGAGCACTACTTCTCCTTGATTAAAAAAAATCTTATTTAAGAGTTGTTCCTGGCTTGGATTAGGATCATGCTTGCATAGATACAGCGCTTAACCAAGGGGATTCTCTTTTAGCTTAATCCTTAACAGTTAAATTAGAAGAAAACTCACAACTGGCGCAGAGGAGCTCAGCAAATCACCAGGCAGCCTGGGCTGCTGAGATGCTTTCGTTCTTTAGCAATGAACTCATACCTTGGGCTTTTGTATTCTCAGGGAGAAGAATCCATAGTTCAGAGAACTGCTAGAAACAGGATGGTTAAATGAAGCCCAACAGTAAGCAATTCGTGTTACTGAAGCATGTCATTGAGACTTGGCACAAGTGGTAGCTCTGAGCTTGTGCTGTGAAATGGTTTTAAGTGCTTGTCATCCCATAGATACCACTGCAAATGTTCTGTACTGTCTCCCCTTTCCTGTGCTGTCTGGGAGAGTGAGTACAAGAATAAGTCTATGCGTTTTCATTTGTTTGACTTTTGAGTTTTCTGTGCTTTGGTTTCAGTAGCATGGCTATCAGATGAATGAGGTTGTATCCGTGCCAGGAGAGATGCAAAACAGCCCATTACTTCATTGTGTGGTTGATTTGCTTGTTTGTTTTAAAAGTTTGCATATACTAGTGAATGCAAGGGGATGATAGCATCTAATAATTGTAGTGCTGGCAGGAGTGGTGCAAGCTCACCCACACAGACTGCCAAGGTACCTCTAGTCTGGCTTGCAACACCTTTTTTTTTCCAGTGGTTGTCCTGCTGCTGTAGCACAGAACCAGAGAGGAGCTTTAAAGTGTTCATAACTGGCGTATGCAGTGAGACCACCAAATTAATTTTCCTTTTTGATGTGATTAGTTTTTGACTGCTATGTTTGCATCTCTTGTGCCAAGGTATTTAACAGGGGGTTCCCACTGTGAAAGTCCTTGTTTCTGCTTTGTGCTGGTGCAACTAAAGGGATATTATTCCCTTCCCAAACTGATCATTCTGTGGAAGATTTTGAGAGGGATCTGCCAAGAGCAGGAAGTATGAATAGATTACCAAACGTTGGTAATGCCTACATCGCAGAAAGATGTGTTTGAGTGCTTTATATTTGCAGGCTTGTGTCAATAGTGCAGAGAAAAGTAAGAATAGCCTAAAAAGCTGTTAATAGTTTCATTGTATATAATTTGCTTCAGTAACTGTTGTTCTACAGTTCCGAGTGTTAATCAAAAGTATCATGATGAGGGCTTCCTCTGTTGCTTGTATCCTCTCAGCATGGGCTTGGGCATCATAGGGACTTCAGTGGGGCAGCCTGTTACTGTGACTTCTATGATCTGGAGCAACAGAGGGTGGTCGGTCATTAAACAATTGATTTTTTTTTTAAGGATGTCTTTACCAATGCTAATGAAAATACCTGTAATTACTAAATTATCTCATTAGTTAAAATAATCCTCCAGATTATTTTCTGTTTACTGAGTTGCTAGGGGTACCTAATGCATCAATATGTGTAGAAGTGTTCAATGAGATTGCCAGATTTTTTGAAAGATAAATAGTTTTACATGCTTCAGAAGTACACTCCAATTGGCTAAGGAATTGGCCAAAGACTAAAAATGTGACATCATTCTTGGCAAGTGATAAAGATATATTTTTGTTAACAGACATTATATAAAAGTGCACTATACTACTTCTAAGCAAAAATCTGTGTCTAAGAATAATGAAATGTCTTTTGGTCAAGAATCATTTTTAAAAGAAATGTAATTTACTGACCAGTCCTGTGTATGAGTCTGCTTAATGCAATGTATATGTTCTTCTATTTCTTTTTTTTTTTTTTAAATTTAAATACAGGTAATATGTATGACATATGAATACTTTTAAATCAATACCATTATTTAGCAGATAAATATAATTATTGCCTATTAATTCTTCCATCAAATCCATGTTTGTGTAATAGACATACTGTAATTGTCTTCTTGAGTCCAATCACATACTTCAACTTTCAGCAATTATGTCTTAACTTAATTTCAATGACTGATTAAAACCATGTGTATTCAGGTTTAGATAGATGTGCTTACTATGGGATTGTTAAACCTGCAGAAAATATGTTTTTAATAATCCATTAGTATTTAATTAGCATGCAATAACTGTCTTATTAAATCTAAATTAAAACCTTACTTGAGGCATGTAATTGAAAGTGCCACTGGGTAAAATCTGATCTGTCAGGGATGAATTTACATGGGATAACAATGCCAAATTTTTCTTTTCTACAGTTTTTAGGGTCTTCCCAAACATTCACTTAATCATCACAGTGGAATCTTGCAACAATCAGTTTTCTGCAAGTGCAGCATTTGAAATGCTTTTTGGGTCAGAGTTGTCATCTTTTGAGAGTTCATCTTGATTTGAAAGATGATTCTCTGGGTCGAAGACGAGGAATTCTTAAACCTTTACCAGATGCCAAAATGTGTGTAGGGACAGAGTGAATGTTTCCCACTAGCCAGTGAAGGAGTGCTGGTTACATTGCACACCACATGGTCAGGTGTCCTTAACTCCTCAGCGTATGCTGACAAACATGAAAGGAAGAGGGGTTTTTGTGACTCTATATCTTTATAATAGAAGAGTTACTATCACATGTTGCTAAGTACGAGCGGCCACACAACACAGCTGCTGAGAGCAAATTGCAGCAAAATGAGACCATTTGCAGAAATTGTGACACTTTTCACTGTGCCAGCATAAGAGTGATCCAGAATCCATCCAGAAAAGTGAATTCAGCTGAAGGACTCTGTGTAAATTATCAAACCAAATTGCTTGTGAAATTCTAAGCATCATTGGTTTGAGATTAATAGCTACTTGGATCCCTGTAAAGATATGTTTAATTAACTGGCTAGCAAATTTATAGCAAAAATCTTCTCTCAGATCTGCTTTGCAGAGTCCAAGTCTGCTGTTCCCCTTTTTCATCATAACCCAGTCTCTTCTTGACAGTAAGTGGGAGAACTGCAGACACAGGAAGCACAAGATGTAAGAGCTGTAATTTAGCAAGTGAATCACGGTAGATAATTTTCATAGAATCATAGAACAGAAATTTTGCCGGGGTATTTTATATTGGTGCTTACCCATTGTCAGCCTCAGTCTGCTTTGGGTGCTAGTCTCCATGGACATCAAGGTCCCATTTGGGAGCTAACCATTATCTTGGTCGTATCATTATTCTTATCTTGATACAGGCAATGTTCTCATGAACCTGAGGCAGTTAAGCAGATTGGGATTTGGCTGCAAAGGGTGGGGTAGATTCCAGATGTTGATGGGGGTGTCTAGGGATGCAACACTAGGGTTAGGAAGGGAGTAAAAGATTACCACGGATGGAGAGCAGGGAGGAGCGGCAAAATATTTTGCTGATTCCCTAGCCAGTGTTGGCCAGCAACGCCTAGTGTTGATAGACCTCGTTCCTGAGTTGTGGTGGACAGTTCTGTCCCTTCCCTAACTGCTCACAGGACAAAAATTCAACTCACTTCTCTGTTTTTATTAACAAACTGGGGAGGATGAAGGTAAAAGTCCATCAAAGAAGGATGTAAAACAAGGAAACTTTCAAAGGGTAAGGAAGAAACTTGAGAGCAATCTCAGCTATGGGCAGAAATGTGACCTTGGAAGGAGGACAGGAATTTGCAAAGACAAGTTCAGTGCAACAAGGGGAAGTGAACACAGAAAGGCATCAGGGCTCACTTGAAGAGGTCCAAAGAAAATTATGTATCAGTGATGGAAACAACCCCTAGGACTACCCAAGTCAAATTAAATGGTTCCATTTACTTGTAATATGTTTATAATTAGGCCACACATGAATAGCTGTCATGGTGAATACATTATGTGTGTAAATTGTGATGTGTTCATTTGTACTTAGACTATAAGTGCTACTGAACACCCATGCAAAACTGGAGTGCTCTTACTCTGGAGCAGTGAAAAGTGTCACAATTTCTGTAAATAGTCCTATTTTGCTGCAATTTGCTCTCACCGGATGTGTTGTGTGATTGCTTATACAGAGCAATATGTGATAGAAACTCTTTTATTATAGAGAGAGACAGCAAAAAGCATCAGCAGCAGAATTCAGTAAGACTACCTAAGCCCTGTAGCATTAACCACCCAAATACGTGAGATATAGTCAACACAAATGACCATGGAGTTATTTAGAATCAACATTGAGATGTTGACATGGCGGGGAGGTAGCCAAGGCTGAGAACTGCTGAGCAGAGGAAATAGGATGCAAAATTATTTAATTGCTCATCTTCTTCATTTGAAATTGGTGGAGTGTCAGGCCTAGCTATGGAAACTATCCGAGGTTTATTTACGTAGTCCAATTTGAGACACCTGTCTAAATCAGGAGCCAAAGCTTCTAATAGAGTTAATGGAGCACTTAGGGTAAGAGCTAATTACAGCCTAACGTTAGGTTCTCTGAACGGGTCTCTGGTGGCACCAGAGGACTGGAGGCAGCAGAGGCTCCCCAGCCAGGTTACTGATACAAGTGGTGTGAATAAGCATTCATCCCCTGAGCTTCAGAAAGTTCAGTGGTGGAATACTCAGTGAGTATGGTTATGTATGGTCAAAAACTGTGAGTCACAGAAAGGGACACAGTAACTGCTTAGTGAAATAGCATATATATTACTAGCAGTTTGGGGTTAGGGCTGCAGCAAGGAATAAATCTAGTATCTATGAAGCTATGTCGACTTCAGCAACTTCAACAGTTTGCACTTGCTGAGAGTAAGGTTGCATTTTTTTTTGATCAATCTTTTATCTTCTCCTGGTGCATGTTTATGGTCTCTTTCCCTCTCATTTTTAAGCAAAAGAAGCTGGTGTGGAATCACTGAGGACAAGGATATTAACATGTGTATCAGAAATTATTCATTATATTGTTTTTTGTTCATTATATTGTTTTTCAGTGCTGGCCTGTAAAATCAGTATTGCTAAAAAATAAAAAAGTCTCTCCCAGATTGCAAAAAGTAGAAGCATTTGGCTTTCATTTCTAATCAAACAGGCTAAATATTCATGTTTATGTGCCTAAATGAAACTTTTGTATGCAGTCTTCCACCCCATCTGCATGAATAGTAGCATTGTAACAGGATGAGGTCACTGCAGAAGGGAAAGTGAGGTAAGAACACAGCTGAATCTACAGCCTCTCTGCTACATGGTGCACCAGCTTGTGCTTAAAGGAATACAACGCTTTTGCCTAAGCCAGAGTCACTGTGGGCACTGCCTGTGGAGCTGAATGCCTCTCGCAGGGCTCTAGATGCATTCCTGGCTCTGCTGTATGGTCTGATGCACAGTGTACAGTTTCCTCTGCTTTTACAAACTGCTCTTCAGAGACCTCTTTACACATCTAATGTAAGTGAAAATCCATATGGTTTATTTTAAAGCCTTCATTTTGAAAAAATAAACAGTTATCAGGCCTTATTCTGCTCTGACTTATGTAGCGTAAATCCTGAGCAGTCCCTTTGTAATATTGACTGATGTTCAGGATTTATGCCAGCATCAGGGGGAGCAGTGTTTGACCCATCAAAGGGCTTTCCCCCCTCATTCTTTTAAAAAGAAATGACTCAACTTTATAAAGACTGATGGCTTCCTATTGGCATCACCTTTGTACCTAGTGGGAACTCTTACAAATGTACAGTATGGCATATCTTGGTGTGTGCGTCTGAGACCTGGGCAATGGAAGGGTGACATAGGAAAGCAGTGTTTGAAGGAGTGCGAGATTTGCTAAATCCACGTCAGTTCATATTTTACCTATTCCTTATATTAACTTTAAAGGCCATATAAACAGGTTGCCAAGGGTAGACTGGCAAATTGCCTCTCCTCACCCACCATCATAATTAGAGTTCTGAGAACTTGGAAAAACCTGCCTAGTGAGCAAGCCCTTCTCGCCCTTTTTCCATAAGGCTCTCCAAGCTCACAAACCTGGATAGACTTGGAGCAGCTGCTATTTCAAATAAGACTGTCCATCCCAGCCTCACCGCCCTGCATGGGAGCCAAAGGGGCTCTGTTTTCATCCCACACCACTTCTTGCTGCTTCGGCTTCCCAGTGAGGCTCCTTGAGTTCCCAACAAATTTGTCTGAAATAGAAATACTTTCTTACTCATGATCCCCTTTGTCGCATTGTGTGGCAGTGCACTCACCACTCTTCTTGAGCCAGACTTATCAGAGTGGCTTGTTTCTATCTCCTGTATGAAACTGTTCTGCTCAGGCAGCCACTGATAACCTTGAGGTCAGACCAACATGCCATCTGCTGTGTCTAGGAGCAGGACACTCAGTACTATGTTCTTGCTGCAGAAGGCTTCTGATCAAGCCAACACCAGGGTTTATTCACCCATTTTGGCTTTTATTTTTTTCTTTGATTTTTTTCCTCACCTCCCAAGCAGTGGGTTGAGCCACAAGTGTTATCAAAGTAAAATTGTAAAAATTTTAGAAAAACTCTGTAGCTCATTTGATACCACTGTCTTTATCCAGCACAGGAAAACGAAGCAGGTGGTAGGCAGACAGAGAAGTTTGGAGAGCCTTCTCCCTGGGAAAACCACCCATTTTTTGGTTACCTGAGCCAAGACTTTTTTCATCTTGGGTTGCCAGGCAGGACAGCATGTGTGTGTCCTCCGTGTAGAAACGGGAGCTCTGTCTCAGCTCCACTCATCCCCCAAACATCAAAATAATTTCTGCTTTTCCTGTGGCTGCAGTGTCTGACTTACTCATAAGCATTGGAGCTGCCACTGGCCTGCCCTGGTCTGACCATACTAACATCTGCGTTTTTCCTTGCCCTCTCTGCCCCAGCTGGGAGTTTGGGACTGTGGCAGCATGAAAAGATAGGGAGAGATATGAACCCATGTGATTGAGAGGAGTGATGGCTGGATGAAAAATGACATAGAAATAGGAGAATAAATTAATCAGAAACTAGGAAAGAGAAAAAGCATATTTGTATAAAGACCTTGCAAAAAGAAAATGGTGCCTGAAGAGATGTGGGCGAGAAACAAGTATCTGGATAGTGCTTCAAATAGCCACATTCAGTCTCTGGAAGCTGGACATGCAGCACAAGTTGCTTTTATTGGGAGAACACAGTAAATGAGACACAAAAGAGTAAATGCTTGTGCTTCTTTCCAATTCTGTCCTTTGATGTAATTTGCATCTGATTCTGTTCTAGGAAAAGAAAGGTTATGGGGCAGAAGCAAGAGGAAACTTGCAGGGCTGCCAGAAGGAGCGGGCTCTCTGCTTCCCTTCCTCCTTCTCTTGCCCTTGGCCACCTGTCAGCATCCCCTCGCCTCCCCATCATCCTCGCTCTCACCAAAACCTCCCTTTGTCTTAATGTGCATTTTAAAGCCCGGTCATTTTATACTTTAATTGTATTTTCTGGTGGCCATTGCTTCTTTCCCGAATGTCTGTGTCCTGTTTTTGTCTGACTTTGGAAAGGCTGAGTTGGACAGTGGAGGGGGAGGAATTCAGGCTCTTGCAGCCTGAGTATAAATGAGCCTTTTGCTTCTAGGTCAGTAGTTCAAATCTAGCCCACAGAAGTCGAGCTGGAAAGTGATAGCTGCTTTGGAGCCCACGTGTAAAGCGTTAGTTGGTGGTCTCATGTGGGTTCGGAGCAGACAGGTGTCCAAATCACTGCTGGCCCTAATTAGCATCTTTGCTGGCAGCTTCAGAAGTGGGGCCAAAGCTGCGTGGGCACTGAGCCTGTGATACCCTAGCCTGGGTGGTCAGCCTAAGTTGGCATTAAAGCAAGCTGGCAAGGTAGGCAGGGAGGGCTGAGACTGCTGTTGCCTGTTGTACCCACTCTGTAAATAAACAGGGATATTCAGCTTTGAGTGATGTTCCTGCAGCTTTGTTTTCACTTTTAAGAAGGTTCTTTTTCTCTCCTTTTCATTTTATTATTTTTTTTACCCTTGAATTAATTAAACTTTGAGGAAACTAATGGATTAGGAATGTAGAACTAAATTTACAAAGAGGCAGTTCAGAGAGGGGGCCCATTTTGGAAGGGCTGGTAGAGATGGATAAACTGGTGTTACTGGGAACAGCTCCTGTCCAGGGCAATTTACATTATTTTTGTCTACCAAACAGTCCCAGCCAAACTGCCTGCCTGTCCTCAGTGTAATCGCCCTTGTACTAGTACACTACTAGTGAATGTAATTTGGAGCAGGATTGTGCCTTGGTCTGTGATGTTCCTGCACCATCTATCTGTTTCTACCTGCATGATAGCAGCTTTCAAAAAATAAAGCTCTGTAGGATTTTTACATGCATCTCTGGAAGCCTTGAGGAACCTTATTTTAAGTATGTGTACTTGCATCCCATGGCTTCCCCCTTTTTATTTGCTTTTGTATTTATGCAGACCTCTCAAGTCCCTGGAAATCAGGTGCATGAGGCTGTATTATTCTGGTCTGTGATGAGAGCAGGCATGAGGGTGCAGAGTTGTGTGATGGTGGGCTCCAAACACACAGATACTGTGGTGGGAGAGAGTACTAGGTGGTGGCTGAGGAGTATAATGTCTTTTAGAGGAGCCTAGTTGCTGCATAACCTTCCTGTCCCTCTCCTGCTCCAACACCCTGCGTGGTCAGCAGGTCAGGTAGCTGCTGCAGGTGAGATTTCAGAGAGTGAGGGATGCAGCAGCTTCTACATGAAACTCCCTGAGATCCTGGTGCCCCCAGACAGTGGAGCAGGAGATACGGCAGAAAGATTTGAGGCACTTGGGAACTGGCAAGTCTCCATGCTCACAGAGCAGAGCAGGGTCAGTTCCCTCTGCACAGGTCTCCATTGCTTCCAGGTCTCCATTACCTCCAGGTGATTAGGATGATCTGTAAATTAATGCCAGTGAACTCAGGGGATTCTTGGAGAACTCTCAGCTTGTTCCGCCCATGTGTCCTTCAGCTTCGCTTGCTGTGTCCCAGAGCCCTGCTAGGGATTGTGCTTGAGCAGCCTGTGGTCTGGGAATAGCATTACAGAAGTGGGAAGCGTTTGGAAATGTCACACAAGATATGCTCAACATCTTCAGTTGCTCTTGCAAATCATACATGGTTTTATATTCCCAAGGCAAATGTAAATTGTCACTGTTCAGCTGACTTCAGCTGCTTTCATCCACTCATTCCAGGTGTGGTTCTGCCCCATAATCTTTAAAACACTAAAAACAAACTCAAAAAATGTTCCCCACCTTTGCTCTGCTTTTCTGAGGCTGTTAATCCAAATTCTGCCTGGGCCTCACTTGGGTATGGCTGCTGTTGCTGGATTATTTAACTCTTACTGTGGTGCTGTCATTGCAGGATACTGTAAAATTTGCTTTTTGCCTTAGTCCAGTTTATTGTTGCTAATTATACATTTTCATCTACAAGCGCCAAGTGCCTGCATTAAAAAAATAAAAACCTAACCTCCCAACCATATGCTAAATTCCTAGCTGCATAGTAAAGATTGATTACATGTGTTTATGTGTAATTTAAAAATGGTTCATTCAGGAAGTGTATGGTCTCTTAAAGGCAAGTTTAAAAACCTCCAGTTTTACATAAGTTTATTTATATTAAGGAAAAGTGCCTGGATTACTAAGCAAAACGCCATGATATATAGGGTTCAGTCTGAGAATTCTCAGAACTACTTTATATATTTTTATTCTAGCAATATGCTCTTTCACAACTACTAATTAGTTTTGTTAGTTGACTTACAGAAGTGTATATAAAATGAGGAGTAAGTAATTCCACAACACTAATAGTATTAATGAAAAGTACAAAGTCTGGAGGCAATTGTAAAAACACTAGTTCAACCGAAAAGTAATTCTCATTTGAATTAGCATGATTAATTACATAGCTTTTCCTTGTCACAGTACTCTGAAATCAAAACAGTCAGGATGTTTTAAAGCTTTCAGTGTATAATTCTAGTATATGTTAGAAAAAATTTATATAGACACTGCGTACATATGCATAAAATAAAGCTATAAATAAACAACACAGTAAACTTTAATTCTACTTTTAGCTGATTTTTCAACTTAAAAGGCAGTTTCATTTACTTGCATAGGAAAGCAAATGTGACTGTAAATTGGTGTTGGTTGCTGCTATGTTGTGCAGAGGGGTATTCAGATACCACAGCTTTGGCACTACGTGCCTAATTGGTTTACATCCTGTATGCATTCATGCAGCTTGAGCTATTTTGCCTGGAGGGATGAAAGAGGAATCCCCCTGTTTGTTTCTTCGCATACTAACTATAGTATTTTCTTACTAAATACATTGACTCTATAAATGTCTTGCTGTTAGCTGTTTCTGCACGTGTGCTAAGGAGTGCTTGCTGGTGCGTACAGAGGATGAGAGTGGGTGTCATTGCTCCCTGCCTGAGCACGTGCAGCCCCAGAGTGTGAATTGTGCTCTTCTCCAACACTTCATATCCTTGCAGTGTTCCTGACGTGCCCTGGTTCCCATAGGTCTGTGGTATGCCATGGGTGTTTATTATGTGGAAAAAAAGAAAATCCTGCCAATCCACATCACTAATAGAAGTTTGTCAAATGACATCAGCAGCAGAGGAGAATTTAGTTCTAACCACATGCAAATAAGTCCCAGACTGTTGGTTATGCCATGATGTCAGCTCGATTCCTCATCCATTATTTGATGGGCTTCAACGCATGAACACCAAATATGTTCTCTCTCCCTTTTCTTCTCCTCCCATACAGAACTTCTGGGTTTGTTTTGATTTTAATTGTGGAGATTGTATTTTGAATAACAAACATACCTCCTCAGGAGAAGCTTATTTCAAGGGTGATTTCCTATGCAGGCTTTCCTTGCCTTTGTTATCATTTTCCATTATGGTGAGTCGTTACTTACTAAAACAGTTCAGATATTTTCCCAAGGGATTCAACTAAGTATGGGTAATAGTTCCAACATTCTTTGTCATGAATTGGCATTAAGTGTGTTAATAAAAGCTACTGTATCTTTTTGGTGGTGTGAAGCATTAAAGCATGTCAGCCTGCAGGTACACTAAGGCACAGAAGGAAATCAGGTCATGTCATGCAGGCTAACGTCAGGTTGGATTTTATGGCACACATCTCTGCTTAAAATGTCACAGGCCTCTAGACTGTGTAATTTGGGGTACTGGGACATGGAACTTGTCACTGCTGGGTCTAAGGGTCAAAGCCAGCTGAACTATTAAAGGTATGCTTCTTGTCACCTAGCATTAGTTGTCTCATTCAGCCTGGACTAAACTCTGTTAAGCTGTAATCACTTCCAGGGGATAATTCATTCCTGAGACGGGTTGCTTTGCCCTGTGCAGAAATAATCTAGATATGTATTTTAGACTACTGACCCTAATTTTGGATTAATTCTGACCTCTATGAGCAGCAGATCTTGCTCCCTAACTGGCATTCACTGCCATTTAAAAACCATTTCATTCCAATTTACTTTTTTACTGGTATCTTTCCCAGAGGCATTGGCACCTTCAAAGCATGGGCTACATCCCTCTGCCTGCCTCCCCATGGGCCTGTGCCCTAAGAGGATGCTACACGAGTTGCTCTTTCAGTGGAGAGGCTGAGAGTGGGACTTGGGAGTTCTTCCTGACTTTTGGATTTAGCCTGGGTCAGGCTTTTTCAGATGAGAGCTCAGACAAGGTGGGAAATGGGGAAACTTATGCAGAAGTGACCAGCAGTTTGATCTGGTTTTCAACCAGAGGTTTCTGGGTCTCTTAACTTCACACAGTTCTGCATCCATCAGGTCAAACTGTTCCCTTATAAGGCACCATGCAAATAATATTTCCAACACAAGGGAGCTTAAGTCTATTTGCAAAGCTACTGAATAAATATACAGAACCAGCACAGAAATCAAGTCATGGGGGCTGATGTCTTTCTAACAAATCAGGTATTACAGGCAAGTGAGAGATCCCACCCAAATCACACAGATGTAATTAATTAATGTCTACATTGCCAAAAAAAGGAAAGTATTTTGACAACAGTTATTTGGAACAATTATGAATTGTTCTTCCTTACAGCCCCAAAAGGCAAAAGCAGGAATGTAACTACAATACATTGCCCTTTTTTCCCCTATTTTTTCTTTCTGATCAAGTCGTAGAGCTCACATATTGAGTAACTGGGAGAGAAGCCAAAACCATTCCCTTTACAAGTGACTTTAAACTATGCATGAGGTGTGTTTTTTCCTTTTGTTTCATGGAAACATCTCTGTTGTTGGCAAAAGGTTTAAGTTAGGAAAGTCGGTCTATAACGCTATGTTGCCAAGGTTTCAAGACCAGGCCGAGATGGTCCATAAAATTATTTCCTCTTAAGCAAGCGTTCTGCCTTATGAAAAACAGAGACCATGGTCATCCCTTGCCTTTTGCTGATCGTTAACTCTCCCTTCGGGGGGATGCACAGATGGTGGGAGGTTTGGCAGCCCCACATATGTCCCTTCCCCTTGCTGGAGCTGCAGGATGTCTGTAAGGTTAGTGCTGGGCGCTGGTTCGAGGGGGTGCAGAGGTAGAGAGGGGCGTTCCTGTCCCTGGGACCCCACTGGTGTTTTGGGGATACTTATGGAGGTCTTGAAGCAGTGGGCGTCTCCTGTATCTGCTGTTGTGTAGTCATGATGGGAACCATGCCAAGGGCAGCATGCTTTTGGGGAGGGAGCTGCTAAAAGAGCTGATGGGGGACAAATCTGTCACGGCCCTTCCCTTCAAATCCTGGGGCAGCTTAGGCAGGAGCATTCCTACGGAAGGCCTCCCCTGGGGGAGGAGATTCGAGGGAGAATCAAATGAGGGAGGCAAAAGTCTGCAAGTAATGAGGCGTCAACCGAACAGGACTTGGCCTCTGGCTCCAGTTGGCAGGTCCCTGAAATCGTATTCTGAGAATTGACTGCAAGCCCTGGCTGGAGCATTGCTTGCTCCTCACTGCCTGCAGACATTAGTGCCCTGAGTCACAGCCAGCTCACAGGCAGCCAGCGCCCACCTCACTACCTCTGCGTAGCTCGATGGAGGTGCAGGTTTGCGAAATCATGGTAAAGCTGCTGGGGTTGAGCCATCCCTCATCAGAGCAGTTGGTGCTGTATACCCCAAGTCCCTACTGGGAGCGGGACCTCTGGTCTTCTTTGCAATCCCAAATTTCTTTTATAGATAGAGATAAATTTGATTAGAGATAAATTTCTAGAGAAATATCTGGTATCTGCTTACATACCCAATCCCCGTTTGTTTTCCCCAAACTTCTTCACAAATTGATAAGTAATTGCCAGAGCTGAATACACCTCTGCAGATTATCAGTTTGACTAATTCAACCTAAACAATCCATGAGATTAAATGAAAAGGGCTTTGTTTATATAGGAGCCAGAACGGTAAATGGAGGATTTGGATGTTTCTTTTGCAAACTTTGTGGTATAGATACAGATTGCTGGAGGCTAATCCAGGAGAATGCAATTAACCCAGGAAAGGAATTCAGTTTAAGAATTACTCTTGTGTCTGTTTCAAAAGTACCTGGAAGAACTTGTTGGGCACTTTAATTGAAAGCAACCTTCTCGTGGGTATTTATCCTGATCTTGACAGATTGACTCAGTGGCACATGAGATATAGGCTGAGTTTGCTGAGTGCATCTGTGAGACAGCTGTGTCTTGTATTTGAACTTCTTGGGTATACAGAAGTTGATTACACCCCTGTTTGCATATGTGGAGACAAAATTTGGTCTCACTCTGATTTTACATGCTTGCAGCCTTGCTGCAGTTCTTCTGAATTTTTTATACTGTATTAAAATTCAGATCATATTTGTGATATGAACTGAGACGAAAACATCACTGCTTGCTTTATTTTGAGGGGGAGGAGGGGAGATGCTGATGTATATCGGATTCAGTACAGACTGAAGCCCAGTGATGTTGTTCCTCTGTAACTTATACAAAAGAAATACAAAGACATGTCTGTTACTATCTTTTTATGAAAGAGAGCCATGTTTCCCTTTTCTTTTAATTTGTCAACTTTATGAGAAATTTTGATGCTTACAAGAGTAGACAAAATGAATTGGGCTAGACAACAATGCAGAAGGACTTTACAAACTCATGTGCTTGCGAATGCAGGCAAGTTGTAACTGACCAAAGTGGGCGCCGGGTCTGCCTCCTTAGTGATCTCTCTGCTGTAGAGCTGGGCACACCTCCTGACTGGCCACGTTTCAAGTGCAGATGTGCCAGGCATGATGGCATGAAAGAAATGTCAGAAGTTAGGTGGGATTAATCACTCTCTGGATGTGCCTGTCCCTTGCATAGGCTATAAAGGATGCTTAGGTGACAGGGTTGGACAAATTTTCTCATTGTGGAAGTGAAGTAATTTGAATCCTATTTTTATGGGACTGCTGCTGAATAAAATGGGGCAAACGGGTACATTTTACATCGGCGCAACCTGACTGTTAATATGACAGATGTCTCTGCAGGAGATGATTCCTGCCAGAATCTGATTTAGGGGTATGGTGTGATTGCATATTCAGTTTCATTGAAGTTCTAGGTGTTTCATCTGCCTCTGAGTTTAGAGAGAGTGAATGCTGTACACTTATGTTAAAATTTTTACCTATTTTCTTCTGTGTATGTGCACGTGCATGCAGGAGAGTATACATCCTTAAGAGTCACTGTCAAGAAACGCAACAGTGATTCTGCTATTACTTTTCAGCACCTCAGAAAGCCTCTGTTAAAAACAATTGGTAAATACAGATTTAGAGTAATTAGTTTCATGTGTTATTTCACTTAGTCCATTCCCATGAAGGTTAGAAGGAAAATCTGAGCTGATGTCAGTGGGAACAAAGTCAAGTTCATTATGTGGAGTTCAGACCCAGATTTTGCTTCCTGTTAGTATGAAAAGAAGTTCAAAGCAGTAGATTATAAAGTCTTTATCTAACATATTACTTGCTATTTTCTCTGATGCTTTTGTCATTTAATAAAAAAATCTTTCATACTTTACCTAGAGTAATTGGAGACTGGATATCTGTAATGCTCCTGCTATTTCCACATTTCAGTTGTCACCTAGGAATTTATTTCTATACTAAGGATAATGAGATTTAGTGGGATCATTTACACTCAGTGAGCATTATATAAATCACCATTACCCATTTGTGTATCATGTGGCTTTTACCTTTTCTTTCATAGATATTTTTTACAGTATGTTGCTATTCATGTTCTCTTTATAAAATTCAACATATACTATTAATCTAGACAATGGCAAGAACATGAGATAATGTCAGATTTTGGCTATTCCAGTGTTACTCATTGGAGTACTGTTTGGAGTTGTTAAATCAAAAAGGGCTGAAAGCATAGGTTGCCTTTCAGCACTCTATTTATTGTTTTCAGATGTTAAAAGGGCTCTTTCTATAATGCAAGCAATAGTTATAGGTATCTGCTATCACTAGAGACAGTTAAAGTAATCGTATTGTCAAAATTGCGTTTGAAAAGTAAAAACCCCGCTCAGGCTAAGGAAGAAACATCACCCTTAACTCTGTGTGTTTGGCCATTTGTTGGTGATCAGAGGTGGTTTGAGCAAGATTCTTGCTCTTACTTTTCCATTTTGTTTGCAGTTAGAAATAAAGAGAAAGAATCGGGCAAAAAGATGTGCACTGACAGACACTCAAGAGATCCGAGACTCCTGCTTGCATTGTATTTTCACAATAGTCCTATTAAATGTGAATCATTCTGTGTATTATTCTTATTACTCATTCACCTCATATAACAGGCTTGGTCCAAGCACTGCTGAAGTCTTTCCACTGACTTTACTGGGAGTGGGATCAGCTCCTCAATGCCACATTAACTGGGTGCTTTCATGGCCAGTTGTAAAGCCGTTGTTCCATGCAGCCTGGAATAAAAATACTGAAAACTGATCTCTTAATATTAACTAGGTTCTTTTTACCTTCTTTAGCTTGGCTCTTTTGACCAACAGGGATAGATTAATATTACTAATAACAAAGAAATGTATCCTCATCATGATCTAATTGTTTAAGTATTATAATGTACAAAAAACACTCTAATGACATTCAGAAGGGAGATGGGTACTTTTGGTCTTTACCATGTCCTGCTTTTACCTCTGTAGCCAAAAGTCAAAATGACTGTGGGTGAACTCTCTCAGACTTTGAAAATGCTATACTGGACTAAGTCTATTGAAATTATGTATTTGGAGATATTAAAAAATAGTTAAGTTGAAATGGTGCAAGTCTCTACACAATAAAGATATCACATCCAAGAATTAAACCATATAAATGAAAACTGATGTACACTTCAGCAATATCTCTCTGAGACATCTCTGCATGTAGTATCCTTCCCTGAATATGTGTCTTTCCTTTTACAAAATAGGGCCAATGAATTGTGCCCATTAAATGCTAAATTTACTAGCTGGTGTTTGCTGAATCTGGCCCTTATTAAATGTCCAGACAAGCTTGTTGTAGTTTATTTTGTAGGACGTCTGGTTAGAACATTAAATACAACAAGGAAAAATAAACTTAAAAGTAAAACGGTTCAACCCTTGCCCTACTGGGAATTTTTTTCCTTGACTGGATGAAAGCAGAAACAGGTCACTGTTTCCAAATTAATTAGCCCAAACTTAAAAATTGGATCAATAATTTTTGTGAGGGTAAATCTTACCAAGAAATGCTAGAATTTTTGGTTTGTTTGTTTTGGTGGTTCTGGTTCATGTGGAGTGAGAAGATTAACATATTACCTCTAATTTTATTCTTAGTTTCTTCAAAAGGGAAGATTTTTGTATAACCAACATTTGCTACCAAAAAGATTTTTTTTTTAAATAACCTTGAGATATCACTTAGTAAAAGCTGTGGTTTTATTCATCTTTTCATGTTATGTTCAATGTTTTTCCTCCAACTGGATTTCTAGCTATAGTTCTTTTTAAAAGATCAAGTGAAAATTGTAGCCTATAGGAGACAGTATTGCGTATGAGTGTGCCAGCCCATGACAGACTGTGCATGTCTCACTGAAAAAAAAAAAAGCCCTGTCTTTTTTTTTTTTTGTTCCCTCATTTTCTCATGGTCTGATGTCCTCAGCAAATTTTTAACTTATCGTCAGAGTCAGCAGTGTTAGCAAGGAGCTTCTTTATTTCTTAAGCAGCCTAGCAGAAAATTCCACATTAATTTTAATTACTCACAGATTTTTAACAATCTGAGATCACTGAAAGTCGCTATTTTCCCCTGTTACTACCCAGCAACAGTGATAGTATCATTATAATTCCTAAACTCAGCATTTCTCTGTGTTAGAATGAAGGGGATTGGGCTGCTCTGGCATATTAAATAGGTAGCTTATTAATAATATTTCTGTAATACAAACCCTGTAGTTAAATCTTTTGAGAACTCATCAGGAATATGGAGTTACTGTATACTTCATATGTACTAGTACTCTCAGCAAGCTGTGATGTTTTCAATAATGAGGCTCTGGTACATTGTGTGCTAAGATTTGCTATATCCTGAAGCAAAAGCTGTCAGAGCAGACGTGGGGAGGGATTGCCTGCTCTGTCACCCCTCCCCTTCCCAGTTTAGGTTCTGATCCTCGGGACATGTTTGGTTTTGGTTGTTTTGAAGTGGCAGGTTTTGTTAACTTACTGCTCCATCCAGTCCTAATAAACATCAGCTGTCAGCCACCATCCTGCCAGGCTGTTCCCATCTTCCCCTGCTAATCTTCACAATATTTTTAATGCTTTGCTTACAGTTGCAAACACTTTCACATAATGTTGAGCAAATTGGGTGAAATGTAGCTGTTTCATGGTTTTAATTAGACAAAAACAAAACTGAAGACTCTTTTCTATCAAGAAGTGGGCTTCTGAGTCACACTCTGCTGAAAACGAAATGTTTTCCACTTTGACGGAGATGAAACTGTATGTGGTGATAACAGTGCTGGGCTTTCCTGTACGGGCGTCCCCTGCACACCACCAGCACCAGAGTAGCTTCCCCAGTTGGTCACAGTGCAGCTCTCTTGGTAGAGCTCAAATCTGTTGCTGTCTCAGCTCAGGAGCTGCTAGTGAAGGCAGGGTGGGCATGCAAATGTATAGTAATATAATTATTATGTATCAGTATTGTCATAATGCCTGAAGAGCCCAATATATTGTTCAGAGAACCTGTGGGCGGATGCTGAAGTAATAGGAAATTACAGTGAATGTGGGTGGTAGAACAGAAACTCGGAGGTGCAAATCCCATAAAATGGGAGATATTCTTCCTGGCAGGATGAACCAGAAACACAGACCTGTGCTAAGGCATCCCCTGAATGTTTCTGTAGAGCAGTAATTCTTTAATTTTTTAAACTGAAAGACCATCTCACTGTTATGAACAAACTCCATAGATAATGTTGCATTCCACTGTTGTTTAGCTGTTGGGCAGGGAAGGCAGTGGTGGCAGTGGTGTGATAGATGAGATATGCAGCACTTATTGTAAACTATTATTTTGTGAAATTATAATTATTCTGCTGCAATTACAAACATGTTTAATTAGCCACTAACACAAATCAGGTACTGACTCCCAGCTAGAGTCCTGTATATAGACATTGACCTCCCAGCTGCACAAGAATGTGTGTATGTATTTCCAGACATTTCAAGGACCCCCTTCTGATGTCTTGTAGACCACCAGTTGAGACACTGCTCCAGGATGTACTGGGTCTCATTCTATGGGAATCTGGCATTGACTTTTTATACTTACGTAAAATGCAATCTTCGTTGCTCAGATGGTGGGATGTTGCATTTTACATTGGTCCAAGTGACAAGAGATTCAAAGAGGGTTAGATGTGTGGTATTTCATGCCAAAGTCTTTAGCGAGCATAAATGACTTTTTGTACTAAAACCCTTTGAGGTGAAATGTTGTAGCTTCTTACAGAGAGTATCCAATCCATTCAATACCTTAAAATGGGAAGGGAGGGGGAGGGGGGGGTCGTGTTTTGGATTTGCAAGCCTGATTGTAAAGAGGTAGAATACGAATCAGGTTAGATTTTCACCTGAATATTTCTTTTCATGTGGCTGTTCTAGGTAAATCCTTACAGTCCTTCAGTGATTATAAGTGACATAGGCTTCAGTTTGAAAGAAGAAAGGAAAAAGTGCTTTCCACCACCAAATTCCTGCCCCCTCACCCACCGCACAGTGCTGGGTGACTGTTTTTTGCTAAAAATGAAAGCATTATGCCAGCTGGATATCTTCCTGCGGTAGCTAGGTTTTCCTTGGAGGTTTCCCATCTCTATACTAACTAGGCTTGACTATGCTTGGCTTATGAGCTTCTGCAAACATCCTTGCCAAGGTGGGATGACTGTAGGCAAAATGAGTGCAGCAGGGAGACAGAGGCAAATAAGTAGGAGTGATCAAAGTCTAAAGATTTGCTGGCAGACATACCTCCTTCCTACGCTCTACAGCCAGTGGGTCCAGTGCTTTCCCCTTCTCCTACGTATGAATCAACACATCCAAGCAAGCACTGCCAAAGCAGGGGGTGGGTAGGAGACAGCCTTAGCATTATACTACAGCTGTTGTTTTGCCAAGATATTCAGTAGGAAATTCAGAACAAAACTTGCCTTTTGGACCACAAGTCTTAAAGTTCACCAGTGGCATTGGAAAAGAGAGAACTTAAAAGACTTGTCCATGTTTTTTAATGCTGTTACAATAGAAGATGCAATATAGACATTATAAAAGACTGGATTTGAGGTTGGGTGAAGTTGTCTGTCGCCAGTCCTAGTGTGTTACGCTACACACTAAGTGGTATAAAAGGGAATTTGAAAGCAAGAAACATTTATTACTACATGGCAGAAGGTGCTTTCTGTTGAAATGACAGATTGGCAGAGACACTGAACCTAACTCCCTTTAGTTTCTTCACCAGGGTTTTATAGGAAGGTAACGGTAGGAGCCGATAGACGGTAGGGTAGTGTTGCTGCTCTGAGTTTCTTTATTCTTGTTCTTCTCTCCTAAATTCAGCTGCACGTACATATATTTTTCAGGCTTTTCTTTTGTGGCAAAGTGCTTAAATAACAAAGTTAACCCAAAACATGTAAGGAAGCCTTTAGCTGGCATTGCATGTAATATTGTAGTGCCAGCTGCCAATTTGCTGGGCGATTAGTATTTGATTTATAGTTTCACATATGTGTTTGAGTGGGTGGGTCACAGCTTTTTGGTGCCTTATTTTCCTTATTTTGTAATTTTGGTTAATCATTTCACTCACTGCAGTCACTGTGTCCAACAGCAGCGTCCTACCCTTGATGGGCGGCATGTTCATAACTCTTCAAGCACTGAGCTCCTCCACAGATTCCCCGCCTTCTCCCCCCCCCGTTCCTGTAATGTCTTTTCCTTGCTAGGCTGGAGGAGGAGGAGATCCTGTGCCAACTCTTTGAGCTCTCACTCATCTGCTGCCTTCACAACAACTATAAACGTTACCAAGCGCCCCTGTTGTTTTCATACTCCATCCGTATACTCTATACTCGTTTGGAAGTGAACTTTACGGAAATTTTGGGCTTGTGAAGAACCTCGCAGATATTTCCACTTGAACTGCCATGGTAGCAATAACACTCTGTGCTTGCAGCCTGCTGTCCACCTAGTGACCTTGAACTGCTTTGCAGCAGCTGCAGAGTGAAGATGTTCAGATGGCGAGAGCCCTGCCCAGGTACCAGTGAGGGGCTGAACAGGGGGGGTACATAGGAGGGTTTTACTGGTGGGCAGGTCACAGGGAGTACAGTGAATAAGGCACACACACATAGAGGTGTACACAAATGTACAGTCTTGAGCCCAGATAATGAAAGCATGGAGGAAAAGATGGAGAAAAAGACTTTGTTTAACTACTGTCAGACACATATGCAGCAATTCACCTCTGTAATCTCTATGCACAAACACTGACAACACAAATCGTCCATTCTCCTTCACTGTCCCAAATACCACAATCATCATTTGCAATCTAATATCATATCTCATTATCCTTCCAATGCTAATGCAAAACCACATCAGAGCAACGTGCAAGGTGACCAGTAAAATGCGTATAAACTCTATACCACACCATTAGGATGAACAGTTGAATTCTGGGATGTTTCCTGGTGCTTTGGGCTGAGCTCGGGCTTGCCTGGGACATCTGTATTAGAGAACCATAACCTAGCCAAAAAATTGGTTTTGGTGGGGATGATGCACACAGAGGCATACATGATTCTGTTCAGTTTGCTGCACCTCTTGTGTGCAATCTATACAATACAGACTGTAACATTCACAGATATGGCTTTTGTGAAATAAGTACAATCATGCTCAAATTCTGTGGACTACGTAAAGCCTATTACCCAGATAGCTCATGTTATCTAGTTCATTCCTGTTTCTTGGTTCAGGATACTGCTTTAGCACAGTATTTTAAGGAAGAAATTGAAATACAGGAAGATAAAAGGTGTTCTGTGGTTTCTTTTTAATTGGAGACTGGAGGCAAAGTGCCTCCAGATAATTTCTCAAAGAAAAGTCATTGTCTTCTCCCACTCTTGTCATTAATCTCTAAAATTATTGCACAATTTCTGTTTAATGTGTTAAGATTTCTTAATATGTTAAGACAATGTGGAAAGACAAATTTGAACAGGAGGGAGCATGTTTCTTTGAATGCATAATTTTTAAATCTTTGTCTGAAGTCTTCATTCATCTTGCCAGGCCTTTTGCAGTTAAAAACTTAATCAAACTCAGTACGATTAAAAATACGTATTTTTGTAAGGACAATTCATCAAAAGAAGTGGAAATTGCTACAAATATTGAGTAGGATGGTCATTCAGATTTTGCTGAAGCTCCAACTGCTTATGCTATAGCTATGTTAACCAATGCTAAAACCAGGGATTCCCAACATATGGCTCACATGATATTTGCAGTTCTCCAGCTTTTTATGTCTTACAAAGGACCTGACACATTCACAGTAGTGAATGTCAATGTACTGTAGCGCAACAGGTGCTTAAATGTTACCATGCTTAAATGTATTGCACTGCATGTATGTTTTGCTGCATTGCATGATAGCCATCATACTGTTTCCACAAAGAAAAATTTGTGTTCCCTTTATCTAAATTTCTGATTCTATAGTTTAGTGTGATGTTGCATTAGTAGAGCCTTTTTTCATCAAGCAAAGTCAACAGACCTAAGTTTGAAGTATGATGTGAATCCGTGGAGTCCCCCTGCAAGCTTTTTTGCTTGGTTTGATTAATGACACTTAAAAGGAAGACTAGAAATTGAACTGAAGTATAAAAAGCCTACAAAGCCATCACTTTAATTTGGAAAATTACTCAAGTCAATTACTTTGATAATTCCCAGGTATTTCTTTTGTATTTACCCCCACTCCGGATTATCTCCATTGATGTGTGTAATGGAGTTTCCTTCTTCACTAGCGAAGGCTTTGGTCAGCTTTTTCTGTACTTTGTGCATTACAATCACCAGGCAGAGCTGCTGCTCCTGATTTCTGGCCATATTTTGACCCTTGTGTTTTTGTGGAATAACTCACTTAGGTAGTCTCAATGAGGGACTCTCAAATTTCCATTAAGAGGGTCACCAGCAAGCTGTTATTTTCCATTCCAGTTCTGGTGTCGCAGCCCAAGCAGTCTTCTGGGTTTTGTCCACACATCACTTAGAAGTTTTGTAAGCCTATGCAGGTATCCATGTTGACAATCTGGTATTGAGCACCACATCAGAGACCCCAGCTATTTGAATGTGACAATGGCATTTCTTGCAAAAGCAGTTACTGTGGATTTTTTTCCCCCAGATCACTCTCTCATTCCCCAGGTTGCTTTATATCCAGCTCAGAAGGACATATTTATAAGACTTGTTATTCTGACTCACTTAGTCGACCAGCATTGCACAACTATTTTTCTGTCAGTCATAGGACAATATTGCCAAAACCTTTCTGTATCTTTTCCTATGTATTTTCTGGTTTTCATGGATATTCTACTTATCAGCAAGGTCGGAAGTACTGAACAGGTATCAAAACACAGCCCCTGCTGCTGCAGAGGGTTACTCAAGCAACACTCTATAATTCAGATGCTCAGTAATCAACTCGGGGCATTGCGACAGTTTGAGTTGTTTTTGTTAATGGAGATGAAATTATGGGTGTAACTAGCTGGCAGTCTTCAAACAGACTTTTGCAAGCTGTTTACTCAGCTGTCCCAGGGCAACAACTGCATACGTGAAGTGAATTCTTCCAATATCTCTGCTGTGGTATATTTAATTTATCCCATTTTGCCCACGGTGTGGGAGAAACAAATTTTGAAGAAAGTAGGGTTCATGTCAGATGCTACATTGCAGACTGGCTGTGGCATTAGCTGCATAGTTTGACATCAATGGGTGAAGATCTTGTTACTTCAAAGTATATTCTTACTTATTTTCCAGTAATTTAAACCTCCAGAATCAAAAGGAAGAAAAGACAAAAAAAATAATTAAAAAATCACAGTATGTCTAGTGTAAGGACACAGGTAAGTTTCATTTTTAAATTAACATGGCTAATAATAATACCCTCTAGAAGCAGTTTTTGTGATTTGTCTAAATCTGGTAGAACTAGTATCTGCCTAGTTTAAGGGGATAAGATTTGGTCCACTCGAGCCTGTAGCAGTTTACAAACGGTTTTAAAAAATATCATCATTATTCCTTTTGTAGGCAAATCCTGTCAGATGCATGTTGCTCTTGATAATATTATATCTTAGTGAAAATTATAGTGATTTTTAAGGTCACAAAGATACATTTGTCTGTCTTTAGATGATTTTCAGTCAGAAGAAGATAATGGAAAAAATGTCCTCTTGGAAGTATGGACTTTGAAACTAATGAAATTGTATCAGGCCCTCCTTTAAAAATGTTAAACAAGTGAGTAAGGTCATCTCTGAATCTTACTAAAATATTACAGAATGCTACTGTAATGGGAAAAAGATATTGATAAAAATAACGGGAAATAATTGGGGAAAATTTTAAATAACTTGCAGGTAGTTTTAGCTGCCACTGAACCCTGTTATATTTTCCCCTCCACCTCACACATAAATGTGAAATAAAATAGTAATGCAGCTCATCGAACAATTGCAACAGAAAAGGTTGAGATAGGAAATAATATTATGGTCTGATTCAGAGCTGTGCAGGGCAAAACTGGCTGTAATACTTTAATACAGTGTGAGCATGAAGCCCTGCTTGCTGTCTTGTGAAGCTGTTTGCTAAAATTGCCTATGGGACTTGATGGATGTTGTGGTCTGAGCCATTTCTGGGGCAGGGAGGGAGAAGGGGAGAGGGAGAAGGTGAGGCGGTTATAAGCAGTGAGCCCAATCAATCACTCCTATCAACTGCACAGAAAATTAACTACTTTACAATTCACTGATGTATATAACATGTCATATTCCTCAGCTCTAGGAAAAAAAGGTGTAACGCTGCCGCAGTTAGGGCCGAAACTAGCTTACTGTCTCTGGCTCATGATCAAGTTCATTTAAGCATGAAGCTGGTTTTGAATTTTTTAAAAAATAATTCAGAAAAGTTTTAGTGGGCTGCTTTCAACATTGTTTTTTAAAAGTTGGTAATGTCTAGACTGATTTCTTACACTGCAAAACACACTGAGTGTATCCCTTTCCCTGCAAAATGTTCCTTATGATTCATAGGTCCTGGACACCCCCTTTAAGAACAGGAGAACTCGAGCTATAGATTTTCACTGTCATAAAGGTGATAAATTGTATTAACCTAAACAAAAATGTCTCTGGCTGGCTTCTGGGAACTCAAACACAACCAGATGCGGTGCTAACCGGCAGTGCTGGCTTGGCACTCGGGTGGACAGGGCCGGGAGCTCAGCTGGCATGTGTCAGTGCAGCTCCCCTGCCTGCCTGCCGGGCCAGCCACCATCCACCCAGGAGGGGAGGGCTGCCTGCCTGCCCGCCCGCCCCCCTGCCTGCCCACCTGCCTGCCTGCCTGCCCACCACACTTCATCTGCCAGCACTGACTCTGGAGAAAAAAACAAATAGGCAGCAAAAGATACAAGCTTCTTGCTTAGCTTTACTTCTCTTTCTGAACAATTTATGAACTGCTTTTTGACTGCTGAACAGTTGTTTATAAACCAGGGAGAGATGAGAGACAAACAAAATGAGAAGAAAAAAGAAGTCAAATAGTCAGCTTCTCAAATTCAGAATAACTCTGTGCTGGCAGGTGATGACAGAGCTGCTTCAGACTTTCTCTTTGAAGGTGTGTAGCTTGCTGTACTGGCCAGTGAAGGAGTGAATTTATTAGCTGCTGAGAAACCAGGGGTATCTCAGTTAGAAGAGATAAGCTGGCGATCAGAGGGAAAAGATGTGAGAGATATCTTTTCTGTCCCAAAAAAATAAGTTTCTTATCACATCCATCTTAGTCAGACCTTTAGGGAAGCACAACTACTGAGCTAAGAAGGAAACAATATCAGGGAAGAGAAATCCTCTATTAATTGTACAGCAAAGTGCATCCATATGTACACTCTGTGACGCTATCTGCATCCCTATGTACATGATCTACTTATCTGAGTAATTTGCTTAGCCTGGTGGCATGTTATGTGAGAAGAATTATATGTTTACCAATTTGTTAGATGAGTTGTATCATTAGATATTTGTTTGTGTGACATTAACTGCTCAAAACAACCACATAGTTAAAGCTAATATATATATATATATATATATTGTGTGTTCATAGATGTAAGCAGAGTTATTGCCTCTAATAAAGCACAAGAAGGTTGACCCTTGTTGCATCTTGAGGACTCGCAATATTATCGACAGGAAAGAGTTAAAGGGAGCAGGACTGTTTCCTGTTTATAAGCAAGTCAGCTCTTGGATTGTGTTTCTGGCTCTGCCACTAAGGGTTTGTATGACATTGGGGTAATCTCAGAGTTTTAGTTCACTGATGTGTAACTGGGTCTCACACCACATTTAGTCGCATTGGGTTCAAATTTAAAGCAGTGTGAGGTGAGGCAGCACCGACCCATGTAGAGATCAGTTGTGTCCGATGTTTACAAAACGCTTTGGGATTCCTGGAAAGCATGAAGGCCTGTTGTTCACTCACAGCAGATTGTGTCACTGATTCCCAGGCCAGTTGCCTCACAGACCTGAATTAACCAACCAAGTGCTGAGAATGTATATTTTAAGTGGCGTGAAGTTGTGTCCGCTCTTGGGAAAAGCTGATAAACCTTGCAGCAGAGCCAGACTCTGTGGCTGCGGGCAGGTTCCTCTCTGCCTATGCCTGTCTGAAGATTACCACCACCACCACCTTCCTCACCTGAGTTAGGTCTTTGCTAGGTGGCTCTTTATTTTTCTTTGGTGGCTGTCTGATGTTTGAGTGAGCAATATGATTACATGTGAATTTATTCAAAACCCAGGCTGCTGCTGTACTAAATGAAATCAATGCAGGCCTTGAATTATCCAGGACAGCTTTGCATTTAAGTTTAGTAGTTTAATTTAACATTATGCTGGCACACATACCAGATTTTCTGCAACATGATGGTAAATGCTTGTTTCTCTTCTTTTTCTGCTGTTGGCAATGCAATACCTGTAAACTTACAGTTTCTTCTTTGTGGTGGTTGCTTATATTTATGATGGCAATGAGTAAAACATATTGAAATGGTTGTGGTTACAATATTTATAGATTCTGAATGCGTATTAAATTAGAAGCAAAGGAGAAATGGAATTACATTTGTTTTGTAACACTGTACAGTTAAGGCCAGAACCACTCCTGCCAATGCATCTGCAAATGTTTTAGCTCATAGCTGAGAATTAGAGCAACATTGCTAAACATGGGTGGATGGTATAGTACAGCCCAAGTGTCACCCATTGAATGAAGAACCCCACAGAGAATCTGGCTAGAGTAATTAATGAATCCATTTGGAAAAGTCAGTGCCCTTCAATTAGCCTGAATGTAGTGAAGCAGATGGGATCCCATCCTCCAGGGAGAAAATTGAGAAAGATCCTAAGAAATACTGCATTGGACTGATTTATCTGGGTAATTATAAGCCTCATTTGCACAAAACTGTTCAATATGGCTGCAGTGAGAAAATTAAGAATTTATAAAATGTTGATATGTGGCCTAAACTATTGGTGAGAGTGGAATCATCTGTCAAGCAGGATCTTGGTTCAGAAAATTAAACTAATCATCAGCCAGGAGAGGCTGAAAAGCAAACTTGGCCATGGAGCTGAGGGGCAGAGGGGATACATTTCTAGTGAACCTTTTGTTAAAGGCTTCTGTGAGTGCATCTGCAGTAGAAACATTTGCTGCCGTCCTAATTTGATATGGTGTTCTGCCTTGAAACATCCTGCAAGATTTCAGAAAGTGAAAGAATGCCTCTAAAGAAGCTTAAATTAAAACAAAAAGGAAAACAAACAACAACACAAAACAAACAAATAAACAAAACCCCAAAGAAATCATAATGCAAATTTTCTTCAAGCATCCGGTGGTGGATGAACAAAATGAGAAGTGATGATAGCAGCATTTGAGAGCGTGTGCATCCTAGCCTTATCCCAAGGAGACCCCTCTGTCCTTGCCAGTAGTCTCATTTTTAAGTCAAAGCATTGCAGGACTTACATGTATGAATGGGAAGCTGCACAGTGTCTTAAGGGCTAAACTGGAAGCCATTACATCTGTACTGTAACCGTGTTTACGTGTGATAGAAAAGAAAGCCTAGACACTTTATAGAAGCAGCAAAAGAAAAATAAACACTGTTTCTGACAGCATTGACATCGCATAGAAGTTATGGTCTGCAGTTTCTAGAGCTGAGAGGGATTTTTGGCTATAGGGAAATTGTTCTCCATCATTATGAATTTTTCACATACTTTGTGTGGTTAGAAACACTTCAGCTTAGATAGCTCCAAGCAGCATTTTGCACAAGCTTTTCGGGATGTGGAGCTTCATCAGAAGTCTTGAAATGTTTAGTGAATGGTAAAGAAACCTAGTAGACCTAGATATGCAGCCCCATAGAGCAAAGAAGTGGGCTGTGTGTGGAGCAAGGCAGACTGAAGACGAGTCAGAGGAAAGTCATGACAATACCTGACACTGGCCAAAACCAAAGCAGTATTAACCCTGCCTGCAGTGAGAGAGCAGGGAGGCCTTGCTGTAGCCTCACTGCTATTCCAGCCCTCCAAAATGCTTTCCTAGTTCAGGACACTTCTGTGACCTTCCAAAGCCAGCCTTTTTTTGGTCCTCTGTTTTCTTCCTCCCTCACCAATATCTGTTTTCCAAAGATGGCAATTGTTGGCAGGTACCTGGGCAGCACCCTTCTTGCCCTCTCCTCCCTCCGGCAGCTCGGTGCTGTGTTACTGTCTTGGTCTGAACACCATCCCCCATTGAACTTGAAATTCAAAGTGTATTCATACATTTTAATGAATTAAGAAATCTGTTCTGGGCAGAATGTCAGACATAACAAATGCTTTTAGGGCACTGAAGTGGTGGCAGCAAAGCCATGCGTCTCCAGTTGTAAGTCTGCCTTGCACATTCATTGATGTGCATCATGTAAGCTGTTAAACTTTGTATTTTATTTTTTTAACTCAGGATGCCTGCGATAATGCAGTGACGAGTGTGCTGGCCGGAGCAGCCAGGGGGGATGTTCCCAATCCTGGTTGTCCTCTCAGCCCGACAGCAGGCAGTCTGAGACTGGCACAGTTTGGCCTGTGACTGCACCTTCTCACCCTCTGCTGATAAATAAGCAGGCTAATTGAATTAATAAACAGATAGCTTTTTTCCCCGCCAGCTGGAGTGCTATCAAAATGTGTGATAAATTATCTGTCAATGCTTTAACCACAGGGAAAAAAAATATGAAAAAATTAGCTGCCTCAACCTTTCCTCTCCAACTCTTCTCCCCCCATTCCCCTTCCCTTGTCCACCCAAGCCCCCAGTTTGGTTTGCCTCCACACTTCTCACCCCTTGTCTCTTCTCCTTTGGCAGATCTCCAAAGAGAAGTAGCCATAAGAGAGTACCTCATTTGGCCAAGCCACTAATGGGTTATTAAGGCTGTAGGCAGTGGTGGGATGCAGACCTTGACCTTGTCGCAAAGAGGGACAGGCTGCAGGAGCATGGGGCACATGTCTGGGGTGAGACTGCCCATGCCTCAGCTGCCAGCACATAGCAATCTCTTAATTAACCTTATATTGTGAAATCCTGTGGCCAAAACAGAAGCTACACAGGGGCAAGAAGGGGTATGACTGAACAGGAGACAAGGCATCAGGAAGCCTTACACTGGCTTGTTGGCATGCCAACCAAAAGGGGGAACTTCATCATAACCCTTAGTCCCTTCATCAAAACCCTTAGTTTTTATGGCATTACCTTGATTTCCAAGTTACTTGTGTAAGTGCTTGTCTGCTCTCGCTGGCCTGGTTTCCCTCACCACATCTCATCTATAAGTTTCCCAAGGAGCATGCTGGAAAAGCTTCCCAAGTCCCTCTCTTTCTAAAGCAGCAAGAAATGGGAGGTGCTGTGGAGTCACTGAGGAGGCTGAGATGGGAATGAGATCACAGCATTATGATCTTGTGCAGAACATGACATTTTTTTCTGGTGCATATGTCAAATGAATCAGACAATAGTGGTGTCAGGAAGATGGATAATGCTGTCGGCAAGACTGGGAGAGGAGACAGGAAGATGTGTTAAGCACCAAAACAAGACGGTATTTATGCCTTTCTCCCACATTCAGTAGAAGTACACAAGAAATATCAAAAAAGGAAGGTAGGACAACAGCAGGAGCAGCTGGATCCCTGCCATGCTTTTCAGAAGACTCGTCTGTACTGTGAAGGATGGTGAGCATGGGCAGATAACCAGTGTGCAGGAGTTGCCTGTTCCTGGCAGCTGCTTCTGGTAGGTGGGAAGGTGTCTGGGTCTGGCATCGCCCCATCACCATGGGGGATACTCACCCGACACACGACCTGTTCTGCCTCCCTCGGGGTGCAGAGTGCTGCGGGGACTCTGCCTGCCTGTCCCCAGGCAGGGCACCTCTGCCAGGAATTTGTCCTGAAGCAGTTACTTCTGCTGTCTTTCCCTTGGGTAAGGGGGACAGGGAAGAGTCTATAATTAAGCAAGACAGGATACTCTATACCTGTCACTCTGTGCCGGAAAGGAAATCCTGCTCGTGTGACAGCCACCGCAACTGTGGATCTAGCCAGGCCCCTGACCTGTGCAAATTTGTTCTGTATCCTGTGGTACGTGCTGTGGAAAAGCCAAATCCAGCTGTCCAGAAATGGCAGGATGAGTCAATGGCTTACCAAGCAGGGAGCATCCTTCCCTTCCCCAGGGAAGGGTGTTTTTTGGTTTGCTGTGACACGTTGCTCTGAAATGCATTATTGCCAAAGAGAGACCATACCATGTGCAAGCGAATGAGCAGCTGAAATACTGCATTTTAGTAAGTCATTGCTTGTTGGCTGAGCCAAGGGAAGATTGTGGGGATGCATTCCTAGCCACTTCAAACACAAAGTAAAACCTATTTGTAAATCACTAGTTCCAATAAAAAATAATAGTTGGGGATTTGATTCTTTTTGTCTCTTGTTTCACACTGTAGCTATCCTAAAGGGTATTAAAAAAACCTTGTGGCACTGATAAGAGTAGCTGGCTGGTATCTGGCAGAGAGCTGAGATGCTGCTGCTCCTGGAGGCTCAAGTGGCTTTGAAATTCAATGCGTCTGACCCAAGATATGGCTGTTTAAAAGCAGCTGATACACGCAGAGAGATGAAATGCAAGGCAGGAACTTGAGCTGTGTACAATAGAGGGGCTGGTGTTGCAGGTGAAGAACAAAAGGGGCACGGTGGAGGGCAGCAGCCTGAGGGATGAAGTCAGGGGGAGAATACGGGGAAAGGTGGGAAGGGTGTAAGAGGCCTTGCAGGAGGGTGTAAAAGTAAAGTACATATCAACACCCATATGTTGAATGCTGAATATTCGTGATATCCATGCAGATAACTCTCAACATAGGTTATATTTACTTTATAACAGGGAAAACTGGCAGTAAATGAACCTGCTCACTCTTTACTGTTTGTATCTATGTACTACATGCTATTAGTGAGTGCATGTATTTAGTCAGTAGTCACTAGGTTTTCATAGGCAGATAATTAAAAGTTGTCTGCTGAATTAAAATGTTATTTTCATTTTTTAAGGTCAAATGTTGGAATTCAACTTAAAAAAATGTGAAATAACACATAAGAACATTCTCATTTTATACGTTCCTGTACTGTACTTTAAATTCTAGTCATTTATTCAGAAAAAAATAAATCCATGAATGCTTTAAAAATGTTTCAGGAATCACTTAACTTTAGAAACGAAGGAGAAAAATAACTTCACCTGAAACTACATGGTAATGAGACAACATCTAATTACCTGCATTGAATTCTCCAGTCGGGCCAATAGGCTAATGAACATCAATACTCTTTCACAAAGAGCCCTGGGATCCCTAATGGCTGTAAGTGGTCAGAGCTTCAGTTTTATGTTTCAGAGCCTGGTTAGTACAACCTTGAAACAAAATCTACAGATTAGATTGTATACTCTGCGCAGTCTGTGTGTGTGTGTGTGTGTGCACGCACGCACGTGTGTGTATGCCCTTGAGCATTACACATCTGGGATGAAATCAAAGCACTTTTAAGTGCACATGTATCCCATTTCTGGCTTGCTAGTAGTCCTTTAAATGTGCTGGGTTTAATCCAGGAAAAACGAGTATTCAAAATCACACCAATGAAGTTAGAAAAAACACCCAAGTTTTATATACTTGGATGGCATTTTTCTTTGAATATGAATGACTTAATCATAATCATCTTTAGTGAGAGGTGGGTGATGAAAGTTCAGAAATCTTCTGACAGAAAAAGACTTTGAATGTGCCTTGCTCATATCCTTGGTGTGTATATTATGCTCGTGAGAGGGAAGAGGAAAGCAAGCAACTTGCATGCTCAGCAGGAAACTGAAGTCACTCCTTAAGGGGTCTTGAGGCTTCAGAACAGTATTCTGCAGAGAGACATTTTTGCAGTGCTAATCCCATCTGATCTCTTGAGTACAGATTAAAATAGCCAAACCCACAGTATTCTTTCCAGTGTTAAAGAGTGCTCTGATTTGAGGATTTGCTCTGTATCTGGCTTGTATAGGAAATTCCCCAAACTTCCTCTGAAATCAATTCCGTCTTTTCTCATTTAATACATTCATAAATGTTCACTGTGGGCTCAGGCAATATATATATATATATAGTGCAAGTGCTGAACAAGCACTTTCCACTTGCATTGTACTAGAAGATGGGAACCTGGATTTAGAAACCTAGTTACTGTGTTTGCTTGTGGGAGTGAGGAAGACCTGAGCCCCAGCCCCTTGGCCACAGGCTTTGCCAAAGTGTTTTCTGTCAAATGTGAAGAAAGAGTCTGTGGTCTCTCATCTTGGGAATGAGCTGTAATACAGGCATTAGAGAATAGACATGGAAGATGGGCAGTACAGACTCAGGTTCCCCCTAGCCCAAGTTTTCCCTCTGCCTTGCAGGGTGCTGTTAACACTGAGTGATTTGTCACTTCCTTTTTCTGTTTTCCATGGGTGACAACCTAGCATGCATGGGAGTAGCCCATAGATGAATCTGGCAGAGTAACTAAGCAAAAGACTACTTGTAGAATTGGGTGTGTGACTGCCTACTGATAGCAGACACAGGCAATTAATCCCCAAAGTGTCAGGCACTTTGCTGTCAGAAACCTTCCTCTCCAGGGGTAGGTAGCAGCTAAGTAGCAGCTTTCCTTTTGGACTCCGGCATGCAGAGGGGAAATCAAGCAGAAGTTGGTTGTATTTTTTGGATCCTTCCATTGGTATTGTATGTTGAAATTACATGACACCATTTGCCAGTAATAAATCACTTTGCTGTCTGTTGTGTGATTACATAATTAAATATCCCTTCTTATGGATACACATGCAGGGATTGAATTAGACTTTGTGGGAATTAGAGGTTTGATTTTTTGAACTTTACATTTCCTGACTCCTGTGCAAATCAAATCCAGTTGTTTAACACTGCATTGAGAAATGATTCATGCAAGAAATAGTATATGTAGAGAAGCACAAACCGTACTTTCCGTGTATTTTCTGTCTTCATTACAATTTACTTGCTCATTAAAAATGCGTATAGAATGGGAATGAAGAATTTAGTATTTTTCTATTTCTAATTCTTAAAAAGGTGATGCATTGCACAAGGATAATGATGCTTATCTCCTTTGCAAAGTGCTTTGAGATGAACAGAAGGAAATTGCTGGATGGAGACAGGATGTAAACTCACATGTGTTTTCTGCTGTCCCTGGAGCCGTGGCCGTTCTCAATGAAATGCTGTCACTAGAAGATGGTAGTTCTGGCAGAGTACCCTTGGGCCACTCTGACTGTGACCCGCATTAGATTGCTTAAAACTGGCAGCCGTCTGGGAGGTGTCACTGGGACTGATGTCACCGGGCAGCATGGCTACTCAGAGCTCCTCTGTGCCCCGAGTTCAGGGACACTGAAGCAGCTCTTGCAGCTGACCCATCCTTGAGCAGCATGGTGTCTATTAGTTTTATTGCTGCTTTGATTGTTTGTAGTTGATTCTCGCTGCTTTCTGCTGAAGTTTAATTCAGTTTGCATTTGGAAGGACAAGGGAACAAATTTGTTTTTATTAGAGGCTAAGCTGCACTGAAGGCTGGATGACAATCCATTGTTTCTGTTGTTACAAAATCTGACTAAGTAGGGAAGAAAGCACAAAGGAAGGGAAAAGTATAGTTCAGATTTGCCAAGCAGCCTGAGAATAATTAGAAGATTAGCAGTTTGGCACTATTTACTGGCGAGTTATGAATTAAATGCATCCCCCTTTTCTCTTTAAGTTATTGCCATGTACCAATGTCCTTCGCACACCTCTCACTCCTCCTTCAGTCAATATGCAGGACTGTATTATACTGCACAAGAAATGTAGGAGCAAGCATTTAATGAGGCAGGAGAGACTTTCAAATCGGTAGCCTCTGAAATGTGCTCTTAAGTAGCTGCAGTTCACTTACTGGGTGGAGATGAATCGCCTCCAATTTGCTTTTATGAATGTGAGTGGAACATTTGCAAAGAGTGGTTTCTGTTATTTACACTGTGAAATGCGTGTAAGCAGCCAACTATAAAAGCCCTGAGTGACATTTATGCTTAAATTCTCTCATCGCAGCTATAGTTGGAGGAAAGAAGAGAATTCAGTGTGATGCTCTGAAATACACTGGGTGAAGTCCTGTTTGCAGCTTCCGCTGCCTCCGCCTTAACTCTGTGTATCCATCTTGGGTATGATGCTTAGAGGAGCACAAAAAAAAAGAAAATGTGACCATCACAGATGAGAAAACAGTATTAGTGCCACAGAAGTCAATGGTATGGTTGCCATGAAGTTTGGCTAATCAAGATTTTTACCCTGAGGTTCCTACCTAATTGAAGATGTGGGGAGATGCTTGATGCCTGTATTTTCTCTTCTGTCCCCTGTGGGGAACTTACTACACCCATGTATAATAGGGACTAGAATCACAGTCACTAGTGCAAGAAAATATCTTTGAGATCATATTCCTGATATAATCTCCTGATAAGAATATACCAGACATTAAGCTGATACCACAGCTGGTCTTGTCTTTTCCCTAATTTAGTGGGATTTGGGCTTGCAGACCAGAAGGGGAAGAGAGGTTTTTTCAGAGTGCAGCAATGCATACTTATTCAGAATTATTCAATCCTATTCAAAACCAGCATTCCATTTTTGTCCCAACCTAAAATTCAGCCGGATGATATAATTAGCTTATTGTTTGATGCAAGCACAGACCACTCAGGTAATACCATCTGTAAAATTGGAGGAGATTTTTGTCATTTCTCTACTGGGGAATAAATGGGAGAAAGCTATAGTTTATTGCCATATACAGAGTATGTCATATAATATAATATTTATAGCTTGTACTGTAAATATAACATGCTATAAATATTATAAATATGTATATACATATGAAAACCCCCAAATTATTTGAGTTTTTAGTTGTTGGAAAAGCAACCTACAAATTTACATCTTGTTTTTTTTTTTTTTTTTTATTCCTCTAGCAAACTGAAAAAAATTGCTGTCTGTTTTATCCCAGCAATTTTGGAGAAAGAAAGGTGGGGCAAAAACCAAGGCAACCTTGAAATACCTCTGATGACAGGGAAAAATTAGAAATCAGCAAGATCCTGAACTGTAGATGTGTTAGGGAAGCTGATACTGTTTTTCATTCATGATCTCAAATGCTTGTAGCCCATTTTTGGCAGACTTAGGGTGTTCTGCAAATTAATTATGATCTATGCCAATAAAAGGAAACATCAAGCAATTCACTGCACCATGACATCAGGCTTAGGATGGAGAAAGCACTGTGAAAACTGTCTGTTTCCAAAAAACAATATTCTAGGTACAATGGTAACTTCTTTGAGGTGTTAACTTCATATGACATTCATACCTGCCAGTTAGGGGCATTACCATGAGCAAACGCAATGCTTCTATCTGTGGAACACTAACATCCACCGCTGCGATTTCCACCTAAGCATCAAAGATGAGAGTTTATGTGCTTCTACCTTCCTGTAGGATCAAAAGGAGGTTTTCTTTATTCACTTCATCAAAGCAGGCTGTTCTCTGTGAAAGATTTCTCATGTTGTCTGTGTCACTGACAGCCATTAATGGAAATGTCATGATCCAGTGGAAATCAGGTGTAACTCATGTTGGTTGCTATGTTACTTTGATGAAATAATAAAAATAATCAGTAAGGGCCAAAAGCCAGGTAAGATGAGCACCTGCATTTGCTCTTGGCTTGAGGTTGGTGGGGATTTTTTTGAAAACTGCACTATAAAAAGGAGAAAAGAGGGATTGTGCCCTAAAAAACACTGCTACTGAGGTTAGCAGAAATTTGGGGGTTTGGTGAGAGCAGATCTGAGTAGTGAGTCCTCTGTTTCAGCTCAAATTTGTGCACTGCCGGGTACCCTCAGGCTCTGGTGAAGTCAGCCACGCAGTTCCTGAAAAACTGAATGGCTACAGGGTCGGATCTTGGTTATCATTTCATTCTGGAGGGGATTTGCTAAAGTGGTCAGTCCACTAAGCTCAATTTTGATTCCATCACGTTTTATTTGACACTAAACTAAAACAGGTGTTTGCAATTAGCACGCATGAAAAGAACAGTAACAAAAATGCAGCCTGCCCTTCCAACTCTACACATACTCAATGCAAAGAGTTCACCAAGTTCTGGTGATTTCTCTCCCTTGTGCTCTGACTAAAACATCCAAAACAATTGATCTCGCTGAAGACCATAGGAAAAAAAAATGTTTATCGTTCCTCAAATGTTTCTGATGGGCAGCAGTGAGTGGTTAATGGAAGATAAACGTTGCTTCAGATGGGTGTGCAGGCAGGGCTCTCACTGCTGTGGAGCTGATCTAAGTATGAAGTTAAAGGGAGGCAAGGGCCAGGCCATGGCTGTTGCTGTGATGGGACAGGGTGAGGTAGAGAGCTGGTTTCTTACCAGGACTGGGATCCACGGCAGCTGGCTCTCCCTCCCATTGGGAACAGTGAACAAGGAGCTTGTAAAATACACAGACCAAATGGAAATGACCCCTATTGACTGAAACCAGCTGCATGTCAGACCTCTCACTGTCTCTCTTGATTTGCTATCTCAGATAAATGGATGTGGTAGAAGGGACTGTGGAAAGAAAACAAAATAGTTTATTCTCCTTGAAGTCGCGCCACAGTAATAAGCCACAGTTTTTACAGCTGAAAAAAAATGTTTATTCACAGATTAAGTTTTTCCCTCCTTTTCTTTTTTGGCTTTGAAAGTCGGCAGTTTAGAGTAAGACATGCTGTAGTTCAGTTTCAGAGGTCTTTGGTAGCATTGGTAGATTTTGTTAGGTATTCATCACATAAAACTGCTGGCTAATGAGAGCTTGGTTTTTTTGCATTTTGATTCAGAAAACAAAGTTATGACAGCTTTTGTTGGTGCTTTGGATTAGATCCGTGTGGTGGCTCAGCTCCACAAAAAAGGTCTTAGTAAGTTTTGAAGAAGAATGATATGCAGAATGACTTGACTTATTCATGTGTTGTTTTCCATATTTTTCCTAATGCACTCCTGGGTAACACCAGTCATTCTGAGCATTGTGAAGAGCTGCTTGCAGTAACCAGGGTAGCACTTGAATTCAGAAAAGTTAAGGACAGCAGCTGCTCAAATCCTCCATTTTATACCCAGGACGGGTTACTGGTATTGACGTTAGGTTGAGCTCCATTCTGACTTTAGAGGTAGGGAAGGAGGTATTTAACCTCTCTGCTATAGTTGCCTTGATCTATTTTTGAAAGATCATCAGGTTGTGACACATGCCATAGTGCAGTCATGGTTTGATAGGCTTTCTTAAGGAAACTTCTTAAAAATCATCAGTCCAGTTCTCCTTCACGAAAAATGAGGCACTGGAGTGTTTTGAAAATACATCTTTTCTTTTTTTAAAAAAAGTTTTATTCAGCCAGTTGATCGTTACTGAAAAAAGCCACCAAATTTAGATTAATGGATCTATTAGTGTGTCTCAGTGCAAAGACCTTCATGAAGTCTGCAAAAACATGTGGGATACAAAAATTTCCAGATGATACTTTGAATTGACCCACTACTTCTTTATACTTTCACTAACCTTTTTTTCTCTAATTTTTTTCTTTTTTTTTTTTTCTCCCAAAGAATTTGTTTTTTCCTCACTCCCAGGTGCACAAACACAATAAGGTAGCAGCTTTGAACATAGGAGCCTTTATCTGTGGCCTTTTAGTGGAGTTGCACAGACAGGTGTTATTTTAATATAATGTAGATTAAAATTCTGGTCTATGGGTTCTGAGTGTCCTGGCAGTCACTCTCTTTGCTTTAAAGAGAAAACCAAAATGAAGTTTAATCTGGTCATTGCTCCTCCACTGGCAGATTTTAGCCACATTGGCTCATAGGATCTTCTGACCCTCATATGTGACCCACAGATATTGCTACTGGGAAAGGCACACCTCTGTTCCTTGTACCACTGCTGTTTCTTGCTGGCTGTAGCATCTTCTACAGATGAGCTATCTGCTATTCATTATATCCTCTGGCTGGATAATGAATTATGAGCTGGTTGATGAGTTATTCAGACCATGCTAGTCTGGCATCAAGTGATAACGTGAACCGCCTTCCATCTATTTTTGTCTTACCATTTTCTGCTGACTAATTATTTGCATTAGTGAGAGTAAACCAAGCTTTTGTTGACTTCTTCAAAAATGTAAGGAGGTTAAGGGGTCTTGGGTGGCTGCCTGTAAAGAATGTACTACGTTGAGTAAGATGCAGAACCATGGGTGTGAAGTAGGTTTCCATGGGTTTGGAAGGAGCCCTTCTAGGTGACATCTGTCAGGCTCTACCTTTGGCACACTCTTCTAGGATGCCAGAGATTTCTGTAGTCCAAGGGTAGAATGACACCAGTGAGGTGTCTGTATGCCAGTACAGCTCACAGCTTTGGGATGACCCTGTAATTGCCCTGAAAGGGTACCTTTTTTCCTCTGTATTTCAGCTATAGCTTTAGTACACAAGGACTGTATCCGGCAGTCCAAAATGTGGCAGGACTTTCCGTTGCCCTTTGGTGGTGTTCAGGTAAAAGTGAATGAATGCCATTGATATTAAGGAGAGTTTCGCCCTGGTCAGGACTCCAAGGCCCGATCCAGTGGCAGCACTAAACATTAGGAGTACAAAACAGAAAGAGGGATTAGCATGTGATAACAACACAGCAGATGTTTAAACTTTCCAGCAAAGAAAGAGGATCAGGTTGAGACTACCCTCAGTGTTTCCCTGTCTTTCTGATGAAAGACCAGATTGGGTGCTAGTACAACTGTAAAATACATTTGAGCCTGAATTTCAAAACCACATCAATGTAATATATTTATCGATGGGTCTTTTAAATAATATCTGTAGTAAAAACAAGAGGGGAACTGTGTTTCACCTTTATTTTAACCACTTTCCTTTTTAAAAGTTGCAAGAATACAAGCTTGATGAAGCTAATGCTACTGAGCTGGCCAAAGGATGAGAGACAGTTATTTTTCCTCAGCAGCACAGTAGGAAATGTGTAACTGTTAAATTTCAGTTCAGATGTTTATATCTTTACATATTTACAGTGGAAAACTAGAGTAGAGCCCAAGATTTCAGCCCTCAAGCTCAAATAAGATCCCTTTTATCAAGGGAACAGCAAGAAAAAAACTAAATAGTTCTCAAAACACAGGACAGGGCACCATTTCTACAACAGCAGAAATCTTATTCTGATTACTCAAATCATCTTGTATGAATGCTGAATTTTCTGCCTTGTTTTGTTCCAGAGACTGAAGGCAGCGCTGACTCATCATCCTGGCGCCATGTCGAATGGGAATATGAACACCATGGGCCACATGATGGAAATGATGAGCTCGCGGCAGGACCAGACGCCACACCATCATATGCACTCACATCCTCATCAGCACCAGACGCTGCCACCTCATCACTCATACCCACATCAGCACCAGCATCCAGCACACCATCCTCATCCTCAGCCTCATCACCAGCAGAATCATCCCCATCACCACTCCCACTCGCACCTTCATGCACACCCAGCCCATCACCAGACCTCGCCACACCCCCCGCTGCATTCAGGCGGACAAGCACAGGTAGACCTTCATGCCATGCTGCATCATTGAGTTTTGCTGTTATGTGGAGTTAAAGCCTGATCCCTGTATTGTTTCTTCTTGCATACTTGTCTTCTTAGATACAAGCCCCTCAGGCTGCTCCCATATGTCTGCTACTGGTAGTGGGGAAGTGCAAACTTTATTTGGAAAATGGAGTGAAGCAACAACTCGTTATGTTGCTTAATTTGCTAGACATCTGTAATATCTTACTTAATAAGGAGCTCCAAGGTTTTTCAGTGCTCTGAGGTCTGCAAATTGTCATGTATCCTTTTATGGACAAAGTACATTATGGAGATTAGTATATTATATATGTTGCTTAATGTGCTTGAACCTAAACTTCTCACGCCAAGAGTTAAAGAGTTGTATGAGATTGTTGTATGAGTTGTATGTATTACTTGCAGAAATACATAGCACTTTAGTGAAGTAAAATGGCACTGGTCGATATGTCTGTGTGTCTGTGTTTTCAAGACTGGAGATTGTAGAAGTAGCTTTAAGGTAAGATACATTTGCTTAGAGGAAAAGAAGAAAGGATCCAGACCCTTTTTAAGATTAGCTGGGACTGTGGGCAATAGTTGGTGGATGTTGTGACAGGAGAAAAAGATGATGAAGCTAGTCCAAGGAGAAAAATTTAAACCAGGAAGGCAATTTGGATTTGGATTCAGGTGACGAGAACTTCAGTGAAGGTCTCAATTGAATGAGATGAAGGTCTCAATTTTTGGACCCGGTATATTGGCTTCAGCAATTTGCATAGTTCAATATCTGAATTAAATGTTTCTTGAACTAATGAGCTAGAAAAGTAATTTTTAAGAGGATTATATTAATGTCTTAAGACGATAGGCTTCTGCATAGGATCGCACAAGAAAAATAAAGCTCTGGGGCCAGTGACTGTAACATGTGAAGTCAGGGGGGCAAATTTAAGGAGGACAACTGGGCAGTGCATAGAATGAAGGCAAAGAGGAGTGCCAGCCATAAGAAGTTCAATCTGTGAAGTATTGTGTTGCTTGCAAATACCTTTCAGACAAGCTCTTAGAAAACATTAAAGAAAATGAGAGGATTTGGCTGACATCCCAGTGTCCCACAATATTAACTGTTTACTAACATATAGCTTTATTATTTCAGAGGCTGCAAGCCTATGAGATTTCCCTAAAGCATTTGCTAATGTAAAATGAATTGTCAGCTTTAGAGAAACAGTCTAAATAAGAGAGCAGCAGACTCCCCTGTGAGAAGATGTCCAAAGCTTTCCTAAGTTTAGTTCAGTTTTTACTTTGTGAATTCAATTATTTTCCCATCTGTTAATGAGTTATTTTCCTTGGAGTTGTTTAAAAACTCCAATAAAAAGACATTATCTCATAGCAGAGAAACCAAAAGTAACCTGATGGCTGTCTTGGAGATCCATGAGAGAGTGAGGATGAAGTTGTGCTTAGCAGATTGAGGACCCTGTGGATGAGATGAAGGAAGTCACTTAGCCTCTCTGAGGCTTTTAAAATAAAGGTAGTAGTACTGACACCTCACTGAGGGGTTGAGGATAAACGTGTTAATGTAGGTGAGGGAGTCAGATACCACGGTATGTAGCAACACTGCAAAATATCCATATTACCACTTCTAACAGGTGAGAACAAAACAGCTACAAGAGAAAATAAACTTCCCAAGTTTAAGGATAAGACATCAGCCAACGACCCAGTATGCTACAGCCACCTATAGAATACAGGGTGTTTCAAAAAGGTGGACTAAATTTCAATGAGAAGTTGCTTTGATATTGGGTCCATCTTTTTGAAACACCATGTAGAATAGACTAGCATAGCATAGTATAGTATAGCATAGCAATAGCATAGCATAGACTAGACTAGACTAGACTAGCATTCCCCGTTATCTAGACACCCTGAAAAATTCATAGGCAGGCAAAAAGAAATATGGGCACCAGGGTGGGTGGGCTGACTGGCAGGCACAAAGCTATGTCAGATTTCCTCCAGTCTTGGGCCAGGCCCACAGTCAGATGAGGTTTGCCAGATACGGCATGTCACTGAAGGCAATGGGCCCCATCACAGATCAAGGAGGTCTTCACCTTGTCCATAGGTGTAAGTGTCACCAAGAGGATGGGAACTGAGGATGATTGCTGACAAGGCTGATCAGGACTCGGGTTAGTGGCTTCCCCAGGCAGCAGAGCTCTTGCTGCATGCCTGCTCCTATGATGTGAAGGCAATAGTGATTTTTGAACAGAAGTAGGAAGAAAAAAAGGGTTTGCTGAGTAATAACCACATGGTTATTACTTTCTAATCTTATCCATAGTCCCTGTGGTAATGGTGTCTTTGGGGGCCAGATTGCTCCAGCAGATGTTAATTTTATGGTGCATTTTACTAATTATTAACCTCCTTATTCTTCTAAGCCAGATTCTTCCATTCCAAACCACCTGCCAAATGACAGCATGGTCCATGCCACTATGAGCCGTGTGCTCCCATGCTGAGGCTGTTGTTACTCTACACCACACCTTTCCGTATTGTCAGAATTCATTTCATGGTTTTCAGCTACCATTTTGATACAAAGGAGCCCAATGAATTATTCTTTCATTGAATGAATGAGTAGGTATTATTTGTGTAGCAAGTTGGAAAGAACAGAAAGAAGTACTGGATGAAGGACAAAAGCAGAAATCACCTCTGATAGGTATCTTTCTGAGAAAAAAATACATTTTATCAAGTTGTAGCTGTGTTTGTCCCATGAAGGCTTCTCCATATCAAACTTGACAGAGTGACAGCTTAAGAAGTGTAGGAGTTTGGATGTTGTTTCATTCTGTTAGCTATCTTGTGTTTGTCTTCATTATGGATATGTGATTAGCATCCTCTAAAAAAAGAAAAATTAACCTCAATTTTAATATACATTCATTTGTTCACTTTCTTTCTTATGTCCCTAGACAGGGCAGTGAAATCCTGATAGAGAATGATGCTTAGACAGTTACTAAGATATAACCTAACAGATTTCAGGGTTAAGAGCTATCTACTAAGAGCCAGTTAATTATCCCACGTGATATTATTAGTGACGTAATGGCAACCTTTATAATTAATATCTGCCAGAGATAGAGAGGAGACTTTGTTGTTCTGAAAATGCGCTCTGACTGCCCGAAGACTGACTGCTACATTTTGAAAACAAAATGACTCACTAGTTATTCAGGAGAAAATGACCATACAAGGAGAAAGAGAAACAAAAGAAAGCTATACTTACCTTTTTCTGCCTGTGTAGCAGACCCAACTGGAAGAGTTAAAAACCAAGAATTTTTAATGCTAGATGAAAAAGGAGAAAAATGGGATAAGGAAAGCTTTTGCTGTCCAGAAACATAAATAACAAATCTTTGAAGACCCGAAAGGTGTTGTATGTGAGAAAATGAAAGGCCTTTGGTAAGATGTTGGCATTAAAAAGGATCTCTGAGGCCTCTGCACTCAGACATCTTGCTAAAGAGGCAGCGTGCCCAGCCCCGGTGGACAGGGAGCAGCTGGCATCCCTCGGCAGTGATCTCCTGGAGACAGGCTGGGGATGCTGGCAGGCACAAGGACAGAGGCCGGTGGTCCTGCACGGTGCTGGCTGGTGATCCTGTGTGGCACCAGCAGCTGCCTTGGCCCTGGGACTCTAACCCCTGGTGTGGACGGTGGGTTAGAGATTTTACCAGTGAAAGTACAGACTTAATACAAACTGAAATTTTAAAAATCAGTCAGAATGTGCGGGGTGGCTTTTTTATTTTTAGAAGGTTATTTTTTAAAAAACATTTTTCTGCTTCTGTGAGTGAGATTCCCTGACTGTGCAACGTAAAGCTGAGAATTAATTTGGCTTTATGCAAAAAGTGTTATCAGATGCACAGAATAATTATACATAAAATTGCCACTTTAATTGACACAAGTCAGCTGGGGGAGGAAGCAAACTCTTCTTCGCAGTTTGTGGTGAGATTCTAGACAGAAAAGCAACCTTGCAAGACGATAGTATCATTTTAATTGAGACAGACAGAGATGTTAGGCAAACACATGTTAATTGCTGCAATTGAAATTCAGCGCTCAGGTCTGACAAAGCGCTGAGTATGTCCACTCCCTGGAGTCAAAAGGAAGCACCTTGGAGGTTTGGGCCTTTGCCAGAGCAGGAGGGTTAATTTTGAGTCAACAATTCAGGTTTCCAGACTGTTCCAGACTGTGCCAGAGCTGCAGCAGCAACATCAGCAGCAGCAGTGGCTCCCACTGGGTGTGAGCAATGGAACCTGTGGGTCAGGCTCCTAAGCCCCCAGGCTGAGCCAGAACCCCATGGCCTGGACACCACGGAAAATCAGGAAAGGAATCCAAAAGCTGGCTATTCCCAGACAGCTGAACGTTAAGTCTGATGCTGGTTCCTAACATAGACATGGACATGTATTTCATCCACCCAGGAGTTGGAGCACAGACTAGGCCAGGCTGCCCCCACCATGTGCCTTTTATGTAATGGCATGCGCCAGTTACTCTCAGGAGCAGGATCAATACTCTCCTGCACTTGGAAAAGCATACATCTGTATTTTTCGATAGTTTCATAGCACTGGAACTGGATGTGGTATGCCTCTGCTATCAGATCCAGGCTGCTGGAAAAAAGGGAGTACAGCATCCATGGGGGTCAAATGGAAATGCCTGAGAAGGGGCATATCCCTTCTCCATACAGTGCAGGGATACAAAAATGCAAGTTCTAATTCACATACCTAAATCCTTTCTTTTGCCCCATGCTGAGGGGCACTGAGGTCTGCTGGCCTTGCACAATCCCAACCCGCAGCTACCCAGCTCTACACACGTGCAAATAGCAGCGCAGCTCTCATCTCCAGAGGTGGTGAAGCACGAGACAGAGATGGAGGAGCCTGTGAAATAGAAATGTCCAAAAATTTTGGATGCAATTTAAAAAAAAAAAAAGGAAAGAAAAAGAGAGACAGAAATAAGGCCCCTACAGTCTTCTGCTTTGATTAAAACAGTTGCTGAGAGAAACTTGACATTTCGGGTTTGAAATAGGTGGTGGCAGAGAAAGTACCTAAGTGAAATGTTTTTAATAAGTGTAAGGGGAAATATATTTTCACTACTAATATTCAGATGATTGTTTAAAAAAAATCTCCCCTTTGACCATGGCAAGGATTTGCCAGCAGGTAATTCAGTGGCATCTGGCACAGTCTTTTGACTTGTGCTGTTGCAGACCTCGCCGGGGAGCAAGATGAGTGTGTGAGATTTCCTTTCCCCGTTCAGCATCCCCCTCTGTAACTTAGCCCTCTCATCACCCACTGCCAAACCTCTTCTTCCCCACCAGGTTTCGCCGGCAGCGCAGCAGATGCAGCCCACACAGACGATACAGCCGCCACAGCCGACCGGAGGTCGCCGGAGGAGGGTGGTGGACGAAGACCCAGATGAGAGGAGGCGGAAATTTCTGGAAAGGAACCGAGCTGCCGCCACGCGCTGCAGACAGAAGAGGAAGGTCTGGGTGATGTCACTGGAAAAGAAAGCAGAAGAGCTCACCCAGACAAACATGCAGCTTCAGGTGCGAGCCACTGTCTGCACCCCCGAGGACACAGAGGGGCTCTTTGTGCTCGGAGGGGCTGGCAGTGCTGGCAGCCCTTGCCACCTTCGGGGCTGCCCCCGCACAGCCGGCTCCTAGCGGGAGCTCAGGCATAATCAAAGTCGATTAATCAAGATGTGTGTGCTTCAATTAAAGAAATAATTGCATTTTAGTGGGGTAAGCCAGGAAAAAGCTGTCTTGGGATTTAGAAGCCTTTGCTAGACAGAGTTGTATTTATTTTCTTTTCTTGTCACCAGTTTTTGTGACCTCAAATGTCCAAGTAACAAAATCAAATTAAGCTAATAAATTGATATAAACATGAATAAAGGTTGGACTTGATGACCCTGGAGGTCCCTTCCAACCATAATGATTCGGTGATTCTGTGATTCTGTGGGGACTTTTTTTGGAAGTGCCATTAACTCGGCTGTGAAAGGCTTCTTCAGAGCAGGGCATGTAGCTAAATGCTCATTCAAAGCCAGTGAGATAGGAACGTAAACAGATCAGTCTACCAGAAAGGAAAAGAATGAAGTGGATGGATGAAAATACCCTGAATATGAAAACAAAAGCCCTTGTTATGATGGTGCCCTTCTTACGGTGGGCACAGTACTTCTGCTCCGTCTGGAGGTGTGCCTGCGTGCTGCCAAGGGTGGAAAGACCATTCATGTAGTGGCACTCCCCCAAAACACAGAAGTGTGAGCAGCATCCAGGTGCCAGCTGTAGTGGAGCCATAGGTGACACACCATAGGTGACAGCAGCCCTGCCACCGCGCTGCCCAGTGTGGCAAGCTGCTCTCTGGCTCCCCGCCCTGATGCAGAGAGCCAGAGTATTTCCCAAGCAGATTACAATACCGGTTGAAGTATCTCTGGTGCTGTGAAGGGTTAGCTCACTTGTCAGTTCATATCAAATCTGGAAGCCAAATTGCCTTCAGAAGAAATGATAAAATAATATCATGGACGAATGTTAGTATAAACCCAGGACACAAGAGCACTGAGTGGCATTTTTGCTCAATTCTTCCGAAGTTGTGGAGCAGTTTCTATGCTCTTGGGTTTAAACTTTTCAGAAGAGCCTGGTTTAAACTTTTTGGCAAACCAAACCCTCTCTTTCTTTTCTAGAACGAGGTTTCCATGCTGAAAAATGAGGTAGCACAGCTGAAACAGTTATTGTTAACACATAAAGACTGTCCGATAACAGCTATGCAGAAAGAATCACAAGGATATCTAAGTAAGTAGCTGGTATGTTTGCACTGTCTCCACACTCCTCACAGGAAAGCAAAGTTTCTAATTCTTCCCTCCAGAACCCCTTCTTGGCCATATTCTCACTTGAACCTGTCTTCTCAAATATCATCCGAGCCATCCAATCTCCTGCCCTTATTTATCCAGCCCCGCTCAAAACCAAAAAAGCCCTGGTTTGCATCCCACACAGCAGAGCTAGCCTTCCCCACCCCTCCCTTCGGCAAGGAGATGCACACGAATGGACACTCGCTCCCCTGTGGAGGATCCCGCTTGAACTCACAGCTCCAAACCTGCAAGAGTCCTCCTGGGCGCAGCACTGCCAGCACCTTAAAATAACTCTCAAAAGGAAAGTTAAAAAGGAAAACATTACAGTCCCCTCCAGCGAAAATGGTACTGCGCTCTGACAGTGGCGCAGACCAGGCATGGCGCAGGTTTTCAAGGTTTGTTAACTCTTTTTTAACTCTTATCTTTCTTTTTTTTTTCCAAAAAATCTCATCTAATGGAGACATTGAATCGATTCTGTCTAGTGTGTCTTTTACAAGTGTGGTAATTTAGGGACAAATTCTTTGCTTGGCTCTAGAACTGGTCAAAAGAGCCTTAGGGTTAATATTTGCTAGATTGCGGCATTCTCTTAAAATAGAGCCCATTTCTGTCTCCTCTGCATCACTATGCATCTGGCTCTTTAACAGTACTCAAAGAAAAAAATGCATAACTGCATTACATGCCTATCAACTGTTGCTTGAATTAGATTTTCTGTACTGCAGTGCACTGCACTCTAGTTTTGATTCCTGATGGAGCGAATAAAGCATTTAAGCATCCCAACTGATTTTATAGACCTTAAGATATCAGACTTTTTAGCTTGACATTGGTTTCATAATCATTAAGGTCTTGAACATTTTTTCAAAGTCCCAGCTCCTGAAGTTAGGTTAATATCAGAGAAGCTGGCTTAACAAAAAAAACCAAAAAAAACCTGCAAAAAGTCAGAAGACAGGGAGGGTTGGATAATTGTGTGTTCTGAAACTCTGGGACTTGTTCATGCCTCAGGTTGTTAGTATTGCTGCCACAGTAGTACATCCCTTTACCAGCCTGGGCTTGTTACTCAGATGGATCATTGAATGTGTGTTGTCTCTCTGCCCTCACCCCCTTCCCAGGTCCTGAGAGCAGTCCTCCCGCCAGCCCGGTCCCAGCTTGCTCCCAGCAGCAAGTCATCCAGCACAACACCATCACGACCTCCTCCTCCGTCAGCGACGTCGTGGGAAGCTCCACTCTCACCCAGCTTGCCAGCCATAGAACAGACATCAACCCCATCCTTTAAAAGTGGTTGATCAGAAACTGCAAGGGGAGTGTGGTAGCGTATCAAAGTGTCCTCTGTGCTAAGGACATTTGCAACCGTAACTCAAGCCTGGAAGATTCCTCAGTCCTTGAAAGACTCTGGCTTTCATTTTTATAGTTATTAAAATGTCTTTTATACTTAGTTACATAAAAGGGAGTTATGCAATTAATATGCTATCAGCTTGAGAAATGCTTTGGTGCTTTCTCCAGTTTTTTTGGTACCAGTTACTTGTTTATAAACCTGTTTCTGTACATAGTCATGTTTCCTTCTCACCACTCTAGCCTGAGAAGCCTCAGAAAAACAGAGTTGTGTTAAACTGCAGCTTGTTAGCCAACGTGAGGCATGAAAAGTATTAAACAGAGTCATATGTAGGTAACTAGGAGTAATTAGGCTATAAATATAGAGAGGGCATCTGCTGACAGCATAATAAAAAATGAGTTAGGATTGTGCTATCAGCAGACCCTGTCTTGCATTCAGAGCCTCTTTCAAAGCGGTTATATAGGATGTGGCTATCAGGACAAATCAAGCCGAAATAACGTGCTCTTTTGTCTAGCCCTCCCCCTTCTTTCTCTCCTACCCTGCCCTTTTTCTCCTGCAGTTATTCTTCCACCTTCCTTTTCCCGTCCCAAACCCTTTTCATCCCTCAGCTATTTTTTCCTGCTTTTTTTTTTCATTCCAAGGCTTTCTCGCTTCCCTTTCTTTTTCTCGAAGAACAGTGATGAACAAGGAACTTCAAGCCCACCTAAAAACTGTCGGCACAACTGCTGCTTTCACTAGCTCTTCACCCGCAGCTGGGCTCCACTGAGCATTTAAAAACCAGAAATGCTCCTGATTTAGTGTTTTTAATAAACAGCAAAAGGTGAAAGCGGTGCAGCCCCAGGTGAGGTGGGATTGAGAGCCAGCTGTGTTGATGCTAGCAACCCTGTAAGCTTCTGTGGTGGTACAGGCGTAGTGAGCAACACCTGAGAATCACAGCAATTCTTTTGCACTGCCAGTCATTAACATAGAAAAATCCATGTAGTATATAATAATTCGGAAAAGTTCTGTTCCCTAAACCGGTTACATTGTTCCAGCACCGAAAGCTGACAGCCTCAGGTTTCACGGCTATAAATGAGAAATAAGTCAGTGCAACAGTTCTGACCAGTTGGAAAAATGCCCTTTTTAATTCCCAGGGAAAGACCTGCTCTCTGCAGGCATTCCTTTAAGCGTCCACAGACGGATCCCAAGCTGGCAGACAGCAGTTGTAGCTTCACTGACTTTAATGGCACTTAACGCCCATTTACTGTGTGTAAGGAACTGTCTCATTAGGATGCTAAATAATTTTTAGAAGGAATGCAGCTGCTAAAAAGTCCTGCAAGAATGGCAAATTCCACTGTACTCTGGATAAAATTCAGTCCTGCATAGAGGGTCTGGAAAAGAGCCTTATGCCACAATTCGGGTTTTTGTTTGGGGTCTGGGCCTGCCCCTCAGTGCAACTGATTTGCATCGCCAAGTGGTACCAGTGATGGATGGGAAAATCAGACGGAGTTGATGCCAGTTAATTACGCTGCCTTGCCATATATTGGGACCTGATTTTGCTCTCAAATCTGTCAGCGACAAAACCTCCTGCTGCTTATCCGGGAAGCGGGCTCCGAGCTGGTGATAAATGTTCAAACATTTTGAGCTGCAGTTTTAATAGCAAAATCTAATTCACGTTATTCCCGGCAAATCCTCTAGCCCTGAACAGACTTTATTCGGAAGCGAAGTTCTCCTCCTCAAAGGCTGTTTCTTTGGGTTTCAGAGGAGTTGTGAAGTTTAAAAGGTTGGCTCTTCTTTCTCCATGAGGGAGGGAGAGTGAAGCAACTGAAGCGTGAGGCACTGTAAGGAGTAGGGCCCACTTGGATGGAAAGCAAAATTCTGAGGATCATTCATTTCTGAATTAGTTCTTATCTTGGTGACTAACTTTTTATCAGTATTCTTTAACAGCTTGCTTTCTATTTATGCAAATACATTCAAAAGAAGATTTTTTAATGTACAGTGTAAATCTTGACTTGATTATATAGTCTAAGAACCAAAAAAAATACGAAAAAATACAAATGTAAAGGATTTTCTATTATATTTTAGACAAACATATACTTTTAAAGTGTTTTAAATACTGAATCTATAATTTTTTTTAAAACCTCCAGTTGTAATAGCTAAATGGTTTTGCTTCATCACGGCTCCCAAGGGAACTTTTTTTAAATATGCAGTTGAGCAAAATGTTCCAGCTGAGTATCCACTATGTAAAAAAAAAAAAAAAAAAGAAATAAGCATTTCCCCTGTGTCTGAATTTCATCATTCACCATGAAAAAGAAAATGCCATTGCACGATTAATTTTAAAAACTTCCTCTATATGGGTAGCACTTAAATACATTAAAAAATAAGAATCAAAGTTGTTGGTAATATTAGAATACCCAGTTGAGCTACACTGCACTAGAAGTCCTGTTTAGCTTCATTTTATTCAGTCTCCTCAATTAAAATATTTAGCTGTTAAACTGAAAGCCTCTACATTAAAAAGAAAAAAAAAAGCAAAAAAATACAAAAACCTTGCCTAAGTTTTGTTAAATTCAGCAACTTGACAGTTTGACTGATGTGTATTATATATAGCTCAATTATTTCTTTTTTTAATGCTAACTAGGCAAGCCAACCACACATGTTGGCCTAAATGTGTAATTACAATGAAATGTCTCCTCTCTATACTATTGGCCTTTAGGTATAATCCTTGTTAGTGATGTGGAAATAAGTAAAGGATGAAAAGCTATTTGCTATTGCTTCTTGTAACTCTGTCGCAGGTTCGCAGGCCAAGACAAAACGCAGCATATTTATATTGGCGATATCATCCGTAAAAGGACCAACTGTACCAGGCACCTTATATTATTCATCAGATTCGCTTACACATTAAAATGCTCTTGTTTTCCAGGGGAGTGATCCTGCAGCCTTTCCTCAAGCTGCCAGTCCGGCCGCGCACTGGCGGCTGCCTGAGCAAGGGCTGTGGGAGAAGCCCCTACCCTTCTGTCCTGGGGATGTTCCTCTGCTGTGCGGTCGGTGGCAGCGGCCTCTTCCTAAGCACGTCACTCTAGATGCACTTCCCGGGCTTTTTCCATAGAGGAAAAATCCTGCTTTTCCACGAGCTACTCCTGGAGACTGCTCTGCTTTCCTCCTGCCCTGCAAATCCAGCCCGTTGCTGGGCTGGCTGGGCTCTGTGCCCCATCCTGCTGCCAGCAGATGACTCGGACCGCTTGCCTCGCCCGCTCTCCCGGGCACTAGCCAGGCAGCGAGCCTCGGCCGGTGCCTTGCTCAGGAGGAGGTATTTCTGTGGACGGCATCTCTCGTTGTGTGACATCAGAAGCAAGTTGGAAATCTCAGCCACGGACAACTGCAATACCTTGATTGGAAAGAAATGATGCTGTGATCCGGTTCCTTCTTCCCTGGCCCCCCTTTCCCGAGTCAATTTATGCAAGCCATATTCGTAACGCTGCCTGTGGGAGACAAGTAGTTTGTGTGCTATCATGGTGTGTTTTATAAGGACGACGGTGATGATGATTTATGGAGAATTTCACACTGTTGGGAGTTAATTCCTGCTATGAAGCTAAATGTCTGCTGCCCACCTTCTGAATAGTGGAAAGTCAATGGTTCAGTGCCTCAGTGCGTGTGGATGTAGTGTGTTAACTGACTCTGTCCTGTTAACTAACAAGCCAGCTATAACTGTTGTTAAATGCCCAACTTTTGAGGATTCATATTTTTTTAAGCAACAATATTTAGTGTTGAAAACTAGCCTTTTAGTTTAGGCAAAATGTGCTTTTTAGCAGCTAATACCTTTTTTAAAAAAAAGCGTATAGAGTGAATTTATGAAAATTCATGAGGACCAAAGCAATTTTAAAACAGGAATCTATTAATTTAGTATTCACATAGAATTTTATAAAGTATTTATTAATAAATGTTATTTTAACACATTCCATTTGAACAGTATTCTTGTACAGAATCTGTTTGTTTGTTTTAAGTTACAATATTAGTTTTTCAATAAACTACTCTAGGTGTGTGTGCATCTTAATCTTTCAGGGTCTCAAGCAGAAGTCATCCATCTAAGATGGAAAAGCTTGCTGAGGTCAGTTGTACAGAAATTCCTAGAATTTAATGTTTTCCTTAAAGCAGCATCTGCTTCTTTTTTATAGCTTTTTTTTTTTTAACAACAAAACAAATTATGAACCTTCAGTTGTTTCCTTTTTATTGGAAAATGTGCTCTCTTGTTTTAGAAAGCATGGGTCAACATATAACTGGAAAGCCTGCCTTTTTTTTTCTGCTTTTCTGTTTTTTAAGGCTGATTTTATACATCACCATGGAAGATCTAACCCCATCCTTGTTTCTTTTCTAATGTCACATAGTGAGTTGCACTATACTGCCTTATCATTGCCTCTTCTGTCCTCTTACTAAGCAGTGTTCCTTAGATTTAGACCATTGAAACTCCATTATACATCAGAGAAAATTACTGGAGGGGGAAGAAGAGAAAAAGATTGATCTGTAGACATAAAAACTAAACTGTGCCTATAAAACAAAACCAGTTACAACTAATTAGTATCTTATTTCTACATTTCAATTATTTATATTATTTTAAAATTGCACTTTAGCTCTCACTCTCTTTCTTGCTCTCCCTGTTGAATCATTTATAAATACTCTTGTAAAACGTTTGCACCAGATACATTTATATGCTTTCACTGGTGGCATATCTACAACTTGTCTCTCACACCTGCCTCAATGGAGAAGATGAGAACAGCCAGTCTGCAGTGTGACTTAGACTTTACACCCTCTTCATGACAGCATATAAATGTTTTATTATGCAAAGTGTGTGAGGCAGCATCTAAGCTACATTTATAATCTCTCATCCCAATAACCAAAGTGTCCTGTATATCATAAGGTCAGGAGACTGGCTCTGTTGTGCATTGTCGTGCACTTTGACTGTTGTCCAACTCACGGTAGCTGCGAAGCTGCAGTGATAACAGTGGCCATACTATGTGTTAGAGTTCTGAATCAATAAAATATGTTGCCTTATAACTTGACTAGGGACAGCACCTTTAAAAAAAAAAGACCAAGAAAAGAGACTAAAAACTTCTAAGGACAAACAAAAGCAATAAAATCTCAAGTGATTTGAACACACAAAAAAAATGTTCAATTGTTCATCATCTGAAATAATCATCTTATTGCAAAGACAAAAGAGACTGTTTACATCCATAACCTCTTTTTTTTCCCCAGAGCTTACCATTATCTCAGTTTTATCAGTGGCTTTACGCTTAAAAGCTAAATTGCTTACCATTATTGGTTTTCCATAGCTTTCAAAATGACTTTATAGCAAATCCTAAACTGCATGAGGCCAAAAATGTCAGTGTTCACACACACTCACCGACAAGATTGATTTTCTAAGTGGAAATCTGATCCTTTCCCAGGCTCTCTTTGGACTGGAATCAATAATTGCAACTCGCTATATTTAGACCAATGTGTAATACCTGGGATTCAGGATCTCCAGTTCTATATTTATGCAAATTAAATGTTAGTGATGTTGAGTTTCATCTGGTGGAACTGTTTTCAAAGCCCACAGTAAGAGCATGCCATCTGATGCCATGAGACTCTTAGACCCAAATCTCTTTCTTGACTAAAAATCTGTGTGACAGCCTTCTGACTGAAGACTGAAAGCTCCTGGCTTTGCAGAGACTGCATTAGTGTCAGGAAGCGAGGGAGGAGGAAGGGCTGATAGGGCATTTCAAGGGAAATGTTTTCCTTGTTGGAATTTAGGAAATTCCAGAGAAATATTTTCCCTACCCCTCGGAGCTGAGATTGCAAAGAGAACCCTGCCAGAGACAAACTTTACCATGCCTGCACAAGAGAAACTATTTTGCACGAAAGGTTTATTCACTCTTCTGAATAAGAATAATTGCCACTGAGAGTTTTGCCGAGGACTTTATCATTGGGACCCAAGTATTTCCCAGCCCATGGCTGTGAGCTCTGTACTCCTCTCTGTAACAGCTCCGTTCAAACACTGGGTAGCACTCATCGCTGAACGTTACTTCTTCGGACTATTGTCGTTGTCCTGGTTTTAAGGAACTTTTAGCACTGCTTGGAGTAAGCCTAAACTATCGAAGTTTATATATAAATATATATATATGTTATATTAAAAAAAGGTGCTGTCACAGTAAGTTTTGGGCTTGAGGTTGTTTGTATTGTATGCAAAGGTTTTGTGTTTGTCTGTTTGTTTTATTCTGTAAAGCAACCACCTTCCTTACTGGAGGGAGATAATTTTTTTTTTTTTTTGGTACATAAGGGTAAATACTTGCTGCAGCATTTAATATGTTTAATTTTATGTTAAGCTTTTTGTTGCATTGTGAACCCATTCTTGTTACAAATGGACAATGAGTTCATTGAGACTGTTCAACTAGGTCAGATTTTTACATCTCTTTCTAGCTAGAAGAGACAGGAATTTTGTGCATTTGTACAAATGTTAATAATATCACTGCAATTCCAATATAATAAAGCACTCAAATACAAGTAGTTCCATTGGTTTGGCTGTGTCTGTACCCCAGACATTTTACGGTATGCGTAACTCCTGCAATTAAACCAATATACTCTTCAGCAGAGATTTCTATTCTGAGCTGCAATCCCTCATCTCCCCCGAAATCAGAGGAGGGCCATGGTGCTGGGCATCGTCCTGTCTGGTGGTAGGAGTGAGGGGCTCTGCAGACCTTACAGCCCACCCTTGCCCTCCGGCAGCCAAGGAGACTTTGCAAGAACAAGTTCTCTGAACCTTTTCCAAGCAGGGAGGCTGCAAAGTCTCAAACAAAAAGACTTACGTGGTGGAGCCCAATGTGAGGCCTCTGCATAAGGCTGAGACAAGCTGTTATTTTACTTTTGCTTGCAGCTGGAGTGTGCTTATATCAAAATACACTCTATGCTTGTTATCCCGCCAACCTTACCTCTTGCCAAAAGCTGCCTGGAAATAGATTTCCTGCTGGGCTAATTAGCTCTAATTGTGATGCCCCTGTTATCTTGCCAACCTCATTTCTCACTATAAATTGGTCCAATACAGACCTTGGCACAATAATGCATAAACTGTAATCTAAAGTTAGTCAGGATGAACCCGTCTCTCTAGTGGGAAAGCCAGCTTTAGATTAATGCAACTTGATGACCTTGCTGGCAGTCGCGGAGCGATGGCCTGACCCAGCAGGCTCTGAGACCTGAGAGGTGCAGCCTCGGCTACAGGGCCCAGCCCGCTCGCAAGTGCTGGGTCCCGGTGTCACGCTGCAGGAGACTGGCCCTGTGCAGCATGACCGTGCTGCTCCCTTGGAGGCCCTGGCACGGGCACAGCTTCTGCTGCTCTCCCCTTGGTTATCAAAAGGCTAAATCTGGCCCAGAGTGTTCACCCTCCTAAAATGGGTAGGAAAACGGCAGAGCCATGCCCCTGTTCCCATTCTCCCTTTATAAAAGCTGGAAGATGGGGCAGTGGGTACACATGGCTCCCTCTTTAAGGGGGTACAGCAGCCATTTTTCTCAAATATCAAAGCATGGCATTAGCTGGAGCCATTTCTGAGCCCATATAGTCCTGCATCGCCTTTAGAGCAGGGCTGTCATGCCACAGCTTAACCTGTATTTAGACAGCAGGGCTCTTACTCTGTGACCAAATACTGAAAGAGGATCATCATTGTCTGTAAAAATAGATGCCGCTCACAAAGGAATATCACAAGACTATTTTATTGTCCACAGTTATATTTACACCCGACAGTATGAGCTAAGCAAGATGTATTCAAGCTGAGGTAACACTGCCCTTTACAGCTGATTCATGGTTTCCCAAACCTGATCGCAGTATTTGTTCCTCTTCCAAGCAGTCCACTGTTACTATTGCTCTCTCTGGGCTGCTCTGGACATTATAGCAAAGTTATTACTAGAGAAAAAATGATTCAGTGTGAGTGCATGCTCCTTCCACTCTCCTTTGCAGGGATGCAGCCAGAACTAGCCTGAGCTGAGGACGCTCTGCATCTGTGAGAGGGTTGCTCCAGCTTACATCAGTTGGAGCAGTGGCACAGAGAGACTCCATCCCCCTGCCAAACCAGCCCATGGTGCTTTGGCTGGACTTGTTTTGCCTCTCAACCTGCCCCCAGCTTTCTCCCAAACCCAGGGTGCAGCCTCAGCTGCTTGCTGTAAGGGCGCTCAAGACTAACGGAAATGTGGCACAGAATATGTGTGGGAACGGTAAGTTAGCACAGAGGGCACTGTAGGTACTCAAAGGCATTGGCACAAAGAAGGCAGCGTAACAGATCAGCAACAACCATCTGGAGAAAGCAGATGCCTCTCAAAAACAGGACTGTGAGGCTAGGGGAGGAGGGGATCAAACCCAAACCCCAGACATAAACAGAGGCAAGAGCTGCAAAATTGAATGTGGTCTTGTGCTAAAGAAACCTTTCAGCAGGGGAATGGAGAAGCAGGCAGACGTGAGTGCTTTTTTGTTAGTTTTGGGGTGATTTTTAAAAAATACTGGGATAGAGGGAACACTGAGCATGCAAGGGTGCAAAGCTTTCCAATACTGCACTGACTCAGCATAAAAGAGCCAAAGTGAGTCAGTCTGACCCTCTCCTGGGGTATCTTCCCACACGCAGCACTTGGGGACAGTCTCAGAAATGGTGCAGTTGGTTATGCTGCCCCCATCAGCAACCCTTGCCACCCACAGCTCTAGCAAAGACTTGCAGTACAGACCTACCTCTCAGCTATCCCTGCCCACCCTGGAGCCAGCACTGCCTGGCTGAAGGCTGGTTTAGAGGGAAAAACAGTTTGCCTCTCTGCAATGGCTACTAGCTGCCAAGGCCCCACTATGGGAGACTACAGCTCTGGGACTACTCCCAGAATTACCCTTTTGCACCCACTTTCTTTACTCACAGCCAGTAAAGAGCTTGGCTGACAGGGAATAAGCACAAGATTAAACACAAAACTTCCTGCGAGCTAGTTTCAAGGGAGTAAAAAAATTAAGCAAGTAGGAGTGCGAAAGGAGGGATCAAAGTTAAACCAGGACTGCCACCGCTCTTCAGATCAGAGCTAGCAACTGAGGGTTTGGAGCCATTTGCTCAATTATTTGTTTTGCTATGTTATTTCAACAGTCTTAACTTGTTTTTGCCTCCCACCTGCCCTGCTGCAACAGGGACATTTGTTTTAGTGGCTCTAAGGAGGGCATTAGTGCTTGCCATTTACTTAAAACCCATTTTCTGCAGCACTCTTGAGCACCATTTTTCCTCCAGCCTACTCTATTCTCCAGTGCAACACAATGCCACAGCATGAGAATGACCCCACAAAGCTGATAAAATATTTAAGACGCATGTTCTGATTATGTTAGGTAAGCAAATACCATGACAGCCCGACCATTAGTGAACCTGATCAGCCCATTCCCCCAGGACTTGCCAGCAAAGCAAACCAGAGCAGCCTGAATTAGAAGCAATGGGGCAGCTGCCTTTCCCAAAAGAGAAGGGAGCCTGAAGGTGCATTTTGCAGGCGTTCTAGGAATTTTCAACCTGTGTACCCCACTGTAAGCAAATTGTAGATATAGATGTAGATATAGATATATAGAGATGTAGATGTAAAGGTAGAGATAGAGAGATAGAGAGATATAGATAGGCATAGATTTATAGATACATATAGCCAATATATGAATGCAGATGGTAGAGTTGTGTGCATGTGTGCGTGTGTATGTGTGTATACAGCAGGTCGGCAGGCATTTTCACAGAGCATTGCATTCAGCTGACAGCAAGTCAAGTTAAAAGAAAGAAAAATACTTGACATAACTGGCCAGTTCATGTAGGAAATTGAGTCAAGAAAAAATAAATAAAGGCAGAAACAGATTAGCTTAAATCTGGGGCCCTCTAGATTATAATGGATCATGCAGGAAGACAGGAGGCTTTGTATGGAGGGACTCTATATCCTCCTCACGCTTTTTCTTTTGTTTCAGTAATCATTTTCATTCTGTGTTATAAGGCATCCAAGTCAATTCCAGTTTAGCAAAAGTTTTTCTTAGCTTCAAGAAGCTGTGCTGCAAAGACAACGTGGAGACATGGATGAGAAAAGGAGCCGCTGGCAGCAGGACACAGTGATAGACTCTGGTTACTCAGGATTGTGTTTGGTATCACATCGGCTGTTGTTTTGGCTTGGGTTTTTTGTTGTCGGCATTTTGCTGTAGCTATTCCTTGCACTTTTATCTAAAAGTTAAATTGTCAGAATTAAAGTTTAAGCCAGGCAGTTTTCGCAAGGTGAACGAGGAGCATGAGGGAGAGGTAGTTTTTGCTTTTGTCATGTGTCAGTGGTGGCTTGCTTTTAGAGGCACAGTTTTTATAATTCAGCTGAAGTATGTGCAAACTGTGCTGACTGACATCCCCTTTGCCCCCAATCCCTGCAATCCTCCTAAGCCCATCCCCTAAAATAGCTGAGGGACTATTAGCCCTCTGCAAAGGTGCTCCTGCTGCCTCTTTGTGCTAGTACTCTGTGGGGTGGGGTGGGGGGCCCAGGGACACCCACAGACCCACATTTCCACAGTGATACAGTGTGATAGCATCCTGGCTACGCTGGCAGCGAGATTTGCAGGCATCCCACTGTACTGACCCACTTGGCTCTGGCACTGCAGGTGACTCCTGGCACCACATTGCAAGAACTGAGCTAAACCAAGGTCCTGTCATTCACATGACTTTTACCTCAAGTCAATCTGAGTGACTAAAACACAGCAGAAGGTATTTATTGCGATGCCACTTTAGCAAGCTGATGTGGCTGCCCAGAAGCAGCTTGCTGTGGGCACAGCCTGGGGAGGGCAGGCAGGAGCCGAGGGTGGGTGGGCAGGGAGCTAGTGGAGCACTGGGAAGGTGGTGGGGAGGAGATGGTCAAGATGGTCATGAGCTGCTGCATGGCGAAGCCATACCCCCAGGCTGTGCCCAGGGCACCAGATGAAAACTCAAGCGAGATGGTGTCCACAGTCAGTGGCAGTGGTGCTGCCCCATTGTCCCTGTGAGGTTTAACCACTTGAGTGCACTTCTGGGGCTGACCTAGCAGCGAGGCTTCACCTAGAGTTGTCCTTCCCCTCCAAAGCCCACAAAGCCAAAAGTAGCTTTAAAACACAACTGCTCTTTGCCTTCAGAAAGTCAGCAAACTTCACTCTGCAGATAGAGGGAAATCCAAGCTGCTGATTAAAACAATGTATTTTTTTCTACTTTTTGCAGTTGCTTTCCAGAGCAGAACCCACATTTTTAATTGCTTAGGATGCACTTCAGGCATATCTTTACAAGGGCAATTTCCTCTGCCATGTTATGCCACGTGTCACTCCAGGAGAATTGTACGAAGTTCTTTTTACAGCAGCAAAGTCGGGTACCATTTCAATGCCTCTCACAAAACCATTTCTCCTTCCCTTGCAAGCCCTGGCTAGCAGCAGGGAGCACACGGGGCTGAGCCCTCCAGTGACACCCAGTGGGGCCCTGGCACCCACAGCTTGTTCCTGGGATGGGACGAGAAAAAGGTCCCATTTTTCCCAACTGGAAATTAAGCCTCCTTGGCTTGCTGAAGCCATAGAAGACACCAGGAGCACGACACTCCCTTTTCCAGGAGGGCTCTGCTCCTAGTGGGTGAGAGCAGCAGGATCCCACCAGTGCCGCAGAGCAGAGTGCCGGCAGCCGCTGCTGGGCTAATCAGAGCCAGCAGCTGGGAGAGGAAGCCAAGGACAGCGGCGGAGAGAGGAATGAAAAATATTAATTTTGAATGGATAGACGCTGGCCTTGGAACTAGGCAGGCAAACATCCAAGCCTGTCAGGAGGGAGTAATGAGGGCTTTTAAATTAGATGTGATCACCTATCTTTGGCTGTCCAGAGTGTTTGCTGTGTATCCCCCGTACCTTAGCAAGAACCCCAGACACATAAGGTTACAAGCGTGCTGTCTGTGTACGGGCTTTCATCAGAGAGTTTCAAGTGCTTTTCAGGCTTTAATTTAGTGCCTTAATTACCCAGGGACTTAGGTAAATATAATTGTTTTCCCAGCAGCACGCAGAGAGGAATAGACTGACAGAGAAACCAGAAAACGTGAGCGCACACACCCCCCCCCATTCCTGCTCTTGCCAACAGCCCGTACATCATGGCCCTGCCAGAAGACTTCAGGCAGGTGAAGCTTTACCTGCTGAAGGCATATTCATGCAGTCCTCTCTAGAAATCCTAATCCTTGCCCTTAAGGAGAAATGAGCTGTTTCCATTTGTCTTCTTCAAAGCTCTGGCCAAGCTCATCCTCATTAGGAGGCCATTAAAACACCAATGTTCTTCACATTATGATTTCCTCTTGGATTAGATGGGAAGATTTTTATACACTGTAAAAAGATTCCCTGGTTCTGACATCCCTTCTTTTATTTGTCCAGACTAAAAGCCTGTGAGGAACAGGAATGGGAAACCATATCGGCATTCAAATAAAATGCCACAATCATCCAAAGAGGTGAGGGGAAAGCCCTGCAGTCTCATTAGCCAAACTTGCACATGGTTATAATCAAACGGGTGGGAGGGAGACATTCCCTTGGCCACGGATACCACTGATTTTTTCCTTAGGTTCCAATTCTGTAACTCTTATTCATCCAAAGATAAACGGGCCTTTCAGGCAGGGAAAGAGGGCTTTGGGACTGGGCTTTAAGGCTTTTCATGTATTCAGTTGTCACTTGCCTTTTACATTCAAATTCTGATGGGTCAGACTTCCTAGACGGTGTCTTTCAACACCTAATAACTCACTCTCCAAGCTCCAGTGCTAATACAGATGTCTTCTTATCAAGCTTGAAACAGGTGGGGTTTTTTTTTTGGGGGGGGGGTATTTTAAAGACACTTTTTGGTGCTCTCTCCCTCTACGTTTATACTGACTCCTTCACAAGGATTACTTATGAGGCATTTCTTTCCCATTACACAGTTGAAAACATCACCTGTTTTAGCAGGAGATTTCTGGGGTGAGTGCAGAAATACTTTGAGGAATTTTGTCATCGCCATTTGCTAATGGAAAATCTAGTAACTGAAGTGGGATTTTTTTAAAACCACAATAAATTTTATATTTGTTACTGCTGGATTCCCATTAAATGCATTAATTACAGGAATGTTTAATGAAGCAAATAAAAAAAAAAGCCATTATGTATAGAGCACTGTGAAAAACAAGGTATTCAGCAGAGTGTGCTCTTATATACTCTTAATAAAAGACCTTACCTTAAGGTAGAAACCCAATAAAATATGCCATAATGTGCTATGGGACCCACTGTTGATTTACAATGCATTACTCCTTTAGCAGTAAGCAACTTTTGCACAATACACAGCAAGCTTTTATATATTTATATATAAGACCTTTTTTCTTCGAACAAAGATTTATTGAATTTCCCCAGAGCATATTAATTTTCTAAAAAGTTCTTTGTTTTGCTCTACTATATTAGTTGTAATAAAGGCAACAATCTCCTTCCTGATTGACACTTGCAATATTAAAATTACACAAAATATGAGAGTGAATATCACAATACTTTATGTGGAAATATTACTCCGTACCTTCTATGAGACCAAATGCAAACAGAGCTTTCTTAATATCTGCTGTTTCGCAAAACCATAGCATGTTGGGTGAGGTCTAGAAATACATGGTGAAATTATCATAAAGTCCCTGTTTTTAATTCCTCCAAGGAACTATAAATGAGTAACTCTTAAAAGAAGTTCATACACCTTCTGTTCCTCCAAATTTAAATTACATATATGTAAAACCCATACCAGTAAGTTCAATCTAACCACCAAGAAAGTTAAATTACGTATAACATGATGAACATGGGTTGAAACCCTTGAAGAAATAAAGGAGGATTCCCTGAAAGGCACTTGACAATCCTTTGCATGTCATCAAAGACTGGTTTTTTTCGAGCACGATGTAATGTCTCATGATATAATGGAACAGTTCTTGGTGTTCCCTGTTAGTCACACTGATTATTATAGTTGGCACAGGGTCCTCTCCACGTTTTTTCCTCAGAGGTATGTTTGCTCTCCAATTCCCATTCACTTCACTATAAAATCCCCTCTTCTGGGGGGGAAGGGCCCTCTTCTGCCTCAGCTTCACATGGGATAGCAACGTGCAAGACCCTCATCTTGCAAATACATGCACACACACGCAGGCTGGCTGTCCCACTTAAGTCCTTGGTGGCTTACCCACGTACGCACGTAAATATACACAGAGCCGCGGTCTACATGTAGAATAAGTGCAAGAGATTTTGAGGGGGAAAATGCCTCTCTGCTTGCCTTGGTCACCTGAGCAAAGTCTGCTTTGCAGACAAGTGTCCTTCACGTTCGCACATCTTTGGGACAGCAGAGCAGGGAGGAGAATCCCTTTTGACTGCAGAGCCCAAGGCTGGCCAAGGCACTGGGAGACCGGCGTGCACAGGGCTGGTGAGGGCACTGCAGTGTGTAGGAAAACTGCATCACCACCTGCACCACAGCACCTGGATTTCTGCATTTTGGTTCCTGCCAGTGCTTTCTGGGCTGTGAAAAAAAACCCGCTCCTTCCCAGATTGGCCATGTGCACTTTGCTTGTGCAAAGACAACTGGGATCCACACTCAACACCAGGTTTACATTGATGGTTACAAAAGCTTTGCAACACAGGGAATGGAAGGGGAGGGGAAGGTTCTGCCTTCCATGCTCCTTCCAGCTCTCCCATGGACACTGCAAAGGGGAGCTTTGCTGCTCACTCCCAGACTTCCAGGCTGAGGTGAGTGTGAGCACGACAGGGCCCCACTCACCGGCTGCCATCCCAGCGGGCACAAGCCCCACTCCTGCCCAGGCCAAGCAGGCGGGTGGCCGAGGACAGACTCGGAGAGGCCCCAGGTTTTGCAAGGTCTCCGGCAGATGCGTTCGCTCGGCAGGCGGGCCCGGCACCGCCACACCGCCCGAGCCGCGGCCGCTGCCGAGGGGAC
>VZRW01014072.1:220494-245108 GCA_013398125.1 Aegotheles bennettii
CGCGGCACAGCACGGCTCGGCTCGGCGTGTTCCCGGTTCGGCCGTGCCCCCCAGTGGCCCGCCCGGGAAGCTCAGGCGGCCGCCGCCGCTGGGCCCAGCGCATCCCGCTGCGGCGCCGGGCTCAGTTGCGGGGCCCGGCGGTTCAGGACCAGCGTGAGGCGGTGGCTGGTGCCAGTGCCTGCCCTCCCTGCCAAGAGCGGTGGTGCCGTTTTGCCAGCCTGCCCCAACACAGGGGGGTCCAGGGCGAACTGGCCCCTGAGCTGACCTGACTGAAAATCGACTCCTCGGCGGCCAGCAAAGTCAGAATTGCCACCAAAAGCTCTGGGGTCGCCTCCCGCCCGTGTCAGCCCACTCCACGCCTGCACAGCCGTGCGGCTCATGCCAGGCAGAAACAGTGCAGTACTTGGTTTTGCAGGAGCAGGGAATGGTGTTCTCTACTTTGCTGGCACCCCCGCGGTACACCAGGCTGGCAGCAGCAGGGAAATGGTACCCTGGTTCACGCAATGGCTGTCCCCTCTCAGGGTCGCTCTTTAGTCTGGGGACCACACTCAGAAACAGCAAGGGTCCAACGGGCTGGCATCCCACCCTGCCTGCAACGCTACCCGAAGGGAAGAGGATTGCACTGGGTTTTTTTTCTCTTCCCTATTTCAGGGCTGACAATTTTTGCTGTCCTTTCATGTCCCTTACTACACACCATCTTGCCACCTACTTCTGTTTTTCAGCAAGAAAACACTGTGAAGATACAGCTGTAGGAATGTGAATGAAAAATTCCAGCCAAAAAATGAAAACAGCAAGGGAATTAAAAGAGTTGTCAATATTAGTAGCGTGTTTGCTCTTTATGTATGTATGTATATATATATCAGCTGTTTTCTTTGCGGACTGTGCTATTTGTTATCAACTTCAACCACTGCAGAAATGACAAATTGAAAATTTGACAAGTTGGAATAAATCTCCAGAGTTTAAAAGAGCACACATAGCCATGTGCTGTGAATAATGAAGACTGCAAGGGCAGTTCTCAGTTTACTGAAGTTTTTCCAGTTAGAATGCTAAAAAAAATCCTGGAAGAGATGAAAGAAGCAGCACGGAGCTCTCTCTAGGAGAGGGGGCAGCACAGCCTGCAGGGGGACTCTGGGCATTGGGCATAAATGGCAGGGGTTTTGGTAGTGAGGGGTGAGTGATGTGGAAGGAGGTCATGAAGAGTCAAGTGATAAGCAGAGCCATCTCTGAAACACATGAAAACACCCCATTACCTGCCAAAACTTCTGGCCATCTGAGGTGGTGCCTGACACAGACGTGTAAGAAAGCAAGTAGCAGCCTTCAGGTACACGTGGTGCTTTGGAGATGTGGGCTGGAGATGCTGTGGAGAAGGGAGCTGGAGAGAGAGCGGCTCTTGGCAGGAGGCTCTCCCTGCCATAGAGGGGACACCTCTGAGGGACTATGGCCCACTGGTGACCTACGCTGGGACAGGGACGCCCCCAAGGGACTACACCCAAAGGTGACCCAAGTAAGAGGCAAAGAGCAGCAGCGGAAAATCAGCAAAAAGCATGCAGAAGCCAAAATAAATCAATACATCCAGCATGGCAGCCAGAAAACAGTTGCCTCACCAAAGGGATTGGAACAGACCAAATGTAACCTGCCTGGGAAATCAGAGAAGCTGTGCTGAGACAAGGCTAGGAGAGGTGTTTGACCTAAACTGAGCATTGGGAAGGGTTTTCTTCAGTACCTTAATCAATAATCAGAATTCTGTGTTAATTTGCAATGAATAATTGCACAAACTGAGACTCTGTTGCACATCATTTTTGGCTGAGATGAATGCAGAGGCCATAACCCTGTATTACCCATTCACACTGTAAATCTACCCCAGTACAACATGCTCTGCACTCACCAGCTTGAAAACTACATTATTCATCGCAAAAGTTACTCATGCATTTCCAATGATATAATTCATCTTTGGACCTATATCTTAGGGGAATCTGGCAAATTATCATCTGGATTATTGACGCTTGAGGCATCAATGGGAAGAGCAGGACCTGAGAAGAAATCCAGATCTTTTGGTCACATGGGACTTCTCAAAGAAGCCAGATAGGTTTTGAATAAAAATATTTATAAATTTTCAGGCAATGTGCGAAGATACCAGTCCAAATTAGCACTCATGTGTTTTAGGTAAAGCCACTGAAACAAGGAGTTTAGAATATAAGAGAAATTTCAGATATCTGAATAAAATTCTGAGTTGCACACATCTTACAGTTAGAGCATTGTAAGTAAATGGGAGAGAAAAATATTGCTATTATTTACTGGTAAATTGATTTTCTCCATTTTGCTGTGTGTGCAGCAACTCCCTTTTATTGAAGGGATCCTTAACAACATGGTACAGTGATCCTCCTTAATGCCATTGTTTAGAATGAACCTCTGAAGCAGACAACCCCAACAAATAAAGCAGCCCTTTGAATCATGTTAGCAAAAGCAGACTTTGCTGGAAACTACTGCTAAAAAGCAGTCATTAGGTTAAAATTAAAGCTGAAACTCTCCTGCTTCATACTGATACTCCGGTATGGTACAAAAGCTACCTGTGCATGTGCAGATTTTTATGCCTGTGCTTAACTTTTAGTACCATGAGACTATTTGTGGTGGTGCAGATAAGCCCAAGCACAAGTGTTTGCAGAAACTGAGCTTATCTCCAGCCCGTATGAACAGGATTCAGGGTACTCGAGGAGACACACAGTGCTTTCTCTCAGGAGCCATGAGGTGAATAGCCTCCAAGTTTCAGATCTCCTTTTCCACTCTAAAGTTAAAACTTCAAAAGTCTGCAGTAATCCCTTTGGGGATTAATGTAATTCATTCTTTCCTGTCCAAGTTTTACATTGTGAGGTTATTACACTGCTCACCACAACTGCAAGCTCTTGGCCAGAGACAACTGTTACAGTTTATTTTAACAGGGTGTTTACCTTATTAAAGTAATAACAAAGAAGGATGATTGCATTAATTACTACATCAAAATAACTGCCATAGCACTCCTACGCCAACCCTCAAATCAATTAGTTGCATCTGTAAGTTTGGTGATTGAAGGGTTTTTTATTATTTTTACTCCCCTCCCCCCTTTTTTCTAAAAAAAATCCATTTTGCCGTTAATAGTGTGTCTTCGCGTGAAATCTATTGTTCTTCACTGAGAGGATAAGATTTAGATGGTCTCCTAATATGTGGTAAGAGGATCGAGGCTTGATTCATGGTTACTAATAACCTTCTGAAGTGATATATACCCCACAAAGTGATTTCAAAATGCTACTATTTTCAACTGGTAGCAGTTTAAACTCACCTTCCCTTGGTGTAATTGGTTACAGGGGTGCCAAAAGGGGTAAACCTTTGGGGTTGTCATATCTCTATGAATGAGTGGCATTACTGGTGTCACACTAATACAAATCCAGCATTAAGAACATGACCAAAAATAGCTATATTTATTAGTTTTATGTTTAGGTCTAGTTTCCTAAGGAAACTAGGGTTATGCACTCTATTCAAGGGAGTGACCATAGGTCTTTATGTCCATCCTAATAAATTTTTACACTGTTGTACGATTTCAAAAATTCAGATGGGCAGCAGCCACAAAGTTCCAACCAATTTCATGATAGAAAAGGTCTTGGTAAAGGGGAGAGAGAGGCTTGCCCCATCATCAAGGGAGAAGACAAAGATGTGGGCACAGCTTTTCACATCCACACATGAGGCACAAAGCCGCGGTGCCACCACTCCCGGCCAGCGTGGGCTGAGCATGTAGACTGATGAGTTTGGAGACACCCATTCCTTGCTTTCTCCCCGCACATGGACCATTGCAAACAAACACCCAGAGTGTTTCTTTGCCCATGAGACTCTGAAGGGACGTGTGCAATCAGGATTTTTTAGGAGCAGGAGTTAATTTTTACACCAGTTAGTTTTAATTTTTACCAGAGAGGGAGAGAGTGCCTCTTGATTGGAAGCTGCCTGCAGAGACAGCAGCAGGCACCGTGCAGCCTCCTGTGTCTCTGATGGGGATAAGCAGCAAGTCCCTGGGCATATTTAGCAGTACCCTGCAGCTGCCAGTTGCAGCTATAAGGTAGAAGAATAACTATAGGGCTGGCTTCTGCTTCCCAGTTCTAATTTTATCTAAACCAGATCATAAGCGGTTAAAAAAAAGCCTTGGGGCTGCTCTAAGCTAAACCAGCTGTTTATCAAGAGCTCACTAGGGCAGGGGACAGCAGTACTATTCCTGTCATCTCCTGTCTTCAGCGTTCTGCCTGCCACCAGCTGCAGAAGCCACTGGGGCTAAAGATTTCCTAACAAGAGAATGAATTGCACGGTGGGAAGATCCATCTCATTCTGATCCCATTGTTCTAACAGTACAAAATGTCTCAGTGCAATAGAGAATCTGGCTCTTTGCATCTGTCCCAGTTTCTAATAGATTTCAGCATGAAAATGTGTTGATTGTCCAATTTTCTTGAGCGTATATAGACACAGTCATAGACATAGACAAATGCCTTTTTTTGGGGAAAAAAATTTTGCGCATTGGCCATGTCAACATAGGTTGCTTGAGAGGGGAATAAGGGGAATTACAGGAGAGACCTCTGCCATAGGGAAGATCTTCCCAGCAAAATTACCAAGGTGGGGAACATCACTTTTGATGTAAGTAACGACCTCAGCATCACCATTGCACTGAATTAACGGGACTAGGAAATTCCCTGGTATCTTTGGGTCAAATTCTGTTAGCGGATGCTCCATTTGGCTTCCATTTCCCTCAGCTGGGCCTCACATATGCATCTAAGAGTAGCATTTGGCCCAGAAAGAGGAATCGGCACTTCTGTTATAAGCAGAAGCATTTGGTACACCTCACGTGGGATTTCATTCCTGGGCAGAAAAGTCTGGAGAGATCAACAGGGTTCCTTTGTTGCCCAGTGATTTAAGGTGTGTTGATTTGCATGACTTCATCTTCCACCTTCCAACACTCATGAGGCTTTACTGAATTAACTGAAAGGAAAGAGAGGCAGCAGAGGAGTGGGAGAATGGGACCATCCCACATGGGTCGTTCATGTGTGCTGGTACTTACAACATTAGAGAATTCCTGTGTTTAGCAAGAAAAAGAAGAGAGCCCACCCACCATCCCTGCACCCTGGTGCTTACGGTATTACGCCATGCAAGTAATAGAGGGTATGTTTGTATTTAAAAGAGTGTTTCAAAGCCAAGTGTGGTAAAGAAAATACCTAACATGGTAATAAATCACTTAAGATGTTTGCAGTCTTACAAAACAGGGATTGTTGAGAATTTTCATGTTTCCCTCCACATTTTCTTTTAAAGGGAGGAGAGAAAGTTTTCAATTTGTCTTGCAGACATGTAATTTTCATATTCATGTTATGTCTTTAATTATGGAATTGGGAAGCACTCAGCAAAATTTGCTTCCATTGAAATACCTTCTGAAATGAAGCATTATATTCCATATTAGTTCTAAGGAGAATTTTCTAAGAAGACATAAGAAAAAACATGTTCATGGCCAAGGCGTTTAACTGGGACTCAGGGCACATAAAGAATTCAAATGCCAAAGCACAGGCACTTCATGTAATAGATGCCTTCGCAATAGTAGCCTTTGATGCCCTACAGTTCCAAGACACCTGCTTGAGGCTGGGAAATGTGACATAGGACTTTAAGCACATCTGCAACCTCCGGAGAGGCAGGTGAGGGGCAAGCAGCATGTCTAAAATGTCACTGGTTGCCATTGCTTAAACACTGGAATTGCTGTGCACTATTGTCATAGATTCTTGCATAGGTTTGAAATTCTTCTGATTCTGGATTTGATGGGAAACACAAGAGAGCATGTGTTCCTATCTTACCTATTATATCCTACTCTGTCTCTCACCATAAAGTAATTCTGGTATAGACTGGAGTTTCTACTGTAATACCATAATACTAGAAAGTAACTATTATAGCAATGTTATTCCTAGTAATTCATCACAAATACAAAGACTACATCTTCTAATGCGGGCAGGTAATCTTACACAACATCAGATAATATTCACCTACCCTGATGGTTTTTTTCCCAGTACTGCGTGGTACATAACACTGATGATTAAGTGACCAACAGGTGTTTCTTTAAAGGCTGCAAGAGCATAAGCGTTTGAATGTATGGCTGAAAAGCAGACTGACCAAAGCAAAGGCTGAAATTGAGCTGGGGTTTATTTGATGACATTAACATGCACTCTGAGAAGACGAATGTACTGAAGACCTTATGAAAGAATATTCAGACAAGGAAAGAGAGATGCCACAGAAGCTGCTTGCAGGGCAGGCATTAGAGTGATGGTGGCTGGAGAGAATATACTTGTATGTATACATGTAAATTAGGAGAGGAAATAGCATTTCTATGAAGAAGTAGATAACAAGTAGACTGGACAGAGTATGTTTACGTTGTAGTGACTCTAGAGTAGACATATGTGAGCAAGACATGCATAGAAATGATGCCATAGTGTTTACTGGACTTCTATCTTACTAGTGAGATGAAGATACATCACAATTTAGCTGCATGTGCAAAATCTAGGGCAAAGTCAGGGAAGGAAAGGATGCTTGAAGGCATAAAGATAAATTCAGCAGCATTGGCTTCATTTAAGTTACTTTATGAAACCAGCATGTTCCAACTAACAACAGTCACTTACCTTCTGAGTAAAGCAATCTGAGGAAAAAAAGGTCTTTGCACTTTTCTGTATTGAGAATTTAGTGAAATAGTAACTACAGAATAAGTGTCCTTAGCAATAGTTACCCAGACTGAACTGAGTTGAAATCAGAATTGTACAGAATAAGACTGTCTATGCATGGTCTTAAAACAAAATAATAATTCTGGAATAGTTATCCTGGAGAAGCCCAGGATTAATCAAACCTATGGCCTTGCAAAGAAAACAAAAAGAACCTTAAACAAAATCTATTGGGGTAGTGCTTCAAAGCTTCTTTGTTTCTGGCCTAGGACTTACATTTTGACTAGAGCTTTCCTGCTTCTGGAAGGTTGCAAAGAAGAGTACTCAATTTTACAAAATCATGGAAATCAGAGGTCCTTTGGCAGCCCAGTGTGGTACTGTTCCCCCTGGTCTCATTTGGAGAACTGCCCAAAGGCCAAACTGTACCTATGACTGGGAGCACACACACTTCTCACTATGTCAACAGAAATTCCATACACAGACCTAGGTAGTAAATAGCACTGCATACTTACTGCAAAAATGGGTAGTAAGGAGGAACATAGGAGATTTTGCAGGAGCTTGTGCTTTGTGAGAATGATTGATATCATCATGCATAAAGTAGTGAATATTTAAATGGACTGGGGAATCTCATCTGCTGATTACTTGATGTTAAAATATGCCTTTTCAGAATTCAGAATATGCTTTCAAAGAATTTTCTAACTTTCTCACTCTCTCTGGAGTCATTCATTATACAGTTTTGAGAATCAGTCAAGGGACATACTCAGTTTTTTCTCAAATAGGCAGAGAAATCCAGTTCAAAGTATTCTACCTAGTCTCTCAGCAAACTAATAGACTGGCATATCTGCTTCCTGGGCTAACACTTTTCACCTGTGACAACTGCAGGTAATTATTTTGCCCAAGTGAAACAGATTCTGGGTATTCTCAATGAGAAAACCTTTCTTTCCAGGTTCAATAAACTTTGGTATACCTTTCACCCTTGGAACTTAGATCTTTCATTAAAAAGTTGTATGGCAGTAAGAGCTGACTCTTTGCATTTGAATATTAGTCTCCAAAGAGACAGTGATAGTGGGACCAGGAGTGCCAATGTTATTCTTTAAAGATGAGGTAAGTTACATCCTGCCCAAACTTAAGAGAGATGAGTTTGTGACAGTTATTTTTATTATGGCAGGGCTGCTTGCAATGGTTGAAAAAAACCCCTAACAGTTGCACCAAGAGATTTTTTTTTTTTAGAATAAAGGTTGTTAAAAATTGGGTAATTCTCCTATTTTGGCTACAAGTGGCTGCAAATTGACCCTGAAATCTAGAGGCTAACAGAGCTTTGGCAAAACCCACTATTTTAAAACTACGGATTGTTACCCAAATGTTTACAGAAATCCCATCAGAGCAACATCAAATGAAATATCATGTTTTTCAGATTAGACCTTTGAAAAAATATGTTCTCCTTTGCAAATATATATATATATAAAAAACCAAGACCAAACAACAAAGAGAAAGCCACAGGTTTAAAACTGAAACCGAAGTGAGGGCTCGCTGCCCATTGTGGTCATAACTCACTCAGAAGGCGACATTGGTATTGCCTCCCTTCCAATGTCGCTCTTGTCGTACTGAGACCACCACATGTATTGCCGTATCTGATGCTGATGCCACACCTCATGTTCCCATGAGTGTTCCTGTTAGAGTTCAGTTCTACTTTCTGAGCTGTACAGCATCCTGCTGTAGACTAGTTCATGTACGCTCAAGTGTTAGGGCTGGTGCAAAGAAGCATGGAAACAATGACTCCACTCTTGGTGTAGCTTAAGCCATTAACCTTGCCTATTCACTTGAATGATTTGAGAAGAAATAAACAGTACACTAAAGAGACAGTATAGAAAAACTAGTGCAATAATGATATTCTGAGACTTGTTCATAAAGCACTTTCAAATTTTTAAATGAAAGATGGTGGAGGTTGGGTTATTGCTAGTAAAAATCCAAGTAACTTATTGAAGTATTCATAAGGTGAATGCAAGACTTACATCATAAGACTTCTTAAAACTTTTCACAATTGAATTTTACAAATCAGCAAACAATGAAATTACTCCATTGGTTATTAGGTGCGGTAATATTTACTTCACCACTACAAGTTGCTTTTATTGGGCATTGTTACATCAGCTAATCATTAGCAGGTCTGCCCTTAGGAAATTTTGTTTAGCAAACCAAAAATATATCTCTTTTTAATGTGAAACAGTTGACATGAAGGATTATGGATATTAGATGAGGGTTTGGATTTCGAAAGTGGGAGCTGGAATGTGAGAGGCCCCAAAGCATGTATATTCCTGAGCCATCTGTTGTGCCAGCTACACACAAGCAAAATAGGGCCAGGAACTGCTGAAGTTGGGAGTGCTGCCATGAATACCAAGGGAAGAAGGACCAACAGACAGGACCCTAGCAGCCACAGACTTTAGGGTCGGGAGGAAAGAAGAGCATCTCAAACAAACTGAGGATCTAAACTGCATCCACTTTGCTTTTCAGACTCCAGTACTCCCATCACCCATTTGCTAGAAACAACGGTGGCCTTCAGAGCAATAAGTACTTCAGAAACATTTTGGGGCACTGTTGGAATTTGGCTGCTGGAGAGTGCTCAATAAATTAATTTGCCCTATCTGTTGTTGAGGACCTTTGCTTTTTTTTCTTGAACACCCAGTCTCTCTCTGTCCCCTGGAAAAATTCTAATACTGATGAAAACTGAGAAGTAATTTAAAAAACAAGAAACAGAAAAAAGCTCCAGCCCTTCATTTCAGACAAGGAGGAAAGCAAGCCACTTTCCATACCTTTGTCAGAAGCACCGAAGTTGTTTGTTTTCCTTTAGCAATAACCACTGGACTCCTTGCTCAGTTGTTTTAAAATTCTTTAAAAACTGGATTCTGTCATAAGCTTTTGAAAAGCAAGCATTAACTTCTTGAAAGGTCAAAAAGTACTATAGGATCAATGGAGCATTAAAATGTAGCAAAACAGATATGCAAACTAAGTTTAAAAGCATAGAAACACTTGGTGAAAACTCCTGCTACAGCAGAAATATACAGTACTCACACCCCAGTAAGTGGAAACATAGGAAGTTTATTTGAAAACCCATGTTTTCCCTCACAAGACCCAAACATTTCTGAATGCCACTGGGATTGTTCACAGGAGTAAATAGAAATTCAGACACTGTTTCAGGATGGGAATCCCTGGGTCAGAAGCTTCTCAGACATGAACTCAGTCCATTACAAAATGCAGGAAGACTGCACGCATTCTTAGAGAAAAAAAAATATGGTGGAAACTCTGCTTACTAAGTACATGCTTGGTTTTTAATGGAAAACCCCACAAATGTAAGACATTTGAATGACCACCCTAAAATCTGAAGTTTATTATCCCTATGAGAATTTCTATTTAGAAAATAATAGAAGAGGCTGTCCCACCAAAGTGCTTTGAGAGACGCTGATGTCTCTATCCGCTTCTTCTTTAAGACATTCCTACCAGTGTCAGGTGAGAGTTCACATTTCAACAAGCTGCAAGCAAAAAGAGCAGTGCAACACATGCCATCTGTATTCATTTCACATGGATGTAGAAGACTAAGTATGATACAGGGTAAACATAAATCTCTCAGTCCAGGAAGCAAAAAGACTTGTTCAGTCTTCCTGCCCACCACATGACACCGCTCCACAAATCTATGGAAAGATACCTGTTGAAGTGGTGGTCTTTGGGGATGTAAACATCACATCATTCGTAACTGAAGAAAGATCAACAAGTTGTTGGATGGCATCCTGTCCTTCAGGTGTGTCAACCACACCACTCAGCTTGGTGTCATCCATGAACTTGCTGAGGGTGCATTCAAGCCCACTGCCTATGTCATTAATGAAGAGACTGAACAGTACCGGCCCCAGTACGGAGCCCTGGGGGACACCACTTTTTACTGGTGCCCATCAAGATAATAGAGCCGTTGGCTCTCTGGATGTGACCATCCAATCAATTCCTCACCCACCAAACAGTCCACCCATCAAATCCATATCTCTCTAGTTTAGAGAGAAGGATGTCACTGCGGACTGTGTCAAAGGCCTTACAGAAGTCCAGATAGATGACATCTGCATCCCTCCCTTTGTCCCTGGATGTAGTAACTCCATTGTAGAAGGCCACTAGGTTGGTCAGGCAGGACTTGCCCTTGGTGAAGCCATGCTAATGTTTTTGAATCACCTCCCTGTTCTCCATGTGCCTTAGCATAGCTTCTAGGAGGATCTGTTCTATGATCTTCCCAGGCACAGAGGTGAGGCTGACAGGTCGGTAGTTCCCAGGATCTTCCTTTCTTCCCTTTTTGAAAATGGGAGTAATTTTCCCCTTTTTCCAGTCATCAGGGACTTTACCTGATTGTCATGATTTTTCAAATATCATGGCAGTGGCTTGGCCAGTACATCAGTCAGATCCCTCAGGACTCTGAGCTAAATCTCATCAGGTCCCATAGACATGTGTGTCCAGGTTCCTCAAGTGGTCCTGAACCTGATCTTCTCCTACAGTGGGAGGGATTTTGCCCCCCCAGTTTCCATCTTGCAGTCCTTCCTTTTGAGAAGTGCCTGAGGAGGAATTTCCAGTGAAGACTGAGGCAAAAAAGTTGTTGAGTACCTCAGTCTTCTCTTGGTCCGTTGTTACAACTTTGCCAGCCTTGCCTATCAGGGGGGGTACACTTTCCCTAACCTTCCTCTTCTGGCCGACATATCTGTAACAGCGCTTCTTATTAGTCTTTACATCCCTTGCCAGGTCCAGCTCTAGCCATGCCTTGGCCTTCCTAACTCCATCCCTACACAACTGACTAGTGTCCCTGTACTCATCCCAGGTTACCTGTCCCTTCTTCCACTGCCTGGTCATTTCCTTCTTGCCCTTTAGTCTGGCCAGCAGGTCCTGACTCAACTATGCCAATCTTTTGCCCTCCTTGTCTGACTTCTTGCTCCTGGGGATCACGAGCTCTTGCGCTCTATGGAAAGCATCCTTAAAGATCTGCCAGCTCTGTTCTGCTCCCTTGCCCCTGGATGTATGGATATGAAGTATTCCACTGAGCTTTTTGCAAGTGTATAAATCAAATTCTAATTGTAGCAATTGTTTACTATTTCTTTAAAGAGTAACAATGGGATTCAACCAAAAGTAACAGCAAATGATAACTCACACACCCCAGGTCCACCCAAACCATCTAACAGTTTCTGATTATGACTGCTATCATAGAATGCATGAAGTTTTCTACATTTCAAAGAGCAGTACCAAATAACTGCTCAGGTTTAGAATTACTCAAATCCAAGTTTCGGTGTGGTTCCCATGAAGACAAGCAATAGCTTCCCAAAAAAATACATGACATATTCAACTGACATTTTGAATACTCTGTTAAAGAATGTAAATCAATTTATCAGAAAGGGCAAAATTACATTTTTATGATGCTTTAGTAGATACCTATACTATTCCTCCCTTTACTGTCCCTCAGTAGGGGTCCAGCTCATAAGAACCTTCTATTGGCCTCACTGAGTTTCTAAGGAAAGCACAAGGATAAATTTATTGAGAGACCATGGTTAAAATAAGAGCTTTGTTTAGTAAATAGAAACAGGCTTTTCAAAGAGGCTTCTGATTCTGGGTGCACCATGCTGGCCTACTTTTCAAAAATGCTCAGCACCTGCAGTTCCCCCTGCAAAGGAGCCTAGAGAATGAGACATTCCACACCTCAATTAGTGTAGTGAAGGCACAAAAGCCTTAATTAACATAAAATCCAATGCAGTGATTTATGCAGATTAACCTTATTTACAAAGTTGAACTCTAACAGGTGTTTTGCTGTTCTCTCCAAATTTAACAGTGTTTTAATTTTTCACTTAAGCAATCAAGCTCAAACAGAAACTAAGTTAAATAAATACATGACTGCTTTTGCCATTCTCACTTCACAAAGGTCATTACATCGCAGAAGACAGGACATCATCATAACAAGAAAGAATGCCTTATAAGAAAGGAGAAAAGAACTATGGATAATCTTGTATGTGTAAGAGTGCCTTACAAGAAAGACTGAATACTGAGCAAATCCTTGCAGTCCTTGCACTTAAAGCTTCATGTATTGTACTTTCACTCTTGGGTTGTCAGCATTGTGCCTTGCCAATTCATAATTAACATCTTCTGTAGCTGAAGAACCCAGTGCCAGATGCGAACTTCTAAGGTCCTCTCAAATTATTGCACCACAAGTGCAAAGACTGCTTTTCCAGTGAGGGAGAGAGAGGTTCAGGACATGTTCTATATAGTGATTCATTTAGAAGTCATTTATTTAGCTAGGTTCTTTCTGTAGTTATTTGAAAAGTAAGTATACAGAGTCAACTGGTGAGAAGACACCATACCATCATGCCGTGTCACCATCACCTCAATGGCCTTCATCTTCACCTGTCACTTCAAATCAGAGAGGTTGTTTTGCCTATGTTTTACCCAGAGGAAAGGCTCCTCTTTTGGCCATTTGACCATTCAGGAAGGATTTTGTTAGGATCACCTGCAAACCTTTTTAGATGGTGACGCATAAACCCAAGAAACATATATAAGAAAAACATGGATATCTGCAGTCAAAAATATCCTCATATCCAGTAAATGGGGGAAGTGAATTTAAGGGTGACAAGAACCAGAGCCTCCCCCAAAATTAAAATTCACTGTGGTATCAGCAAGCAAAGCTGTGTGTGTGCATACAAAATTAACACTGTCTGTGAAAATAAATAGCCTTGGCAGCAACACTCCAGAGCTAGAGCATAATTGGCCTGCATTTTACTCCCCTCTTTTTCCTTGTAATTTCTTTGTGCTGTGTTTCTTTGTGTAAAGAAACCCTCATTCAAGGGTTTTATAGCCTTTCATGGAGGAAATTAAAGATTCAGTGCCTCTCCATCACTCACAAAGAGAGAGATTTGATTTTTAAAATAAATTATTGTTATTATTTGTGAATGCAATATATCTGCATATCTTCAGACAACTCTCCCTGTTCTTGCATGAGAGTTTGAAATACAGCAACTAGTGAGTGTGATGTGATGGAGATTAAATTAGGAAGCCTTTTTCTTTTTCCTCCAAGGCATATTCAGAACATGGGGTTCATCTGAACAATGAGGAGACAGCCCATATTTGTACCTCCCCCCTCACACTTGTGTGGATCAGCCTGATGAAGGGACCAAATTTAAGTTCATAGCATTCCTTCCCCCACTCCTCCCAACACTTGATAAAAATAGAACTCAGGCAACCGATTATGGATTTCCCCCGCCTCCCCATTCCAGACATTACATGGAAACTTCAGAAAAAGCGTATTCTAAAGGGGCCTTAAAGAGCAGGATGAGAGGTTATTCATTACCTCCTGCAAACTGGACTGCGTTAAGTGCCTGGTCCTCAAATAGATCTGATCCTGCAAGAGGGGGAAGGCCTGGCTCCCACAATGGGCTCAGTGTGGCAGCCCCCCTCGCCCGCACAGAATCCCATTGACGGCACTCAAACAATCTCACCCACTGATGGACATTTAGAGGTCTACACTGGCTGTGCCACAAGGTTTTTTCCAAGAATAGCTACGGTTATTCATCCTAAATGGCCCAGAAAGTCTGGAGACAGCTCACATATTTTTGTTGAACATTATGTGCGCAAACATGAACTTGAAAGAGTTAGCTGCAGACTTGAGGAGGGAAAGACGTTAAGTGCCTAGGTTTGTCCTACCCGTTTAGATCCATTTTCTCAGAAAAGTGTGAGAATTAGTCTGGCAATATATAACCATAGTCTCTCCTCTGAAGATTGCAGTAAATGGAAACAATGAGAAGTGCTAAAGCTAAATCCGACCCTTGGGTAAATTACATAATTCTCCCCAGTGCCAAAACATTGTCTGAGGAATTCCTTGGTTTTACACTAACCTGCTGTAATTCTTTTAGATGTCCCTTAGCTCTCATACCCCTCCCACAGGCACATGACACATGGCCATTTTACTGGGCTCAAGTATTGGGACTGCACAAGCAGCAAAAACAAATTTCTTAGGGAAATGGAGCAGGTACATTATGAAACCAAACCAGGACAATTTTTCAATATAAATAGCTTAAAGGATGTCACTGTCTCTTTGTTGTACAAGACTCATGCAGAATGAAAATAGCTGCTCTCCTGACCTTGTTGACCATGGCCAAATTTCACTCCTGCTTAATTTTGCCTATTATTCTGGGACAGTCATCTAGTATTTCACCAATGGGCCTTTATCTTTTAATTCAAAAAAAAACTAATTAGCAGACAAAGTTCTCTTTGGATTAAACTCAGCTACATCTGATCTGCTTAGAACTGCCTTATATTTTCAAACTCATACGCCCTTTGGGCATATGTATCTACTTCATGTAGCAACATCCCAAGTGCTGCAGTAATAACAAATTCTAGTAATAAGACACTTAAGAATTGAATCCAAAGGCAGTTTTCCTAGAGACAATCTGAAGAAGGCCTGAGCAAGATTCTGAAGTACAGAATAATGCCCTGGTCAAGAGAGAAAGGGAACTCATCACTTATCCTAAAGGAGAGGGAGAAACCTGACTCTCCTAACAGTTGTACTTAGTAGGTCCGCAACATATTTCATAAAGTGCCAATTTTGTGGCTTCAAGACGTATGTAAAAGGGTTCAGTGGTAGATTCAATGAGTTGCGATCAGCTGAATAATTCCACAGGGAATAGTGAAGAAAAGTCTATTATATCTCATTAATATAATAGAGTTCATCAAACAAACCAGCCAGCCCATGGTTAAGGAAGGTACAGTTGATTGTTTGCCTGAATATCTGAAAGGTGTTAGACAAGGTCCCTCACCAAAGAAGCTAAATTGCTACGGAGCAAGAAAGAAGGTCTCTCCAGAGAGCAGGAAAAAATACCCAGGTTTCTCAATAGAAGGTTTCTCAATACTCCGGTAGAGTCTAGTGTGGAGACCCGTGCTGTTCAACAAATTCCTAAAAATGTGAAAAGGAAGCCTCCGTTCTAGTGGCAGCAGTGAGACAACAAAATTATTGAGGAGTGTAAGAATAAGGGACAACTATGGAGGACTGCAGAAACATCAGGAAATACTAACTGGGTGAAGAAAATGGCAAGATGAAATTCACAGGGAATACAGCTGGGAAAACCAGCCATCACTGGTATATTATGTACAAGGTGGAGGCTTCTGAACAATTCATTGCCTATTCAGGAAAGAGATTTTGAAGTTAAAATGTCTCTGTGAAACTGTAACTGTGAAGAAAGGCAGATCATATTACATAAAATAGTAGGGAAAGGGGAAAGAATAAAATGAAAAATGCTTCTGTGCTGCACCTACAAAGTGAATATCATTGCATAGGTCTGATTCTGCCCCACCTGAGAAGATACAGAAGACCTAGAAAAGCTGAGGAAAAGGCAACAATGACGATTGATGGTAAGATACAGCTGTCATATCAGGGATAATTAGAGGCAGTTTCTCCAGACCTGAGTGCAGAGTGGTATGCTACAGGCTAATGAAATCATTAGTGATGAGAATAGGGTAAATAGGGAAAGAAATATTGTTCATTATCTTCCAATACGAGAACTAAAAACCATCTAAAGATAAAAGCAAGCAGCAAGTTCAGATAAACAAGAGGAAATACTTTTTCATTCAATGTATTAAGCCAAAGGACTGTGCTAAGATTTAAGCCAAAGGCCTGAGTTCAAATTTATGGAGAAAAGTCTACAGGCACCATCTTAGGTCCAGGCCATTGTAGAGCATCAACCATTGTGGGTTGGAAGAGTCTGTCAGGGAATCTTCATTACATGGTTTCCTCTCCTAAAACTCTATCCCAGGCATCTCCTGTTGACCAGTGTCAGAGACTTGGCTCCTATAGGTGAATTAAAACAAAAAAGCCTCATGCACTAGAGTTGAATAAAAGAGACACTGGAACACTACATAAATTAATGCATTTTTCACAAAACAGAGTCCAAAAAGAAGCTGTCAATCTCTTTTATTACATGAACTGAAGGAGGCATTCAGTCAATGTTATGTGTTAACAAAGCTCCGAGCAGGCTGGAGAAAACACCTTTCTGCATGATGTGCAAACAGGCTTCAGCATTCACTGAAATGGGATGCTGTCAAGGCCACGAACTTAGTGAGAGTCAAAAATGAACCAAATGTTCATGTGGATAAATCATCATTGATGATGATAACTTTGGACGGGACATTAAAATTCACACTTCTGAGGTTAAGCTTATCCTCGGAGGCTAACTCTAATGAGGGAGGCAAGTCATCCAACAGCTGCGTCTGCAAGATTCTCACACCTTCCCTTCTCATTGGGCAGGACATGGGTGTACATAGCCCCTTGTAGGCATACACAAGCTCTACAATGGGAATAAGTATGTTTATTTTTTTATATTTTTTGCACCAGTTGTAGTTTTGAAACTGATTTATTATGTGCTTCTTCCTCTTTTTAATAAGAATTAATAAGGTTGTTTATGATGTCTTTATGTCCTTTCTGTTCTTTGGAAAACTAAGAGTGGGAGAGGCATGGAGGCTCCAAATGTGTTGTCTGTGACCGTTTGCCTTGGCCAGGAACTAGCTTTATTTGCCATGTCACCACATCCTTGGTAATAATCATAATAACCAACCCGGGAGAAAGGGATAGAAATGCCCAGCCATATCGGAAAGGAAAACACAGAAAAAGACGTCAAAGTGATAAAGCATGGAGATATTATCCAGAGCCTACAAAGCAAGTACAGTTATGGTGCTCATAGTAAGGACTGTAATCATAATAGAAAACAGCACCAAATGAATCCATCCAATTAACAAAGATCATACTGAATCAAAACCTAAAAAAGACAACATAATTAGCCAATCAAGTCTGTCACATATAAGCACAGGCATGGATTATAACTCCTGGGTAATCGATAACAACACCTCCCCTCCACCCAAGAATGTTTCACCAGGCTGGGAATGGTAAGAATTATTTTAAAGCAAGACTAGCAGGTTACATTTACCCACAAACCATTTATTCTCATAAAATTGAAGCCAGTCTAAACCCACATCCCGCAGAAATGTTTCCAAGTTAGAAATTAAAGCAAAATCGATCTCTCCAGAAAGCAGTGCGTGAAAAGTCTGTGTCCCTGCAACACTGTATCATTCTGTGAGATGAACTCAAAAAGGAGTTAAAATAAATCTGATTAATATATTTGCATGTGTAAACAATGGAAAAACAATGCAGTAAACCTAAGCGATGAAAAATATTTTCATATTTTAAGGTATTTCAACAACCAGTGTTACTAGTAACAACAGAGCAGGCATAATTCACATCTTTTTCTTTTTGTGTGAAACACAACTACTGATTTAGTAAATGGTGCGACCTGAGGACCCAAAGCTATCATATTTCATTGTCCACAAATTGGAGACATTTTGACTCTGCAACAGGAGACACCTGCATCACCCACATGGCCACTGGCCAGTCCCACAGGCAGGTCTGGGAGAGTGAACAAGCAGATGTGGGAGGTGAAAGGAGAAGGACTCGGGTAAACCAGACGGGACACGGCAAAAGCAGGGAGGTGGCTTCCTAGGAAGGACTATGGAAAGACACTTATGGAGTAATGAAATTCAGTCCTGGTCCTTGTTCCCACCCTTTCCCAAGTTATCACACCCATTAACTTAATAAAGGTGGCAGGAGGCTTCACTAACACCTGCAAAGTGCCTTAAAATTATGTCATGTTATTAAAAGTGCATTGTACATGCCAAAAGGGCTCAAATCCTGCAGCTCTGGCTTGCCCAAAAGGTTCAGCTAAAGCCAATGGGAATAATAATCTGGGTGAGCTGGAAAAAAAATCTCTTAAAGAATAACACAAATCAAACCCAAGGCCATTTATTGTGAGAAGAAAAATGCTTATTTTATACATTTTCTGACAACCATTGCACAAAGTTGCCCTCACTTGCTTACCCTCAAGGGATTATACCCTTTCTAGTGATAATGGTCCTTGTTATTTGCATCAGCCATTTTAGCCCCAAATTCTGTTCTCATCAAAGTTAAAAAATGTTTTAGTGGGGCCTCCCACAGCAGCCTCCCTAGCCCGGACATCGTTGTTGACATTTAGTGCAATCAATCTTATTTTCATCACTGAAGTGAGGAGCTGGGTAATCTTCTGTGCACATAGTTACCAAAATAAGCATTTATAAATGAACATACAAAGGACTTATTTAAAAGCAATAAAAAGAGGACTTGAGAAGGTACTGGACTTTATGACCCCAGTAAACAGTTAAAGCGGGTGGACAAAGGGGTGGGAGGGAGACATGAAAGAGTTAAAGATTTGTAAGGATGGAGCTTTAAGAAGTTTTTTGGCATGGAAATTAACGTGAAAGGGAGACCGAAAAGATTTCTTTTTCAGACAAAAATGTGTCATGTATGTTTTAAGGCAGGGTTGTGATTCTGTGTTTGCTCAAGTCCATCGTGCCGCAGAAAGAGATGTTTTCCTCCCTCACCTCTCGTTGTGCTGCTTGCCCTCACCACCTCTCTCCTGCTGATGTGGACCTGTGGAACTGATACAGCTGAAAGCAACCCCCCACATTTTTTCTTGGTTTATTCATTAACCAGCTCAGTTCCCAGACCTGGCTTCCTCCACAGATATTGATGGCTCAAGGAGGTGCAGGTGAGGAAGGAGCTAAACCACAAATATAAAATGGACAGAAAGAAAGAAGGACTGATCTACAGTAACAGGTGAACTGATTTACTAGGAATTGCAAGAGAAATCCCTTCCTACTCAACCCCCCCCCCAAAAAAAAACCCCAAAACCAAAACAAAAGCAAGCGAACAAACCAACAAGCAAAAAACCCCCCAAAAAACAAACAAACAAAACCAAACAAAAAAAGACCTGCTGTGGTTTATTGTGAACTAACAATCTCAAAGGGAAAAAAAGATCCTCAAACAGTAAAATTATGAAATTTCACAACTGTTCTGACTTGCTAGCCTTGACAACAATATGTCACACATCTTGGAAATGTATGTATTGCTCCAAAAAGAGCAGCATACAAAATAAGTAGAGACTCCCATGTTCCTTCATTCCTAGTTCCCACCTGTTTAAAGGCTGAACAGGATAACTCTGCCTGGATTTATACTACAGCAGTAGGACCAAAAAGCCTACAAGAGTAACAAGAAAGTAGTTTTTAAGCAAGTCTCTTACTAACTGTCTAACGTAGTTCTGGTGGGAATATGCTGCATGAAGCATTTGTGAAGCACTCTGTTCAGCACTGGTGGAAGTTCCCCATAAAGCTTCAAGCTTGCAGTAATTTAATCCCAACAGTCCTATATTTTAAAAAAAAGGTGGTTTACAGGTATCTTCTGTTCAGGTATAGTGGGTGAATCCCCCCTTCTTCTAACTGTTTTTTTGTTTGTTCGTTTGCTTGGTTTTTGCTTGTTTGTTTTTAATTTGCCAAACTATAAAGTTGAAGTATAGCACCATAGATCACGTTAAAGTATTTCAGGACCAGGCTTGGTGTTGAAGTTTGAACTAAAAGCCTGATGAAAAGCACAGTGTCTTCCAGAACCCTATGTGTCCGCACACAACCCTAGTGACAGCCTGGGGGTATGGATAAGTTCTGATATTTAAAGTAAATAAAATCATAAAGCTACTGAAAGTTATAGATGGAAAAACCCTATTAGATCATCTAAAGCACCACCCTGATACTGCACAAAGATCTCAAATGTGTTCTCCAGCACCCTCCAGACTCTATCTTGAGTTCGTCTCAAACAACTTTGATTGTAATGAAGGTCTCGCTGTAATAAAATAAATTCAATTGACTCATTTTGTATGTGACTAGGAAGACTTTAGAGTCCGCAAAATGAAGACACAAAAGGGGAAAAAATCCACTATGTTAAGTATTTTTCACTGTCTATGGTACATTTCCCTTTTGCTTTAGCTTTGTTTCTGGTTTCATTTTCACAGTTCACGCACACTAACTAATCATACAATGAATACATTAGGCTGAAGAGGAAGTTTTCTAATTTTTGTTGCCTTTTTTTTGTAGACTTTCATGAAAACCACCTTGTTGGGTTCAAGAAGATTTTATTTTCACAATCTATATCAGAATTGAATAATTATACTTTTAAAACTTTCTCTTCGCTCTGGCACATTGAAAAAAAGGGAGAAAATGATTCAGACTTGAAGGCTTCCTGCAAACACAATACAAAATTAAGCTCTGTGAATCTAACATCAACAAAATAACACAGTTAATGATAATATGGCAACTACAACATATGATCAGTTACGTGTTTTTTTCATTCTTGCAATATTTAATGATCATTTTCTCCATTCTTTATAACTTCATGGCAGAAAAGAAAAAACACTAAGAGGGTTTTATAGAATTTGAACAATCTTTGAAACCTTGTTATAGCTTTCTGTGCATTAACTGATGTTTGCATTTCCCATTTACAAAGAAGCTGTGATTCCTGACAGTATTACAACTTTTTTGAAGCTGTGTAAAATTTGTGGGTATCCAAACACCTGTAGTTTTCAAGTTAGAACACACATGTTGTTTTGCAGAATGATTGGCAAAACCAGAGTAAAACAGCTTGGAACAGCTTGAACACAAACAATCCATTTGCATACGATGGACGTGATGCCACATATTTTGTATCAGAACTAGTGTGGCCAGCAGGACTTGGGAAGTGATTGTGCCCCTGTACTAGGCACTGGTGCGGATGCACCTCAAATACTGTGCCCAGTTTTCAGCCTCTCACTACAAGAAGGACATTGAGGTGCTGGAGCATGTCCAGAGAAGGGCAATTAAACTGGTGAAGGGTCTCGAGCACAAGTCTTATGAGTAGTGGCTGAAGTAACTGGGGTTGTTTAGTCTGGAATATAGGAGGCTCAGGGGAAACCTTATCGCTCTCTACAACTACCTGAAAGGAGGCTGTAGTGAGGTGGGGGTTGGTCTCTTCTCCCAAGTAACAAGCAATAGAATGAGAGGAAATAGCCTCAAGTTGTGTCAGAGGAGGTTTAGATTGGATATTAGGAACAATTTCTGCACTGAAAATGTTGTCAGGCACTGGAACAGGCTGCCCTGGGAAGTGGCTGAATCACCATCCCTGGAGGTATTTAAAGGACATGTAGATGTGGTGCTTAGGGACATGGTTTAGTGGTGGACTGGGCAGTGCTGGGCTAACAGTTGTACTTGATGATCTTAAAGGTCTTTTCCAACCAAAATGATTTTATGGTTCTATTTTTTTGTGACCCTCTGCTGCTTTCTTGCTTCCAGCCCTGGGAAGGACATTTCATAAGAGATAACTTGGACCACTTCTTTATAGATATTATTTGCCTGGTTTCTCGCTGCTTCTTCCACTACCAAGAAAAACATGGCTTTTTTAAGAAACAAAAGCCAAAAATAAAAACAAAAAAACCCTGTGGAAGACGTGCAATAATCGCCAGCACCACTGGGTGGTACTGTCAGCCTTCGGGTGAACAGCCGAGCCGAGGGGCGGCCCGCGGGGTCGGGCGCTCTGCGGCCGGCAGCGCTTCGCATCTCACACAAACCACACGGGTTTCACGGAATCCACGATTTACTGCAATTACAGCTCGTTTAAAGTGCTGCAGATATCCTGCACATGCTCTCTTGCCTTCCGCGTGAGCTCTCGTTCCTCTCGAAAGAGCAGGGGGTGGCAATGCACGGGTACCACTGCTGTCATGCTGCTGTGGTGGTTCCAGCACAGCTGAGAAAATACTTTTCCAAGTTAAAAAAGAAAGCTTTGCTAGACAGAAATGCCACCTGGAATTCCATGAACGAAGACGTTCTCATATGATAGTCCCAGTGAAATATGCAGTGAAGTACGCAGACACATATGCTTTTATTCACATTTTTGCAATCTCAGTATTATGTAATTGAAACCTCACATATATATAATTGGCACTGCTCTTTAATCCCAAAGAAACTCTTTTTTAGGAAGTACATCTCTTCCCAAGCCAAAGAGCACTATCTTCAGTTACTTTATTCACTGCTGAGTCTGGACAGACAGCTCAACAGCAGTTGTAAGCAGACGTTGTCAGTGTTATGTTCATAAGCAGGAACACTGAGTAAGGCTGTGCTTGGCCCCAGTAGGGTCAATAGGGCTCCACAGGTATCTTTCAGCTTGCAGAAATCTTATTATTAGTGATAGACAAGCTGGAAAAAAACCAGCTTCCATCTCAAACTCAGCTAGAGCTTGAGACCTGAAGTCAAAAGGGCATCTTCCTACTTTTAAACTGAAGAATTCGTTACAGAATTATTGGAGAAAGTTAAGCATAAAAGTAATATATATGCTCTCAAGCCCTCTAAAACAGGCCAATGAATCTTAATACAGCTTATAAAAATGTGCTGAGTGTTGTCAGTTTTTACCGAAGTAAGTGACTTTAAAATCTTAATGACTGAGGACATTTGTCTCAAAAACACATAAAATCCCTTCACTCTGCTAGATCAGTAAGTGATTTCCATAAGCTTGACCACACTGTGGCTCAAGTGAGGAACCTTTTTTCTGCCAGAAGCAGCACACTTGGGGAAAAAAGTGAACTGTATAAGGAGTGGTTTGTTTAGCAACAGGGAGATGCTGGATCAGCAGCCAGTGAACTGTTGTAATGATCTGTCTCAGCAGCTCTGTGGCCTCAGTATCTTGATCCTTTAACTGCACCAAAGTTTTAGCATCCTCTTTAGCATAGGTCAGTTAGCTGATGTTTAAAGCACCATCTAATCATGCTGTGCTGGCTTATGCTTCAGGACTGGAATTCAGCATTACAGCTGAAGATAATTCATTCAGGCTTTGGAAGTCGATGTGCTTTTGTTCTATACTGAAGAATGCAGTTGTCCGGCTGTAAACCAAGCCAGAAGCAGCATAGAAACCCTGAGACCTTCTCACCAATTTTGGCTTCCCCTTCATCTCTGGACATTGAGATTGTGAGCTGCGTTTAAGGGAAGCTGACAATCTGAAAGCCAAGTTGACTCTTACAGGCCCTGCAATTCAAGCTTGGTCCAAAGATGTTTTTACAGTTCTTCCCCCCAAAGCGCTCAGGGTCAGCAGCAGGACTTTCCTTCCTGAGCTGCTATTAGAGCTGGAATTGGTGGAGTTCCAGCACATGTACTTAGAACATATTTATGTGATTTGGCTTCTGTGTGATTCCTCCCCTACACATGCACTCTGCAAAATGGGCTGTAATTAATGCTACTCAGTGCACTGTGGATATCTTTATTTGATTAGGGTTGTTAAATTACATGGCAAAAAGCAATTCTTCCTCTCCTTTCATGTGCATGAAGGGTCCCACAGACAGCAGAACCAGTATCTTCCTGGGAAGCAAACTTTTATGACATGAGACAGGAATTGTACATTCCTCAACACACCACAGACAGCCTCTTCTACAGACACTGTGTGTGACTGGAGACAGAAGCAGGATTCTGAAGAGCATTAAATTGCAGTTTCTCTTAGAGCAAGGTCTAGTACATTGGTGATGTCTTTCAGCCCTGTTACTGGATCACTACTGTCTTGAACAAGGATTAGTTTTTGCACTATTTCTCTCCTCACTAAATTTATTTCCAAATAATAAGTTTGGACAATGTGCAGAGGAGTCATTGTTGAGTGTCCAGTTAGCATGATAACAGGAGTCATCATTCAAAACGATGAGTAGGAAATTACTTTTGGGCACATTTTAAAATTCTGTGATCTTGGAACATGATCTCGCTAATGCATTCCACTTTCCAGGAATGCAGATCTCAGTAATGCATCAATGTTGCTAGCTTGCTTGGCACCTGAATAAAATAACTCTCCTGCAATCATTTAACTACTGAAGCTGGATATTTTATTACCTTTGTTTCCTTTACACCAAACTGATCTTCTCTAAAAGCTATATGTCTTTCCCATTTTAAAAGTACTGGTTCTGCTCCAGCACACCAAGTTGTTTTATTCTGTAACACAATTGTACAAGG
>VZRW01014072.1:245121-256373 GCA_013398125.1 Aegotheles bennettii
GGGGGGGGGCTTCTCCATCTGGCAGATGATCCTCAGAAGTGGAAAAGAAGATGTGCAGGCTTATGCTATTAAACTTTTTGAATTCAAATGGAATCCAGCTGTCTGGGATCCACAACATTCTTGCAGTGTAACTGCTCACAGTATGTATACTTTCAAACCCTTTATTTTTGTTTTCTTTAATTGTTGGGGTCTGAGATCATAAACACCTCAGTCTTTCAAACGTGAAGTGAAGCTTTTGGTAATTTGTTCTAATCAACTGCAGTAAGAAATGTCTGCTCCATAACCTTGAATGCTTTTTCTCTCCCCTGACAACAGAATAGACTTCTTGCAAAAAATAAACATCTGGTTTGAATTGGACATCAAATTGCAGTTACTTTAAGTGCCAACTATTAAATTACCTCAAATGTTTTATGTTTGAACATGATTTTTCAAGACAGCTAAATTTTTTAACTGCAGCACAATGGTACATGTAAAATTACTTTAGAAGGTTAATTCCCTTGAACAAACTTTTTTTAATCATGTGTAGCTTGGTCACTCTTTTTGCTTTCCATTTACAGAAATTATTATTCACAAAAGTTTTTATATACCCAAATATGCCTCATCAGATGGTAAGAGGAAGAAAAGCTCTATCTAGAACTCAGGGACTTGATTCTGAACTCTACAACATATGGAGGGCTTGTCAAGACTGCCCAGAACCCATTAAATCAAGCCAGAAAATCACACAGGCCAAGATTACAGTCTGCATTTTCATCAGGAAACCAAACATTAAAATTCATATCTAAGACTTCCCTCCTCTGAAAAACCACCCCCCTTTCTTTATCTAGCACTATTTTCTGGTGATAAGTCTTACAGTCTTATTTGCATGACAGCATTTCGAATTTGCAGCTTTACATAAGTTGCTATTTTCCTTGAACTACCAAGCTCTTGATCCACCACATTTTCGCAAGAGAAATTTTTCTCTTTTTTTTTTTTTTATTTTTAAGTATGTTTCCAGCCCTCTCAGTCACAGGGGATTTTTTTAAGATAGAAAATATTACAATCTGGACTACTGAAAGCAAATTAAAATGAACACCAAAACCACTGTTTTGCTAATGTGTGCAGTTCTGTGTGACTGGAATTGACAGCGTTGCTGAGGCTTCTTTATGCTGCTCCAGGGAGGAAAAAAAAGAAGTTAATATTTTATTCACTGTGAGAGGGCTCTAAAAGGGCACAAGGCAAGTGTAAATGAAAACCATTTTTGTATTCCCCTCAGTATTTCTGCAAAACCCTCCTCCAAAACAAAACAGAGTAACTGCAAGTGCAGACCAATACTATCATTGTTTACTTCTTCTTCCCAGACACTGATCAAAGTGAAACTACAAGGACAACTGACACATACACAAAAAAATAAATTAAAAGAACAGATGACTGCAGCTGTGCAAATTGCTGGCAATTATACTGGTGACTTCTAAATTGGACTTGACCCAGTGTCAGTGGTCGGCTATGCCTGTGTTTTCACCAAAGATGATTGTAATTGTTGTGATGATATGATTGCTCCAAGAAGGAGGTAGTAATTACAAAGGTGGAGCCACCTGATCAGAAGTTTCCATGTTATTTAGATGGCTATTTATAAAACTGACTGTCATTTTAGCTATAATATTGGAATACTAAAACACAGATCAAGCCTCAAATTCACTGAGAAACAAGATGAAAGCTTGATCACAACAAAAATCTACTAAATTGTTTCAGGTACTGCATGGGAAAAACAGTGACTGTTTATGGGCAGTAGGTGGATAGGAAGTATGGCTCAATTTACCACTTCTTGTTTACAGAAACCAATCTGAACAGACTTAAGAGTCAAAAAGCTGAAATCCATCAAAGACTATGAAGAGGACATTTTCATTCTGAAAAGAAAAAAAACAAACCTGACTAACCAACCTCACAATGGCTAGACGTTAAAGTGTCTAGATAACTGACATACTTGATTTTCACCTAATGAACTTCAGCAGCGCATATTCTTCAGTGTATGTGATTAGGAAAAAAACCTACATGTCTTCAACTAGCAGTTCTGCTTGCACCTTGAGTGAAAATATCTTCAGTTACTACTTAAATAATGCGAATGGGCATGACTGAAAGTTAAGACAGAGAATTACAGAATCACGAGTGAAGAGGTGAGTTTGGAACAGACCAGATGTGGTGACTAGTATTTGGGTCTCAGACACACAGTCAATCATGTTTGAATCTACATATCCTGACAAGAGAAAAATGTATTCCCAAATACCTACTCAACTATCTAAACCAGTTTTAAAACAAGTATTAATTACTTTCCTTACTTTCCTCCAAAATTCATCAGCCTGGTTAATGTTAACAGAAAAAAGACAAAAGAACAGAAACTTTAAACTCCTAGTTTCCGGTGCAGATGTGTTACTCAGATTGAAAGCTGTGGTGAAGTGTGCCCCAGGTTTCAAGGAAGCCTCTTTACTGCAGCTTCCTCAAGCAGCTTCCTCTCAACATAACCCATGAGGGTAGGCAGACCCTAAGGATCTGAGGCAAGGTAACACGTTAAAATGCTTTCCTGTTGAAATAATTTGTGGAAATCTATTCCAGTTGAAGTTATGACATAACTATGGAATAGCATTCAATATCCGAGCAGAATTATTTCATGACTTTGCCACATAGGAGTCTACAGTCAGTCTTTAAACCAAATATCATCTATGGAATTGGATATGTCTCGAGCAACAGGGAGGTTGAAACCTAATAAAGCAACTTTTTTTCTATGTCTATGAAAGTGGCTGGATACTGCAGATTACTAATTTCAGAATAAATATACTTCCAAATTTTATGAAGGAGACATATAAACTCATTCACCAAGTCAAACAAGGATGTTTGGACAAGGGAGAGAAAGAGATAAGTGTGCTTTTGTATTGGGAAATGGGATCCAAGTAAAACAAGGAGAAAGGGGTCAAAGAAAACTAGCTGCCCTACAAATGCTCCACAGTTTTCAGGAGAAACTATATACAGTGAGAAAAGGCCTCAAGGCATGGATGTTGCAGACTACTACGCCAACTCCATACATGTACTAAGGTTTTTTGTGTCATCTAGCTTTGTATATACATTCTTGAATTGATGACTAGCTTGTATATAATCCTAATGTATCAACTCAGTAATTACATGCAACAACATCAAAATTCTGAGGAGGTAAATTGCAAATGCCCAAGGATGAACTTGTAAGGAAGCACGCTTGAACCACGACTTTTCAAGAGGCTTAAATGAGTTGACTTGTAAGCCTCACATTGTTATGAAGAAGAAAGAAGCTGTGCTCAGGAAATGGGTTAAAGTTTCCATGAGAAAATCTGTCATCAGAGATGCTTGGAATCTTCAAAATGTAATTAATCTGGGGTTTTTTTCTGCAATACAACATAAAAGGTTAATGAACACCCAGCCAGAAAGAACACTGTGAGGGCTCTAACAAATAGGTGGGAACAATGTCAGTAGCAGGGAGTTAGAGAAAAAGTAGAAGGAAAATACAGAAAAATGGGTGAACATAAAAAAGTGAAGGAAAGAAAGAGAAGAAAAAAATCTAAATTATACAAAGACAAAATTAGCATAAGGGTTGCATTGTAAGAAATGTATATGTGTTTGTGCTCTTTTTTGCCCCTTCTCTCTATCCCTAGTTCCAAAACTACCAAAAAATCCAGCTACTATTTTGGACATCCAGTGGGGCTTTCTCTTTCAGTCAGCTTCTTTGGCCTCACAGAGTCTATAGGGGTTTTAGCTTATACTGATCTCTGACTCTTAGTGGAAGAGAAGAGAGGTTTGAGGAGGAAGATACGTGTACAAAGGCAGAATAGAACAAAGTTTGCATAGTGCCTGCAGTGAGTACCATGACTGTTCAAAAGGATGCTTAAGTAACTGTGTGGTGTTCCTTGAGCCTTCCCCAGAGCTGAGCCTGCCAGGTTCACCAGGGGTATGTCACCATCAGTTGAACTTTCAGCCTAGGAAACTCCTTCTCCAGAGGTCAAATCTCCCCCAAAAGCTCTTCTACCAATCTAGACAAGTCAGCTGCAGTGAGCAATCGGTCCACACCTCTGTGCAATCTGCATAGGACCTTCAGTGAAAGCAGAGGAAGAAGATCCCATTTACTCCTGCAAAGTACCTACAGGACTCAACTACCTTCGTGTTTTGTGGCTGAAATAAGAACTGAGTTTAATGCTGTGTACCTGCCTACATATCACCATCTGTCTTCTAAGCAGAAGAGCAACTCCATGCAAAGTCCACCTATATTTGCTAAAACTTACCCTGCAATATCCAGGCAACACCATTGTTACCCTGACGGGAGCTTGCTCATGTACCTCATTCAGCAGTCCAAGTTTCCAGTGACTTTCAGTAGCTTTTAAATAAATTACTTTTATTTCCAAGAAATGTGCTATTTGCCATTACTTGTAATCTAATAGCCTCAACCTGCAGCTGTAAGCCTCATGCCAGGTGCCTGGCAGAGCAGGTGTGATGTCCTGCAACTAGTGCAGGAAGAAAGAGAGAAGCAGCAATGCTGTTAGGCAAAGGTGGAACCTTGGCTGTGGTGCCTCTCCTTCCAGCAGCCCCAGAGCCAGAAAGAGTCTGTGATCCTATTGAAACTGCTTTTAGGTCTGCTTACTAATACACAACGAGACATTGCTGCTGGAGGTAGCAGCCTACAGTGTGGATGGGCCATATTTTTTTCAAGAAAAATTCTGTCACCAGTGATCTCTGACTACTCAATGTGCAGATGGGCAAGACAGAGGTGGTGGGGGAGTGCTGAAACACTCATATCCCTTTCTTCTAAAAAATTCCCTATCTTCTGGCTGTTAGCTGAAGATGTAAGAGCGGAACAATTTAGCAGACCAAAGCAATCCTATGAGTACTTCTGGCCTTGAGTATTCATAACCTGGTCAAAGGTTCTGCATGCTGCAAACTTTTTCCTCACCAAGGTCATCATTGTTATCGTCACTGCAGTTTTGTCTACAGGCAAAGTCTCCCTCTTTTTTTCTTATCCCTGCCTACTGGCTACACAACTGGTCTTGAAGCTACAATTTGTCCTCTGGGCTTCTTGGCCNCCCTATCTTCTGGCTGTTAGCTGAAGATGTAAGAGCGGAACAATTTAGCAGACCAAAGCAATCCTATGAGTACTTCTGGCCTTGAGTATTCATAACCTGGTCAAAGGTTCTGCATGCTGCAAACTTTTTCCTCACCAAGGTCATCATTGTTATCGTCACTGCAGTTTTGTCTACAGGCAAAGTCTCCCTCTTTTTTTCTTATCCCTGCCTACTGGCTACACAACTGGTCTTGAAGCTACAATTTGTCCTCTGGGCTTCTTGGCCACACAGAACTGTGGTGGAAACTTCATTGTCCTCATGCCTTCTCGCTCTCCTTGCAGCTGTTCCCCTCTGGAAGGCAGAGGGAGGCTGTCCTTTGTGTCCCATCCAGTTCGGAGAAGCCTGCAGAGGTTAAGCGCTTGCACACAGGGAAGGACTCCAAGATCTGAGCATTAGCAACTGCTGTGGACAGAAAGCAGCAAGGAGTGAGACGTGCTGGAGGCAGGCTGCAACAGACAGTTAGAGAATGGCTTGTGATATTGAACAACCAGTTTTAGCAAACTGAACCAAACTACCCCTAGTGCACTGAAGATCTAAAATTGAACCTCCTTGGATAGAGCCTTGGTGCATAGACCTACTGCATAATAATCCAAATTATCATAACACTTAAACATTTGCATTTATCTTCCCTTCCCTGGTGGCTGCTTTATCAGTTCACCTTTCAGAGCAGGATGTAATTTGATCATAGATCTATTGTTTGCTTAGCAGAGCTGGCTTTTCATGCATTGTCATTGACAGATGCAAATAAACAATCCATTGATCTTCCCAATGAACAGTCAGGAGTGGCAATATATATTACTGGTAGCGTTATTATCCATCATGTGCTGGATGAACAGATGGAAGTAATGAGCATCCACCAGCAAACAGGACTATTCTAGCTTAACCTCACTGGGAAACTAGTTTGTTTTCCTCCCCCAGCTTTGCTCAGCACACCAATGGGCAAGGGAGTCACAGATTTGCACGAGCACAGGGAACCTTGAAATCCACACTGTTTAAAAAAAATATCCAAACCAGTGTGTGTTAACATGCAACAAGAACACTGATACAAAACTGCAGTCCATCGGGGATATTTTCTTCCTAAGACATAGCTTTTGAGAGAAAACCATTTCCCATGTAACTTTTTCTAGTCGTTTGTTTTTCTTCATCCTCTCCTGTTTTATTGCTGCTTGAGATGGCCCTTGTCAGGAGAATCTAGCCAGACTTCAAGAGGTGCCAAATTACAGAGACCACAGGTTTTTCACAGTTAGTTGTTCTTTTCACTGCTGGACTCCTCTAAAGCAAATGAGATTGAATTAATATGTTTTTACTGTATCTGTTCCTCTGCTCTGTTTCCCATGGCCTAACAGAGGAAGTCTGATTTCCAAGTGTTTTCTCATTTTGTTTAATCTGACACAAAAGGTCACCTCAAGTACCCTTTTGGTATTTGCTCTAGAGCTGAGTATAATAGGTGGCAGCCCCAAGAAGAATGCATGTTGCTAAACTTCAGAAATGTTTGGATTTTTAGATACAAACAGATGTTTCCTTTTGGTAGCTTCATTTTCCGCATGATATTCCAAGAAGAACGGACGTAGCTGAATCACAGATGAACATTTTCCAGAAATTAATTCGTTTCACACACTGTGTCACAAATGATGAGAATATAACTTCACAGTTACATGAAAGAGATCAATAATTGATTTGTTTAATCAGATTACTGTTTAAATAGACCACTAATTCTTCTTAATATCCACAGCTAATTTTTGCAGCAGAAGCAGGAAGACAGAAAGACTGGCTCACATTCAGGTCTGATGTAGATCCACTGAAATTAGAAAAACGGGGTTACCTTGGGATCCACTGTGCTGCACCAGTTTGGCATAATGTATTTACACTGAGAAAACAAAAAAATAACAACTGTAGTATATTTGCAAAGCTCTAATCCATCAGGTATTTACCACAGCAAAAAACCCCTAAACCCCAAACACGTTGTGATTGTGAGAGTTTGGCTGTGTTTGGAAAGCTGGGAAGACTGTCCATTCTCCTGTTTCATAAGCAATTGCACATTCAAGGCCTAGGATCTTGCAGATTAAGATGACTTTCTACCATTGTGTAAGTGAAAAGGCTAAAAAGTAAAAAGCTGTAAGTGAGAGTGGCAGCAGTTTTCAGGGTAGAGTTGTGCTAATTGGAATGGTAGGCGATTTTAGCGGATTGAGTAAAAACATACGATCACACTGAAGTTCAGGAACACCTCAAGTGCGCTTGCAAGTGCAAATTTAAACAACAAATGAATCCAAAAATCTAAGTAGCTCAGTATCGTTACAAGCTAACAGTTCGGAATTTATTAGTATTTTCTGCTTGGGACATAGTCTAAGTAAAATATGTGAGAGACTATTTTAACAGAATAAAGTGTACCCAGTTGCATATTATAGACACCTCAAAGAGCTGTTAACACCTTCAGCAAATTCTTAGTTACTTCAGTCTGCATGGACTTCGGTTTTACAGAGGAAAAGTAAGGAGCTTTTAACTCCATAAATGACAGTTTTTTGATTCTACCTTTAGTGTGAAACCTATTTATAACTTTCCAGTTTTAAAATCAGCTTAGATCAATATATATGCTATAGAATAAATAAAGTTCTTAGCTATTCCAGTCACAAAGATGCTGACCCTGAATGTCTTTTCCATTTGAGCCACAGAAATGGAAGGAAAGGATGTCTTTAATTCCCACTGGACCTTTGCGGTCTCAGGTTCTTAGGGATACATCCTGGCAGGAAAACCAGAAGCCTCTGCACTTCTGTGCAGCAGAATAGTATCAGTGGGATCCCACTGATTCATTCCAATCATAAATTGTTCCTGAATAAAATAACTTTCATTTAAGCAGGATTTATTTAAAATTCACATACTCCTCCTTTCTAAGAGCAGACTCCATTTTAAATGGTTGTTATCTCTTACTTCAAACAAGAAAAAACAAATCCAAACAAACTCCCATTATATAGAATTTTTAAATTAGATAAGGAAAAACAAGTGAATGGATACCAGGCTGAACAGAATGTCCCTAATCTGTTGGAGAAAACCCTGTGCCAAAGAGTAAGATACTAGAAGAATGTAGTGCTGCACCAGTAAGAGTGGCCAGGTGGAAGGCTCAAGCAGCACTGCAGCACTGTACAACAAAGATCCCAGCACCCACACCAGGCTTACGGGAACTACTGGCAAGTTCCAGATTTGTTGGCACATTTACTACTTTATTCATTTTTGTACTGAAGTCAGTGAGTACAGTTATCTTGCAGTTGCTTCTGCCATTCTTACATTATAAAGTTGCATCAGGTTGCAGAGTTTTATACTGTCAATACCTAATGCAGGTACATTGCTGGGAGAAAGAAAAAGAAGGTTTTGACAAAATATTTAAAATAATAACTAGATCTTTTTAGGCAACAAGAGAAAGTAAAGAAGTTTGGTTTGGGGGAAAATGAGTTAATTGAGTGCTTATAGTAATGTTATCAACAATGAAACAGTTGATGTTTGGTTTGGTATCTTCAGGTTTCAGACCTGACAACTTACTACAATGTTCATGAAAGATTCTCCCTCTTTGGTAATTATCAGCTGAGAAAGACATCTCCATGCCAGCCAAAACTCAAGTTCATCTCTCCAAGCTGATCAGTTCTGAGAACTAAACATTTCTTTTTCTTTTTTTTTTTTAAAGTGAAGACTGAATCTTAGAGCACAGTTCTGCAATACAATGAATTCCAATGCCACAGACCTATTATTGATGTCTACCTGCATTAAGACTCTTGAAATCTTTTCACTCTCATGGGGCAAAACCAGAAGAAGGATCAAGCTGTTGCTGCAAAAAAAATTGCATGCTAAAACATCTGCTATATCTACTGAACAACACTCCAAATTGTCTCTTAGATCTAACATATGAGCCTTGTCTTGTAGCGTACTTGTTCAAGATTTAGATCATGACATAGTAATAGCAAATAAACTGTGTTATCCTTCAGTTATAAACAAAACATTTTTTTTTTCTGAAAGCATGCTTTTCCTCAGTGTATTCCTCTAGAGGAAAATTATTTCTGACCTTTCATCTGATAGGTATCACCACTGAGTATTCTCCCTTATCTCAAACTGTCAGATAGGGGCTGCTACAGTGCTAAGTAACTTCAGTATTGAAACTGAATTTTAACTTCAATATTTAAATATTAAGCAAGATGGGAGGAAAATGAATATCAATGGTACAACGATAGATATGTCAATGGAACACTGACAGTTGAAGTTAATGACTACTAAAACATGGATTTAGACGTATCAAAAGAGGTCTTTCTCACTATCAGGATGAAATAGAGCAGCATAACAGTGGATCTCTTAGTTTAGAAGTGATAGCACTGGCATAATTTCAGTGAACTTTCCTGGATCCAGATAGGATACATGCATATTCCCATGTAATATAATTTGTTAACATAATGCCAATCTTTTCTCTTATTGTCAAGGTATTAAATGTAATTATCTGCAACCTTTCTACCTTCTTCATGTTCCAAGAAAAGAGAATACCTTTCTTGACTTAAAATTGGCATTCAGATTTATTTTAAAGACATCCCTGAAATATTAGTCCCTTACAAGATAAATCAGTCTCTCCATGAGAAAATTTGTCTCATTATCTTTCAGTGTATGATTTTTATTTATTATATGTATCCAGGCCTTCAAATGACTTATAAACATTTACTGCAACTGAACAACCATACACTAAACTAATGACAAAGAAATAAACTGCACACATGAAAAGTTAATTAAATGAAGCAGACAAAAGTCTTGCTAACAAGATTTTGGCCAAGGACCTTACAAAAAACTTATCCACTCCATTTCCTTTGAAATTGAGGTCTTATAATCAAGTCTTTTTTCCAGTCTCACCTGACAAAATAAAATGAACCAGACTAGACGAGTGATGCATCAGGTGCAGTATCACAGTAATACATCTGCCATAGCTAGAGGGCACAGCTATGGCCCCACATGAACGCTTCGTTGGTCGTTCATTCTCACAAGATTATAATAAAATAAACGTCTCGCTTCACAGCCTCTGAGCACTTGCTACATTGCAAAGTGGTATACATATGCTGACTGACGGATTGTCTAATGTTCATTCAGATTCTCTCTTGGTCCACATGGGTAGATCTCCAAAGAGCAGTAAAGTATTTTGAACTACTGAACACACATAAGTTGAAATATTTTGAAAAAAATACTAATGTGATTTGAGAAGATGTTTGTTTGAACATTAAAGACACTTTGGTAAAGTGAGGAATAGGATTACATCTATCTGAAGTCAGAAGGCACCATTTAACGTATTAGCTAAGGACTGCTCTGCCTGGCACTTCAAATGAGGTCTGCAATGAAAAAACAGGTAATACTTTAGTAAGAATTAATACTTTTAACAGCAGCACAATTTTCTTTGTAGCACTAAATAGCTTTTAGTATTTATTTGTGTGGGGACCTCTCCACCCCTGGATGAATAGATTATTTCTAAGACATAAAATTATTATGAATAGATTACCAAATGAAAAACAAACATATCTTTAAAGATCCAACAACAAATGAGATACGCATCACACTATAAATACTAATAAATTCTCTTTAAAGTGTCAGATTCATCTTTGTTAGTAGATATCTCTATTATATTTATAAGCCGTTTTCTTCCAGCTATTCATTCATACTGTATTATTATTACAGCCTTGTTTGTGAAAACAAATGAGAAATACTTATTTTAAAAAGCATATCAAGAAGCATCTATGTAAATAAATTCATGCACAATGATATTAAGATAAATATTTGTATTTCAAGACAATTGACTATTTTTCTATGAGAATTAAATTTCTGTGGGAATTAAAGCACACACTTGAGAAAATTCAGCTTTTTATGGTGAAAAACACAACAGCAGTATTTGGACACGCTGCCAAAACTACGCTATATTTAGCATGGAGTGAAAGGAAGAAATTCAGCGTCCAGCACACACACTGTTCCCTTACATGTATTTCGCATTTCTACTTAACAAATATCAGATTGTAGATCAACATTTACATAGGAACTCCTCTCAAAAGAGTTGCCTGGGTGAAAAGTCAAGTACATCACTGTATACACATAATTTGGCTGATTTGATTTTTAAAATAATTTTTATTTTTTTTT
>VZRW01014073.1:0-99447 GCA_013398125.1 Aegotheles bennettii
TCTGTGATTCTGTGATAGTCATTTCCTTATTAATGGTAAGGGGATATAATGGAAATTATTGTTTTTTTAATCCTTTGCAATATTAAAAATGCTAACCACAGATGAACATTTATCTTATGTTTTGAAATTTTTGAGACAATCTGCAAAACTGGTTAGTTTCAGACATAAAAAATTATAATGACACACAAAAATATTGAAATGTAGTCTTCTATTCCACTGAGATACTGGAATATTAGAATATACTGGTATATATGCAAGTTTTCCTCTTTCAAAGCAAATACTGCAATCAACTACAGAGGAACCCAGTAGGATGTCACGGAAAGTTTTGCGCATGGACATAATAATTAAATGTTATTTATTCATTGAAGATTCATTTATGCACACCACTAACTTCCAGATGGAATTTCTTTGCTTCTGGTTGGAAAATATTATTTCAGCGGTAGAATCTGAATTTCTATTAATTATAGCAAGGGTTGTCATCTAACTTTTTCATTCTTGGTGATATGGTGCTCTGTGAAATCTAAACAACTCTGAATATCCAAAGAAGCTCAGTAGATACCCTGGCAGCTAGCCCATGTTGAGCTCCATGCTGTGGCAGCTGCCCTGCTCTCAGTACCAGCTGACCAGGGATGTCTGCCTGAGCTTTTGTCAAACCTTTGGCTGCAGCTTAAACACCCTCTAAGATGATAACTCAGGAGAAGACCAGGGACTGAAATCTCCACCAGAGACTGGATCTTCACAATTGTGGAAGACAACTCGTGGAAGTTCAATCAGCATTTCATTGCATAGCTGAAAGAAACAGGCACTAGTAAAAGAACGATTTTTGAAAAATGGGCAGCTCTCAACAATTTTACATTGGTTTCTCCTCAAATTTGAGTATAGGATGCTAACCATGTAAATGTAATACAAACATTTTAGGCATGAAAAAGTAAAAAAAATCATGTTTTTATTTATAGGTCAGCAATATATAAACCAGAGTGTAAATTTCTTAGTGTCATTTTCAAAAGGGTCCTGACAAATACTCTGCAAGCAGGGAAGTGGGATTTTTTTAGCTAAATTGAGAGAATGGATTTCCAAACACTGATATCAAATATGTTAAACAAAAAATATAGCAAAATCAAGTCAACCCTGAAATATATGTATCAACTTTAAAAAAAATACCATCCCCTTCACACCAGAACAAAAACACCAGAACAAAATCCCCTAATAAACCTAGTAATTCTGCTTGGACTTGGGGAAAAAAGAAATAAGCAGTGACTGCAAGAAAATATTGCTGAAACTGAGACCCTGCAGACAGTAATTAAACACAGGTGTCTGTGACACTGTTTTCTCTACCTTTGCTAATGAATATAGGAGGAAATTCAGTATGAAATCAGCTATAAAAACATAAGATGATGACTCTCTTTGTATTCTGGTGTGATGAGTTAAGAAAAAGTTGTGTGAAGTTCTTTTAGGGACTGTAAAAAAAATCTAAGGTAAGACTCAAGTGTTATGTTGCCCTGAATGAACAGTGATATAGGGAAAGATTTTAGGGCTTGTCATATATGCAAAAATACAGGCTCCATCAACAAAGGGCTCCTGCTGATATCACAGTAAAAACAAGTATTTGAAAGTTTAATGTAGTTCAAACTTTTTTCTTCAAAGTAACATCCTCTTCTAGCCCTTTTGTCTCACTTGCTGCATTTTTTATAGGAACAGATAAGAACCCAACAGGAGTAATATATGACAGTAGGTCCTGACAGTAGGTCCTGCTTTAGGATATGAGCTTAAGTTATTTACAGTTAAGTATAGTTTAGACTTGGAGCAGCTAGTTCCATCATCTCTGTTCAACAGCTTGGAAAGAACAGTATAATAATAACATTACCCCTACAAGAAAGAGTTGGACAGGCTATGTCTGATACAACTGTATTGCTGTTAACTTCCAGAAGAGTATTAGCTAAACATGATTTTGTATCCACCAGAATTTTAATAAATTGAAAAATGGAAGCAAGAATTCTGCCAGTGTTAGAAACTGATGTCAGTATCACTTGGATCTTCCTAATATATCATGTCATAGATAAGATAGGCAAAGACATAATTTTGTGGGAGCTGCTACCACTACAAGGAAGTGGTATTGAAGTAATTTGATGAGAAATGTTGGCCATAAACAGTAGTCACATCACAAGTCCTTATGTGAATTTGTCACCCTATATAGACTTATTACAGAGCAATGAGTGAGAAGGATGGGAAGTAAGGGATGCTGATTCAATTTAGCAAGGTCTTGGAAGAGCCAAACATTGAAACAGTGGAGCCCAGGGACAAAGAGGACAAGTGCATGTTTATCATGATATCATGGTGATAGCATCAGGAGACCTCTGCAGGTACAAGGACAAATCCTTCAGGAACTAACTGACCATCATTTATAGGTTTCTGGAGAAAAAAAGAATAGGTGTTTTGTTTTAAATGGTCAGAGCGAGCCACAACGCAGAGAACAGAGTTTGCCCTCTGTTACTCCCCTCCACCCTCCCAGAGGAAAAAAAAAAGTGGAATAAGGAAGAAAGACTTAAAGGCTGGAAATTAAATCTGCAACAGATTTAATGAAATGGTGAAGGGACAGTAACAGATAGGAAGAGGTACAAGATATACAAATATATAACAAAACCTGATTCCGATAATCGCCGATATAAGTTCCTTAAAGTCTCTCACAACAAAGCCAATGCAGGAAAAAGGGGCCAAACCTGATGAATTTAGATTCTGCAGAGCATGTGGCAAGCTGACAAAGGCAGGATTCTTTCTCTCTCTGGGACATCTCCACATGGTGAGGAGGCAAGGAAGGGGGAAGCAGGAAGGAACTTCCAGTTTTCCTGGATTTTATAGAGTTTGGCAGGAGGTGAGAGGGAATACAGATTCCTCAGCTTTCCCCACCCCAAACCCCTTTTCACAAAGGGTCTTAAACTCCATCCCCCTCTCTGAGTCCTTGTACTAATACCATGAAATTTTTGTCTGTGTCCTCTCAAACAATAACGTAGGTTTAGATGGACTTAATATAATAGCTGGCATTTTTCCCATTAGTTTCTTACTAAGATTTTGATTAAATGAAGATATAACACTAAAATGCTAAGTTTAATTACTCACAGTTTTGTGTAAGACCTAACACATAGAGTTAATCGCTAGTGCCACGATATACAGTATTTACAAGATATTAAAAAGTGATGCTCTGCTTGTGATCTATTCTAAATGAATGGTAAATTGCCTGCAAAAAGAAAAAACAAACAAAAACTCTATTTTTTTTTCAATTCAAGAATTGCAGACAGACCATTTGCCAAAATAAGTGGAGAATTTGCATAAAAGATTTTATCCATTTCTCCAGTGAAAGGGCTTAATGTTTCTCTTTTCCCCTAAGCATCCTTACGACCAACCCAAAATGGAAAGTGCATTCGGTGGCTAAGTTGTCCCTAGGACCTGATTATTTTGAAATTTTCTCTGCAGGTATACAGAGCTAGCTGTAAATACAGTAATTTGCTCCCTGTACAATTCTTTCCTTTTCCAGTTTTATCCACTGTATAATGAAAGTCTCACAGCTCAAATATTGCCTATTTTCTTTTATCTACAGCAGTATATATTTTATTAGTTTCATTTTTTGGATAACAGTTTTATATTATAAATGTAACTCCAGGTGGGTTCCAATAGAGTAAAAGTGACTAGCCCCATGTCTCCCTTTAGCTTGAGGACTGGCTGCAACTGTTAGGAGAGCTGTCAATCTCTTCCTAATACATTTAAGTCCTTTGGAGGAAAGCACAGGCCAAAGGGGAAAACCCAGAAAGGAATACTTCTGAAGCCGATTATAAAGGAGGCTGAGTGCTAGTCAAAGGTACAGTTCCAACAGAGACTGATTAACATTCTCCTATGAAATAAGGACCAGAGAGTAAGCCATTAATTTTATGGCTATTTTTTCCCACTGCTTGGTTTTTCAAAAGTTGGACTTCCTTCCAGGCTAATTAACCACTAAACATTTTACAAGCAATCCAAGTGCGGAAGCAGTAAAAGATGAATTGCACTTATGAAGTAATTGACAAAGGGTATATTGGGCCTTTTAAGCAATGATATTGTGCATCGTAATACAGGAAGAAAGGATCCTTTGTACTGCAGTTTTATAGGTCATTAGTTAATTCTCAGAACTCTGCACAAGATAATAATGACTCAAGGCTAAAATGAACCTGCCTGAATTGGGACCAGGGAGCCCTACCTCAAAATATCTCCAGAGAAAACACTTAATGTTTGTGTCTTGGCATTATCAAAATACCCCCTGTGTTATCTTAGATTAATTCCCTGGCTATTTTCTTTTCTTTTGACAGCAAAGTCAGAGCTGACAAACCAAGGCAGTTCTCAAGGAAATTCAATTACTGAAATGTCTGACAGCTTGCTTTGCTGCTTCTAACTAAAGTTTTGAAAGTTACATGTCACATGTATAATATGGTTTTCACTACAAAGGAATAGATTTGCATTTTCTAGGGGGAAAATCATTTTAAAGCTGTAGGAGTCTAATGATAAAAGATAAAAAATGAAATGCTGAAGTTCCTATTTTACAAAGAAATTAAGTTGAGTGGCTGCCACATGAAACTAAGAAAACACTGTGTTTTCTTAAAAGCAAAATTTACTTGCCTTTCCATGTAAATGAGGGAATGCCAGTCAATCTGAACAATACCTGAATATATCAGTTTCTAATTAATCCATATGATGCAAGATGCAAAGGTTTATAAATTTTCAGTAACCAGGGAAAATTTATTTTTTCTTATCTCAACATCAATAACCTGAGCTCTGGGTCCTGTGAAGCAGTGTCTCTGTGTTTGTCATTTAATTTCTTTTAGAGATGGGAAAATGATGAAAAACTTCTTGATCATTGCAGTTGCTAAAAGCACATCAGACCACATTTGCCCTCTCTTAAATTCGTCTTTTTAATTTTTCTTCAGAAATTTGCAGACAGACAAAAGACACATCTATAAGCAATAAATGTGTTTTCACAGAGATAGGCTCAGCCATCTCCAGCTATCATGCAGAAAGTGTATAGGCAGAACCAGACTGAGATAAGAGCTTGGGTTGTCTTGAGGTCACCAAGTCAAAGGTTGTGATCCAACAACTTCAGGAATCACTTAAATTCATTGGGCATGTTCCTAACTATTATGAAAGATTTCTTACAATTTACAATGTTAAACCTGAAGAGTGTCTTAGTTTGGCATCAATTTCTTGAAAATCGTACTACCGTTGCTTGTCTCCTAAGTGCTAACCTGCTGAATAGATTATGCTCCTAGGAAGCAGTAATTTCAACCTCTTCACTCACCAAGCTGTAGATTAAGCTACTCATGAGGAAGAAGAGAAGTGCAGTCAGAGGTGGAATCAGCCATTGTATCAAAAAGAAATGTATTTTGAAAAAAGCAAGAGAGAGTTACGGGCTCTACTCTATATTCCACTGCTTCCTGCTGCACCCCTTCCCCCCCTCCCCCAAAGGCTTTTTATTCAATTCCCATGCAACTGTCCTTGGATTAAAAACAAAACAGATTCTCCCTGTAGTGGCAGCTGTATTAGTGATTGTAGTAGTTGCTCTTGCCTGTTCTCCTTCTGCATTGAATCTTGCATTATTTTTGCACAGTGGCTCAGGTTCAACCAGAGGAGAAAAAAAAATCTTTCCCTAATACTATAGCTTAGATAATTCCTAGAGCGCTGGCACACAACTCTTCCTGACTAGAATCAGTAGTTACAATTCACCACTGAAAAAATATATCAAGCTTGGTGTTTTTGACTGTGACAGTTTAAAAATGTAGCCTTTGCTTCACGACTGTATCACTCCTGCTTCATACAAGAGAAATTCTATTACAGAAAATGGGCTTATGCCAACATAAAATTAGAATAATACAATGATGAATCAGCCCCAGCTTTCAGCAAAAATAGATCTGTGTAAAGAAACAAGTTGTAAACCTTCCCAGCATGCAAAACCTCTCCAAAAGTCTTTCTTTAGATTGTCTGGATCACCAATCCAGTTTAAATGCAGATTCATTGTTACTGAATCTTTGTGGAATGTAGACACTTAATGCATGGTAATCCTTTCACTAAAGCTGAGTTACAGTAACTACTGCAACAAAACTACTCTCATGACTTTTTCTGGCCAGACTGTTAGTGTCAGAGGTAACTTTAAAAATGTGTTGCTCCAAGTGAACAAATCTGATAGAGCTCAGGAGGAGCATCTACCAAAGTATCTCAGGAAAAATTCGGCTTCCAAATCCATTTTCAAAGATTACACAAACAATTCAAGACCCTAAGCCTTTGGGATTTAGGCTCTTATGTGCCCCCAAGTTGTAGCATAAATAGATTAGCTTCAGGGATCAGGTTAAAATGTATGTGTATTATCTCACTCCACCAAGTGATGCATGTGACTGTGGGGTTTAATAGATGGATTTATCTTCCTTAAGATTTGAACTTGGAGAACTTCATTCTATTTCATTTCACTCCTTTCATTTAGGTAATTAAACAAGCATCAGACCTCTGAACTAAATTTGAGCTAGTGACTTTCACTATTTCTGCTCTGAAGCTTAAGCATTTATACACAAGCTGACTTCCACCAGCTAAAAACAAAAATATATCTGTGGTTCCCCAAAGATTAATCCAGTATTTTAATAGGTCCAGAGAGGTGTAATAAGCCACACCAGACCCTGCGCAGCACTGAATCAGCAACTACAATATAACCTGGAATTGTGATAGTTTAGACTTAGCTTGAGTTTACTATTAAAGCATAATTCAAATCCACAACTACAGTGTGGACAAATCCTTGGAGATGGAAAACAATATACTCCAGTATCACCTTTGTATATTGTCTAGTCTCCCCTTTTTGCTATTGAAAAATTATCACTGGAAGCACATTATGTTACAGGACTTGAACACAAGAATCAGAAATATAATTTTAGTACAAGCTTCTAAACCAATGTTACCTTCAGAAAGTCTAGATGTGACACCTAAGATCTCAAAGGACTTGCCTGTTTTATACAGATTCAATACACTATTTTAAGGTTTTGTACTAATGATTTTGATGTATTGTTACACACGCTCAGTGTGTTTGACTATAGCAGGGATTAAATAAATTATGTTTTAAGGTTTTAATGCTGAGAGGAAAGTATTTGGCTATGTAAATTGAGAACCAGGAGGGCCTTGGTTCTTAACACATGTCTTTGGGGTCTTGTATCACCTTCCCTTTTGAGAAGACTGCTACGTATATTTTCAGATATATAGGATTACATAAAACAAAACTCAAGAGGGTTATTAAACAGTTATTAAATTAACTTTGCAATTAAATTTTTAAAATAAACATATTTTTTAGAGTCTAGACCAGCAATTTACTTAAACAGAAAAAGAAAAGAAATTCTTTACTATGGATTCAGTCAATCCTTGGCACAAATAATTGAATTTTCCCAACGTGAACTCCTTTTGTGGTAATGGGTGTACTCAGAAACCCCAGACTAAAAGTATTAGGAACTAGATTAACATAGAAAAGAACATATCCATTTAAAAACATATTTGGTCTTAAATATGCTTGGCTGAAAAGAAGGGCAATCCTGCATCCTGACAGGGTTCTTCTCAACTCTTATTTTCATTATGTTAGTGGGAAATGGGAATTGGTTGTAGTTTTTAAAAAGATTTCATTTCAAAGGTATAAAGTACATTATTTAAATTCTGTTTATATAAAAAATAATATTCATAAATTACCTTTATTAATAATAAGGAAAACCTGACAGTCAAATTAATGAATGATCTCATTTAGATATCAACTAATAGTACTGCATCAATGACCTTGTTGCAGTAAAATCTCAGTGTTTTTGTGTTGAAACTTGATTTTGTGTAATTTGACTCAACAAAAGCCAGACCTAAGAGGAATAATCAAAAAAATCTCATGTCCAAGACATAGCAACCAACATTCTTAAAAATTAATGTTAACTTTCTGCATCATGATCTTAGATAAGATAAAAATATGAATATTCTAATAGGTGCTTTAGTTCTGTCTTCAGACTCCTTGAAAAGTATCTAGTTTTATTTTTTTCTGATTTTTAAACCACCTACAAGTCTTGGAAGTATTAATCAAACAACAGAAAAAATCTGATACTTTGAACAATGTCACATCAACTGAAAGTAATTTCCATAATATTTAATTCCACATTAATAGAAACATGCAACAGTTCAGACAGAAAAAAGTGTAAGATTGTCATTGTACTTTGAGCAGCTGTGCTCAAAAAGTTTGTAAGCACTTTTTTCTGTCCTTTTATGTATGGCAGAGTATCTGACTAACCAAGCAGAGAATACCCATAAAGAATTACCCACAGAAACCATCTAATTTCTGAATTTATGCTTAGATGACTGTATTTGGCTACACAGAAGTGGCAACAGTGTAACTTTGGTTGGATTTTTCTTCAATAATATTTCAATTATATCCATATTCTCAATATGTAAATGTTAATTATCTCTCATTTACTGTGTTTATCAGCACTTGAATGTTTTTCTGGTATGACTACACTAGCATTATCTTTGACTGAAAAAATCAAGAGACAAAACAGACTATGCAGTCAGTCAGAATAAGATAGGAGGTATGACTGATTGATATACAGAAATAAAATAGCTGAAATAATAGACTTTTTTCCTCAGTCCTGTCCATATATATAAACTGGTTTAGCTGAGTGTTACATAAAACATTATGTCTAATTAGTTCACCATAATACTGGGTAAAGCCCAGATTGGTAGCAGATGATTTTTATGGGATACAGCTATAACTACTGTGCATAATCCACCAGTGCCTTGTCACTGTTCATGCCTAGCACAATGTCTACATCCTCCCACTGTCCACTGTAGAAAAGTCATAGAACAGAAAAATATAGTGACATGGCTGGGGAAAAAAAAAAAAGAGAATAAGTTTTTATAAACCCACAGAAATAGCAGTGAAATTATTTAAAAATTTAAAGGAAGCACAACCAAAAACTCCTCAGGTCCTAAATGTGCATGATATTAGCAGCCTGGACATATGAGTACAGCTTTGCAGTGCAGTCACTTTACAAGAAGCCTGAAAATCTGGGCTACTTCTTGTGCAAACACATATCCTGAATAAAATCATCTCCTTCTGACCTGTGGTGCTACAACGCAACACTCATTAGCTTTCTCAATGCATGAGCTCAAGCAAAGGCTGCAGACCTGCCACAGAAGGTCTGCAGGGATTACAGAACACTCAAGTCCACATAAAAGCAATCAATACGTCACCTCTCTCACTTTCATCATGATCAGCATGAAAGTGGGGTGCAGTAATGGTGCATGTGTCCCCAAATACAGCTCTATTGATGCTTTCTACCTAAATGAAAGTGTATCACCAGGTGTAAGCAATATGTCCTTACTTGATATTTGTCATTGGGTGAATGTCTCTATTCATAATGAATTTAGACTCTGGAATTGCATTATCAAGCCAAAGTGTATAGGAAATATATGTTAATCTTTTCTCTCAGTGGAATGGGAAATATGAAGTCATAAATGAACTTCATGCTTAATAAATAGTTATAGTTATTACACATGATAAGAGGCCAGATTGCACCATTCTTCCTCATAATACAGAGCATCTTCATTTTCAAGTGGCTCTATTGAAATTAATATTGCTATATGGAGAACAAGTTATGGCTTAAAATGAAGAAGCCTAAAAAGTATTTCATTTTAGTTTTTGGACAATAATCATAGTACCTCCTATAATAATCCAGTAACATTCTATCCCTTCATCAACAAGGCTGCCTGGATGAATATACAAAATATGGAGATGCAAAGTTGTACAAGCTCTGGATTACATTCAGTGTGCTTGCATTTTCTTCATAGACAACTGAGTGCAAAAAAATTACCCAGATATGTATATTTGCAAGTATTCAGAGCTGTTGGCAAGATTTAGGTTTGACATAGTGATGAGGTATTTCTTTTACTTTTTTAATATTAAAGACTTAAGCCTTCCATTTCCTTTACAATTAAGCATTGTAACTTTTTAAAAGCTCTCTCTCAATTTTTCTCTTTTTGTCACTTTATATGTACTCTTCTTCATGTCTTACTGTGTTTAACATTCCTTCAAACATTGTCTTTCTTCCCTAGAATCGTTTGAGTCTGAAAGGGCCTTTGCTGGGTCATCTATACATTTTATCCCTCCTGTGTCGTGTTACTTCTTTTAATTTATTTGGTCTAAAACCATTCTAATAGATGAGTAGCTATTTCACCTTGAATACCTCTGGAGACAGTGACATCCTTTGGCAGTTTGTTTCATTGTCTATCTGTTTTTATAGTTTCAAAGTTTTTCATAATATTTAACCTACATTTTCCTTGCAACAGCTTAAGTGTATTACTCTGTCTTTGGTGACTAATGAGAATAATTTCCCTTGTCCTTTCACATATCTGTAGAGAGCTATCATGCTTTTCCTAAGTCTTCTTTTCTTTAGATAGAACATCCCACTTATGTTATTAACCTTTTTCATCCGAATCAGATCTTACTTTACAAACCTTCTATCATTTTCTTGATCTTTCTTTTCTTCATTTCATGTCCCTTTGCTCAAATGATAAAAGGAGAAGAAAAAAGCCAAGGAAAACTGTAGGCAAGCTTTTGAAAACAAAGCACAAAATAAGAATTTGTTTTAATTCACACTCAAAAATACAAGTATAAAGAATAAAATATCCAACTGAAAATCACCACTGGGGGGCTGATGTGTGCACACATGCAGGCTGTGTGCGTAATTGTATGACTGTTCAAATCCTTTGGAAAATAGTGTGGCTTCATGTCAAGATCTGAAGCAAAAGGACTGAGATTTCAAAACAGAAATACAGATTCAAACAATCTCTTGCCTATTGAAATAATTTGTCCTTGCCTCAGCTGCAGGTCTTGTTTGATTTTTTTAGAGTGATAGGTTTGATGCTTTTGCTTCACAGCTCTACAAAACAAAGAGAACTTTCTAAAAGTAGTGAAGAACTAATTTAGTCATATCTGACTTAGGATACTACGGCAATACAGCTTCACTAGTGGTCAATCTTACAGAACACAAGAGCTGAGACACCAGGTCAGAACAAAAGTCCAGAGCAGCATCCCTGGCACTGGCCAGCTGCAGGTGAATATAAGAAGCAGAACATGTTGTACCGACAGTGTCTGAGTGCCAAATGTTTTAACTTGGAAGAATCTAATTTAAAACGAGTTTATTGTTTGGTTTGACCTCTGTAATGGGTTTGTTCCCCGTTTCATTGAGCTCATCCCTCTTGCTCCCTTGTGCAAAACTGACTTCCACAGGAAATCTACTGGCATCATATGAATCAGTTTCAATTAAAAACATTACCACTGATGATGTTTAACTTGCCAAGAGAGAGATAAGTACCAATTTGAATTAGCATGTTTCACTCCTGAAACAGAGGCGATCTTTCTGTGTCACAAACTGGGGATTAATTTTCCTATTTTCTCCCTCCTTCAGCCTCCTTCAGTCCTCAAAAGAGTCTTGTGTCAAAGACAGAAAAAATGGGAAAGTTATCACTACAGGGGACTCATCTAAGTACTTATACTGCTCAACCAGAACTGTTATTACTATTTTCCTTCACAAATTCATCCAGAAAACACAGAGTGAACTGAAAGATAAAACATCAGAAATATCTCATAATATCTCATAATGCTGTTACACTTTTATGCTAGATGTTATTCCACTTATATCTAAGGAATGCATGAAAAAATACCACTATTCAAGGATCACCAGTCTTACCACAGGAGTCATTAAAAAACATTGGATCATTGCAACAATGTGGAAGTTTTCTCATCAAGTGCAATGTGCCAGTGGCACAGTCTTACAGTGGATTCTTCAAGTGAGACCAGAGAGCTTCATACTGTAATGTATCTCCCTTCTTACCACCTCTGAGCTAACTGCTAACATGGTTACTGGGGTGGAATATTACTGATGAGATGAAGTGTTTTGAGTGTTTATATTTCAAAATGTAAGAAAATTCAAACCTGTTACTCCAGGTTAGGGAACATTAGAACCGCCATTTCTGTTATATCAAAGCCAGAAGAAAAGGGTATCTCTGGTTTTCTCTTTCCTGTTCTAGCTTTCAAGAAATGTCTCTCTCAGATACTCCCTGTTCCTTCCTGATGGAAGCCGCAATGAGATTTCATGTCATGGGCATTTTTGCATGTGTCAGTTGGGTGGCCAGTTAGTTGTGCTGATTGGGTGATGGGACAGAAGAGGTGATTTACTCCCTTCCCATCCCCAGTCCACAGCCTAGCACCATGCTGTTCCTGCACTCACCTCCACTCTTCCTCCTCCCCTCCTCTGTTTGCTAGAGCTAAAAGTTGGGTAACCCTGCTCTGGCAGGACAAAAGTATGGATCTCACTCCCTTTCCATTCATTTTATTAGTGTTTAATGTACTAAGCTTGAAGAAGTCCTTTATAACACTTCATGGATACCAACTTCTGCAAAAAGTTAATGAATAAAGAAAATGCTCACATGCATTTTGAACAAATTGGTGTAGAAGCGGACCTAGACTCACAAGAATAGGATTTTTTTTACACATTTGCTGGCTTTTCCATAAAACAGGTTGGAATAGCAAAGCAATTGGGAAGGGGAGCAGAGGGCTTTAAAGAGGAGGATTATGGGGTGAGTGACTCAGAGCACATGAAGCAACTAAGCTGTCAGATGTATTGTCAAAGTTTTGTAAGAAAAAGTATCATGGATTATTTCTAGTCAGTGACAGTGATTCAGTTTTAAGGATGGGGAACAGGCCTTGCTCTCCCACAACCTTAGAGGCAGGACAGTTGACTGTGATTTCTATCTTCTCAAATAGGTGAGGTTGAAGCTGTGGATACAGCCTACCATCCTGTGGCAGTCTTCAGGTGAGAGGAAGTTCTTGGGGTTCATTTTCATTGATCCCAGATTAAGGAAGAATCCGATTCAGTTACCAAAACCTTGATCTATATCAAAACATCAATAATTCCCTTAGACCTGTGCCTTCACCTCTGACTAAACAGAAACTTGGCACATCATGGTCTCTGACTTTTGAGTCAATATGAAGGATGGAACAGGTTGTCTCTTTTTCTATGTATACAGTCCCCATCAAAGCACTTCACAGATATCAGTGTCCATAGAAATTATAGAAGTGCCATCTTCAAATGATGTGCAGCTTCACTCATTTCACAATAAGTCTGATCTTTTTTCTCCTCAAACTTGGTCTTAAATTAGATCTTTTTGTAAGTGTGGGAGAAATTACTAGAGACATATGTGACATGTAATACAATTTTTTAATCTGTTTTCTAAAAAACAAGCTCAAGTCACTCAAACATTAATCATACAACCTTGCAAATGGTTTGAATTATTTTTCCTTTGAGGTTATTTGTTTATTTACTACCGCTTACACTTATTTATAATGAGTTCTCTTTCACCCATCTGTCAGCTGAAAGGAACCTCAAAATAGGTGCTTTCTCTGACTTTGAGATCCTTTTGTAATGCCCTTGTTGAAAAGAAGCCTTAAGGTAAATGACAGTAAACTACTACCTCTATTTACCATTCACCATTCACTATTTCTTATTTGTATTATATGACTTGTCGAATGTATTGTTTCTTCTCAATGAATGAGGAATTAGAAGGTTTGAAGCATAAGAATAACAAAGGTGTCAGTAAATAAAACACTTCTTTTTTGTCACTCACCCTGAACTTCAGGTGGAAATCAGCATGTTCGAGGTGCTAAACCAGAAAGAAGCAGCAAGGCAGTCCATACAACAAAGCAGAGATTGAGACATACTTTGCATCAATTCCTGAAAGACAAGTGATGAGGAAAACTGTGCCCAACACTTGGGATAAATGAGAGACGGGATTGAAGTAATCAGGAATGAATGAGTCCCATAATTACCATGGTTAACAGTCCATTCTATTCTCTTTCTCCCTTGATCATACATTTTAAGTGAAAAGCTGGAAATCTGGAACCAGAAGAAAAGGAGAAAGAGCTTTACCCTATATTATTGAAACAGTGGGTAGAAAGGAAGTTTCATTCTCATTGCTTGCCCCTATTGGAATGAAAATGGACCCTTATTACTTCACTGATGACAAGGGTACCGAAGAAAGAATATTTGAATAGCTCTACCACCTTTATTATAGCGAATATAAGCTTTTTTTCTCTTCTCTTGGAAAAGAAAATTGTTAAGTAGAATTCAAAACTCAAAACAGTAAACTAGAAACTTAGACCTTTGTAAAACAAAAAGGCGTCAAAAATATTTCAAATAAAAATAGATTAGCAATGACCCCAAACATTAAAAATTCCTTCATTTTTTCTTTTCCAAGAAAGCCATTTCAGGATTAAATTTTACCCAAAGGGCTTGCAATTTTATTGATAACAGAGGAAGATATACTGAAGAGATACAATTTTCATCCATTCTGTACTTGAGTATAATAGCTTTATTTATAGAACCTTTATGGGATAATGACACAGCCTACTTCACAACAATTGTACTTTTGTGGTAGGTATTGATATAAGGCCTTCAAAAATTATATCACTACAGAGTATTTGGTAGGAACAAATGACTATCTCTACTCTTCACTTTAGAGGACTCATTAACTTCTTGTTTTAATATTTTTTTTTGTTAATTTTTGAAGGTGGTCAAAGTACTTTTGAAACCTGTGATGCATAGGAGCATTTCTGTTAAGTATAGTGTCCTAAGAACATACATACATATTTTTCAAGTGGCAAAGAAGAAATTACCCATCACAGCAATAAATAATAAAGTGGGTTTTGTTCAATGGCTTTGAATAGGAAGTGGAACTATCCAGACAGATTAAACCAGAATGAAACCTCCACAATCAAACAATCATACAATGCTGTCTTCTGCTAAAAACAATAGAAGTTCAACACTGTTAGGGCAAATATCCACTGATAGCTTTTTTCAGATTATCTAAGAGGGTATCTTTTACTCTTTGATCACATATTTGCATTATATTTTCCACCTAAATAATGGTGCAATGTCATCAGTGCTCTGTTTATACTCCAGCTCTGGGAAAAAAAAGAGAAAGCTACTAAGAGACACCTTCATTTCAGACCCTGTTCTACCACGTGGTAAGAAAACACAGTGATGTTCAAAATGTTTGTAGATATCAAATAAAATTGGTCTTTCTTTTCTGTTACAACATGAGGTTTCCAGTTTCTTTCCTAATGCAATCTTCCTCTTATTTTACATCCTGAGCTCATGATCCACTTCCAGTTGGGAGCTTCACCTCTGCAGTGGAGCTTGGGTTGGTTTCATCTTCTCATCTGTGCTAGCTGAGGTAGCAACACTTTAATTCCAAGCCACTGTTTTAGGAGTAAAAATATTATGAGATTGATCTCAAATGTAGTTCTGCATCTCTCCCTCATAAATGTCAATATTGAAGAGTCTGCAAAAATTCATCCAAACAGTGTTTTTCACTGGTCTTTTGAAACATGATCACTCAGCTGCTTTAGCATTTGTAACTCCAGCCAGAGAGTTCTCCATTTGCATAGTTCAAAAAGAATGAGCTGAGGCCTGTGTATGAACCCCTACCAAGTACCTGCCCTTTGGCATTCCCACTGCAATGAGATAGAGCCTTTGAGCCTATAAATTTTTTAGAAAACCTATAACAGCTGTTAAATTTCAGCATGCTGGCAAAAATATTTAAGAAATCTGGGAGACCAAGCACCAGCAAAAGTACAATAAGATTACAAAGCCTTTTGGACATTCTTGTTTTGTTTTTGAATGACACCTTAAATATCAAAGAACATAGGATTTGGAATCTGACTTGACAAAGCCTTTCAGCACATGCATAACTTTTAGTATGTAAGTTATTCTTTGACACTTCATTAGAATAAAGTCAACTGGATGCTCTATTCAGAGGTGCTTCAAAGTTAAATATACATAGGTTTCATCTCAGAAACTGGAGTATGCTGAAGCTTCTTTGCAGGCAATATGTCTAAATTGTGAAGAAGAAATGGAGGGGAATGGTAAACATCATGGCCACCACCCAGCAAGAAGTGGGATGTACCAGGATACACCCTTGGTCCAGAAAGCGAGGATGTGTTTCTGAACCTACCAGTTCAACAGAAAAGAAACACATTACTGAAAATGGGCCAGCTGATTGCACTGGGTTTGTGTGGCAAGGTTTCAGTAGTTGGGGGGGCTACAAGGGTGGCTTCTGTAAGAAGCTGCTAGAACCTTTCCCTATGTGTGATAGAGTCAATGCCAGCTGGCTCCAAGAGAGGCTCACTGCTGGCAAAGGCCGAGCCCATCAGTGATGGTGATACTGCCTCTGAGATAACGTATTTAAGGGAGGGAGGAAAATTGTTGTGCAACAGCATCTGTAATTGGAGAGAGAAGTGAGAATGTGTAAGAGAAACAACTCTGCAGACACCAAAGTCAGTGAAGGAGGAGGGAGAGGAAGTGCTTCAGGCAGATGAGACATTCCCCATGCAGCCCATGGTAAAGACCATAGTGAGACATAGTGGAACTGTGGTGGGTTGACCTTGGCTGGATGCCAGGTGCTAGCAAGCCACTCTATCACTCCCCTCCTCAGCAGAACAACAGGGGGAAGAAAATAAGATGAAAAAAACTCATGGGTCAAGATAAAGGCAGTTTAATAAAGTAAAAGCAAAGCCCACACATGGAAGCAAAGGAAAACAAAAGATTTACTCTCTGCTTCCCATCAGTATGCAGTCTCCAGCCACTTCCCTCAAAGTGGGGTTTCAGTACACATAGCAATTGCTCAAGAAGAGAAACATTGTAATAATGAATGCTGTCCCTCCTTCTTTCTCTTAGCTTTTATTGCTGAGTAGATGTCATATGATATGATATATCTCTTTGATCAGTTTGAGTCAGCTGTCCTGGCTTTGTCAACTCTCAGGATCTTGCTCACTCCCAGCCTACTGGTGAGGGGGAATGTTGGAGAGGTGGCCTTGATGTTGTGTGAGAACTGCTCAGGAGTAGCCAAAACACTGGTGTGTTATCAACACCTTTCTATCTACCAATACACAGTACTAAGAGAGCTGCTATAGGGAAAATTAACTCCATCTCAGCCAGACCCAATATACCAATTCAGGAAGGCTCATTTGCTGTCAAAGAACTCTAATATTGAAAACAACACATAGTGAGGAGGTAAAAAAAACAAAAAAACAACCAAACAAAAAACCCACAAAAAAAGACCCCAAAACACCCTAAAATAAATGGCTTTTGTAACAGAGATACAGTAAAATAACATTTGAGACCATTTTTTTTCTTAAATCACTTTAATGAAATTGGATCAGGAGGATGTGCTATGAAAAAACTAATGTAAACGTTTATTCTCTATTGTTTATACAGACCACTAAGAATGTCAGAATGTCAGAAGTCAGGCTGAAAAATGAGTAAACTTCATTTCAGAAGCAAATGTAAACTGTTATATAAAGGTTAAGAGAACTATCATTTGTTGTCTTCAGACTAAAGGGAAGTCCTACTTTCCACTGAATAATGGGTCACACTTCTGCTCAGTGTCCCTGTACTGAAATGAACTAATCATATAGGTATGGGTGAAGAAGCGGCAATAAAATAAAAAAAATATACTCATGCAATGAAACAAAATCCCTTAGGCAACATTAATTCAAAATGTCTGCTTGTAAAAAAAAAATTGTACTTGGAACTGAAATGACACCTTTGAAGAATTAAGATTTTGTCTTTTCAGACTTTCACAGGTAGTAGGATCAATGACCACATAGACTCAGATTTGCTGATAAACACTTTTTAATGTTAAGTTTATTTTCTATTCCTGTAAAGGCCCACTTTTTGACATAATACTGAACAGCTTAGATTTCTACTTTTTCAGGTTCTAGATTACAAACACTGATTTTCAGTTACCCATACATAGTCCACTTCCAGCACTGTAAATATCTTTTTATGCCTAACTGTGAAAAACACAGTTGAAAAACAGTGTGAGGAACACCCTTCCTTTTTATTTCACTCCATTTACTTCTCACCTCTAAACCTAATCTTTTTCCTGAAAGAGGACAAGAAGATGATTTTTGCTGAAATTGAATTCAGTGGCTCCTTCATTGCACAATTTAATTATTATTCACATGATTTAATAGAGACAGGACTCATAAAACTGATTTATTATATTATTATTCTGTTGTGATTATGAAAGGCATGGATATATTCCTGAAGTCTGAAAATTTAAGATAAGTTCTAATATCAACTCCTTTACTGAGTGTGACAAATGCAGAGTTTTTGTTTCAGCAGGAAAATGTTGTTCAATGATTATATTTCCTACCTTAGTGTTTTACCTAGTCTGTGATATTTTGCCATAATAATTTTATTACCAGCCTGTTATTTACAGCACAGTATTCATGGAGTTAAAGCCACTACAAAGCACACCTCACTCTTGAGGAAAACATGATAATAATAAATAAAAATATAGGGGTGTTATGTAAAAAGTTGGTGGTCTCAGTCAAGTTGTTGGTGCACAAGTTTCCACATTAAATAACGCCACCAGTAACAACAGCTCTGTTGCAAACCCTAGATGAGATGTCAAAGACTTAATGAATGTGTGGGAGGTTACACTGAGAGTAGGATAAGACACAATTTTCAAGGAATTAGAGGGGAGGAAGCTTCCATTACCATTGTTATCCTGTAAATAAAGACAGGGCAGGAGTCAAAGGCCTCTCAGCTTGGAACCTTTCCTGCACTTTCCCCAAGTTCTGAATTGAACTTATTTATTTTTAAATCATACACATGGCTAAACTTCCTTTGCAGAATATTTTACCCAGGATATTTTGTAAACATAAGAGAAACAAAAGAAGCTAAACTACCTTGTCCCGACATAAATCAAATGTAGTAGTGAAAAAAAAAAATGTGAAATTAAAAATTACGAATACAAAGGAAGTAAAAATTTTCAAGAAAGAAAAATCAAAAAATTAGAATTTATAAGATTATTATAGCTAACTATATTATTATATAGTTAGAAGAAGCTTAAAAAAGAGAGTAGGGGGTATAAAAAGGTATAAAAATTATGTATAAAAGTTATCAGGTAAAGAAAGAAACACATATAAAATTTAGCAGAAGATTTAGAATAGTATATCCATGCTAATCCAGTATATCCAGGGAATCTTTAAGAGAGATCCAAGTTTCTAGTCAAACAATCTTTTACAATTATAGGAATTATTTATATAGTTCAGGAGGCATGCAGGCATTGACTGTCCAAAGACAAGATCACCTGAAATAGTAACTGACACGAAATAAAATCTTGCTTGAAAACAGCAGACAAAGATTCAGGAACTTTGCTGTTGTATTTCCAAGTTTCTGTCTCCTTATTAGAGACACGATGATACCTGAAGTCTTCCTTGCAACTGCACAGCATAAAAGATTCATCATCTCTTAGGACTGTGAAACTGTAAAACTTCCAAATCACTTTTACCACTGAGATACAAGATGGGTTCACAACTTATCATTTATGATTACGGAAAGTACGGAAAGTACAAAAATTAAGATCAGACATAGGTCTAAAAGTCCTTGCTCATGCAATGAGCTACTCAGGTGGACCAGATTAGCCTGCCTAGTCTGAAGCCATTTCAGTTCAAAGCCGTGATGGATGGAGACACATTATGGATCAGTTTATGGTCTATCTGTACTTATTAATGACAAAGATATTGTAAGTAAATTACTCATGCTGTGAAAATCATCTTAGTAATGGTAATCGTCCAAAATTAAATGGAAGGACTAAGATTATATTTCTGAGAATAACTAATTTTTAGTTTCTCTGTCATACATGAACACAGTTTCAGTAATGCAAAAATGAAAATTGCTCAGAAAAATGAAAATATTTTTGTTCTCCTGACAAGAAAAATTAATGTAGAACAATATAATTTTTGTCATCCTCAATATTTCACCTCCTTTATCTTCATCAATATTATATAGAGTTGCCCTCAGAACATTTTAATTTTTGAAATGCTAAAGTTCAAATATTCTTGATTTTTTAAAAAAATTTTGTCAATACTACTACCCAAGTCACCACAAACTCTTGTTTAGGAAGAGAGAGACCTCAGATCTTGAAGGATAAATATCCCTTGTTTAATGGTTCCTATAGTTACAGCCTTCCAGCCAGGTAGACTTTAGAGAGTCTCTCTGAAGTTTTTCATTAAGTTTGATCTTATGGCAAGTATTTGTGACTACCACATAACATCCTACCATACCTGGTCTTTTGAATGCTCTCATCTGCTATTAGAAAGAGCTGCAACTTGCAATTTAAATGCATTCTGTAAAGATGTTTTTCTTCCACCTGTATGTCCTCAACAAGAGCTCTTTGCGTCTGCACTACACACAGAAAGATGCAGAAACCTTACAAAGAGTGACACCAAAAAATACTGAGCTCAGATACACTTGCTTTCTGAGCTGTTAAAGATAAAACAATAACTTGGGGTGAAAGAGAGTACAGACAGAGATCTACTGGATGACAGCGAATCACTTCACCTCTAAGGTGCTGCTTTTCCTAATAGCAAGAAACTTTGTTTGTAAAAGAAGATACCTTATGACTGATAAACAGACAGAGTATTCATCCTTCAATATTCCTTTTAGAATTTCAGAAATCTTTCATTATGATCAGGATAATTACGATAGGCACAGTTAAAAATACGTGGAGAGATATGAAGGGTATTCACAGAGTTTAACTTCAGCCTAATGAGCTTAATGGATAAATTAGGAATCAGAGCCTAGTGAAGCTACACTCGCTTGTTCTCTCAGGGGATGACAGAGCACTCAGCAGACCCCACTTATACAGGCAATGGATTTTACATGCCAATTCTCTGAACTGAGGAGCTTCACACTAAAGTCAGTGAGATTGCACACAGGTCCAGAGGCATGTACGTATTGGTCAGCATCCAAGTCAACGGTAAAACTTAGAGGCAAATACCAGCTGGTGGTAGGCTTTCTTTCTGTTTACCTACAATACCTGATGGAAGAAGTCTAGCAGTAGAGGTATGCTTTGCTCAGAAAGTCAGTATGTCTTTTCCTGGCAAGAGTGCTTTTGAGAGAGGAAGTTACGTCTTTACTAGAATCATTTATTGGAAAACATCATTCTAAATTATGAGAAAATGGGACAATAACTGAGTGTAATTAATAATACAGGGGAAGGAGAAGGCTAAAGTGCTATATGAAGCCATGCTGGCTAGTTACATTGACATTTTGACTGTACTGAGATACAAATAAATATAGAGTGACACTTTTGCTAAAGTTGGACTTTAAAAGACTCCCTAAGGCAGCTGACTTTCAGTAAGTCTAGGACAGTTCAACATCCTCAACCACCTTTAAAAATTCTAGATTAAACAAAGTAGTAAACACCATTTGAAAAAGAAATTCTGATACTATTATTCTTTTCAATATTCCACCCTTAACAACTCATCTTTAAAGCACTCACTTTTGAATTGTGCAGAGGGGAACCACTATTGCTAGAAAGTTGATCTCTGCCAGGGGTATGCATACTGGAGCTGCGAATAGAGTCAGAAAAAGCAGGGAAAACAGTAGTCTACAACAGAGACACCTGGGGTCCTGATTGTAAACCCAGGAAAGCCACCTTTGTTGCACTTATAAGTTAACGTACTAGGGCTACTTTTTTTACATTCACGTTAGCACTCATTTTAGGTCTGATTTGCAAACACAAAGAATTACTGTTTCAAAAAGAACTCTTCTGTTTCCCTTTGTGTGCAAGTGCAAAATGCCACATGTAAATAGATAGATAAATTAGGTTTTGATCACCCAGATGGGCTTTGTCACATGTATATATTTTGGCACTAGTGCAAGGAGATGACAATGTTCAAAACTTATACAGGGCAGTTCTCTGCAGCTATAGGGTTTTGTCCTTCTCTTACACAGATGACTCACAAAGGATACAAGTTTTGTCTAAGGGTATATCTGGACAGTATTTTGCAGTAACATACAAGCTTATCTTTTGTTTTGTGTTTTTTTTTTCTGCAAGTAAATATAAACTCACTGTGATATTATAATCCAGTCAGACAACATGCAGACTGTTAGCATGAGCCTGAGCCTAAAACAACATAACTAGCTTCATAACAGGATCTGGCCTAATCACGCCAGCAGGAGTGTGCAAGATTACAGTTGGATTCCATCTGACCCACACAGAGCTCACACAAACAAAGCCTGTATGCATCTACTGAACATCATGTTGGCAAATCCTGAGAGACTCAGGCTGTGATTGAATGATGTAGCCAACTCACCTTTAAGATAGTTGGTATTAGATCAAAAATGTTGCAGCTGCGTGACAGAAAATGCTTCTCCCTCACTCCATCAGCTATGAGAGTACAAACTCACCTTGTCATCTCTTATTTGTTCAGAACTTTTGGATACATACTGGCAGGCTTTTTGTTGGATCACAAGACTTCAGCCTTCCCATAGCAAGCATAAACCTGATATAAAAGCATAAAAATGGCATACACTCTGTCTCACATCCTTTGACTAATCTGACAAAATAATTGTGATCTCATTCCTGTGCTGATTAAAATTCCTAATGCCAGACTATCCAACAGTGCACCATTCACTGTTCAAGACTGCAGAGACTTGTCTCACCCTCAGGGTGAGATTTGCAAAGGGGCTCAGAGTTCTTCCAATTCTGCAATAGACGAAGTCAGTAGAAATATTAATACTAAAGTCACTGCAGATAACTTTTACAAATTCTGAGCTTCTGCTTTTTAATATACTGGACTCAAGCCCCACTGTTAACTCTAGTGGAGTTAATTATATGCAAAATTAAGTAGTCTATAAAAGGTTGCATTTTGAAGAGCAGGCATCAAATATGAAGCTGAACTGACAGAAAAATGCATCTTCTTTTCCAAATAAACTACAGTTTAGTCCTTAGTTTCTACTTTTAATGTAATAAACTAAACCCACACAGCAGGTAAGATGATTGAACACTAGTAATAGAACTCATTACACTGGTTTAGAGAGCTGGGTTCCCTAGATATTGCATGGAGGGAGATAGGCCCCTCAAAATCATATCCACAGCAACCAAGCATGGATGTGTAGAGAGATTTAACCTGAAAGGAGGGAAACTCAGATGAAAGGGTAAGTCTTAAACCCAGCTGGGGCTTGCTTCTTTTATTACAAGCACTGACTACACAGTCTTGCATCTTCTCCTGGAGGTTAGTACCAAAGCCTAGAAAAAGTGGTCCTTTCTTCTAACAAGGTGGTGACAATAGAACTTTCACCATCCCTCCCTGGTATGTGATAGTTAAGTGGCTAGCAGGTGGAGTCAGGGAGGACTAAATTTAGTCTCTCCTACTGGCTGAGAAGGCTCAGACCTCACCTCTAAACAAAACCACTGCACAGGTTATCATGGTGTGAAGGAGATCCTTACAGATAATTTTTACTTGGTTTGGAAGAACATGCAAGCATTCCCTGGTAGACTGGGGTGGGCTGGGGGTGTATGAGCACAGGACAAACATTGTTGTCTGCATAAAGGCCTCCCTAAGAAAAAAAGTCGCAAGTTATACTTCTGGCTACATTTACATTTTTTGGTTTTGTATATTGTCTATCGTGTACTAAACAGCCTCTAAAAATAATCATCAATTACACAGATGTTTTTAAATGTACCCTAACTCATTTTTCTTTCTCTAGTCTCAGTTTAATAGATCTGTCACTGAAGTTTATAAGTGCTCATTCTATTTCTGTAGTTTCATTTTCTCTATTCATATTCTTTTTTACGTATGTATAGTAATCTCTTGACACACACACATTGGCAGTTAATCTATAAATATTTGCGCTGGGAAAAAAATATTAAGAATTTCTGTTTCATTTCAGAAGCTAAGGTTGGCTTGTTCTTGTTTTTATTTTATTTAAGCATGCATAGGTATGCCTTTCACAGTTTTTCAAAATCCTGTTTGATTTTCAATATAATGGCATAGGTTTGACTGCATCTGGCAACATCAAAGCCTAGAAAGCAGGGTACAGGGGAAAAGGATTTGCCTTCTTGAAGTGCTTTCTAGAAGACAAAATAAAACTATTCCAGTTCCTGCTTTTCTAAATTTCTTCCCTGCCATCATTAAATGTCAGTGTTAGGAAGCAAATGAGATCTTAATTCCTTTAGCTACTGATTTTTATTTTTTTTTTTTTAAAGTAAGCAAGGCAGACTATGTCTTTTTGAATTGTATTTTAAATGTTTATAGCAATATTATCTTTGATAAATTAAAAAAGGGATACAGCAGAATATACATCAGCTACACTAACAGGACAATCTCTTTAGCAGTTTATAGTACTCTTACAGTGGGTCCATATTAGCATTTTAGTTCTGTTTGGGTGTGCATCATTAAGTGTGTAGCCTGAAAAATCTTAATTTTCTGTGCTTTGTTTTGCATCGTGGAGCTGCCTCTGAGAACATAAATTCAATCATGTTAGAGGAGGTCAAGCTATGGAATGTATCCAAGAACATATACCTTATGAGTTCCAGTTAATAATGGACATTCAACCATCAAGGCCAAAAACTAGAGCAGATGTGATACAAAACCTCACTGAAACAAATCCCAATGTGAAACATACAGTATAGATGCCAGGACAAGACCACCAACTCTTTTAACACCCTTACTGTTGTGTAGTACTTTGTAGAGTGAGATAGCTTTGTGAATCTCTGAATCTCCTCTGGGAGGGCTCTTCTTTCTCCTCTGAACAAAAATGAATGAGTCAGCTTAGGCAGCTAACTCAAATACAGAAGACTTCGGGAATAAAAGTATCTCCCATAATTTTCAGGTCCCACTCAACTTACATCAGGTTTTACTGCACTAGATGGAAAACTTGTATTTAGATAGAAGACCTGACAAATGAAAGTCCTCTCAAAACAGGTGACTACACTATTTTACTTACGAACAAACAATTCAATTATTCATCTCAAGATAGATGGAGGTTTCACTTCTCATTAGACTGCATATAGTTATCTGGCAGAATACACTGCAAAGAGAGCATCTACTAGGAATCCTGAAGACTTTTTTTTAAAAAAAAAGCAAGCTGATTTTATAATCAGTAGTAGGAATTTAGTTTGTTAATTAATTAAAGTTAATATTGCCAAACCGTATAATTGAGGGATAATATATCTCCATGGAGGCCAGAATACTTCACTTCATTGTGGACTGAAACATGCCTCATGGGCTTGGTGTTACTCTTTATATTGAAGCATAAGTTGGAGGCTGATCTATCTTTATCTATAGCTGTTGTCTAAATTGAGAGATAAGATGATGAAGCTGATTGAGAAATAGGGTGCAAAAAAGCTAAATTTTAAAACAACATAATTCTTATTCGCCTCCCAACCAGCATTCCATTTCCTAGACCATTATCTGTTAGCTTCTGAGTTGCTTATACAGACAAATTACTATCAGCTTGTAACATTCTACATCATTTTTCAGTTGTAGCAGGGCAGCTAAGTACTCTTTTAACTGGAGAGTATGCTGTGGTTTTCTTCAAAAACTCAATTGGTTTCACAACATATTGCCAATGAACTATCTAAAACTGTATCAGTGAAAAAAACTCACTGTGATGTGTCTTACCCTATCTGTGAAGGAGTCTTTAAAAGCTCTGATCGCTGTCTCTGTACCATCCATGGAGACATTGGCATCAGTCAACAAGCAAAGTATTAAGTTTAAGTGATAGAGAAAAAAAAATCTAATTAATTGATGCATGGATTTCTCAAGGAGATAGCTGCTGCTTGAAGAAGCAAAAAATCTTTTGTCATGAAGAAAAGTTCTGAAAGCCTAGATAGAATGCAATGGCACCAGAAGACTGAAAAATCTCCTTTTTAACCTCATTTGTACAATAGACAAATACACTCCTTACTGCCTTCCTCTTAATATACTCACTAATAAAGAATGGAAAGAACTGATTCATTACCATCATGAATTTACCAATTATAAGGAGAAACAAGTCTTCTTGGTTAATGTAGATGCTTTGTGTTTGATGTTGTTATCATTCTACTACTCTTCTTGCTATGGTGGGCAGATGTCTACTTCTGTCCTGTGAATTGGCATTGGGAATTTTACCTTTCAGATAGGAGGAACCTGCTGGAAAAATATTTATTTCTCATCAAACAGCTAAGGTAATTTAGAATCCCCAGATAAAAGGAGGAATTCCTGCAGTCCTTCTAGCAAGATCCTGGAATTGATGAAAGATTTGAATAGGAATCACCAAATATCCAGAGAGCTTGCACAAAATGTAAAAAGAACACAGACCTATACTAAAGATGGATGTCTTTCCACCTAGGTGGTTATGTATTTAAACATATGGGAAGGCTTGATTTGACGTTTTTAAGAGAGTCCTAAGAAGCCATCCTCTCACTTCAAATACTACTTTGAAGTATCTTAACTCATTCTATGCCTTGCTGTTGATCATACCCCTATTTCTTTTGGGAATTTCTTATTTAGCTGTTGTTGAAGACGTTGATGGTAGACAATTCAAATCCCCAAGGTCATGGGAATGCCCTTTTTACTAACTCTTCCATGCACTAGAAGAAAATGCTCAAAGGGTTAAGCTGAATTTGGATGGATCATCAGTGACATCCAGTGGCTATTTGAGGCCATCACAGGTGTGCGATGCCAATCCAGGCTCCCAGTGTAGTGGTGTGATATGAACTGAAGAGGACGTTAACCAGCTGCCTGCGTTCCTTGTTCGGGTTGATCTTTTACTCTGGGAAAAATTACCATTATGCATTTATTTTGCAATATTATTATATTTAAATGCATATTTCTTTTCTGTGGAGCCTAGTTCTTCCAACTGTCCATTACTTCACCAGTAGAAAATGGAATTACCCAGGAGACATCTCCTATGTCAAGACCATGTAAGCATGCAAAAATGTCAGTCTCATGGGGGAGAAGGAGCAGGAGGAGGGAAAGAAAAGGGAAAAAAAAATAAATTTTAGACCCCTTTCTATGACCCCTTTACTCTAAATCACACTACTACATGATGAACTGGAACACCAGCACCGAAACAGGAAACATGGATGGTTTCTATTTTGTTACTTCATGAGATTTTATTCAGTCCATGTCTTAAATACCTTCTTCTGATCATAAACCATTGAGACATCTTCCAGGATTAGACCTAAAATGAAGCCCAAAATGGTCTAAGCAATTCTCTGCCACCAGATAGCCCTCTTTTTTTTTGTCTTAAATGAAAAATAACTACCTTGAAATCTTTTTCTGTCTTTCCCAATTTCTGTTTCTACATATTCTAAATTTCATTCTACATATACTAGGCTGTCTTCTCATATCTGCATATTATTCCCAAGTAGTCTTCACACTCTTTGTTGTTGTCAGTTATAACTATGGCTGTGTTGCCCTTGATTACTTCTCAAGCTCTGCTAGACCTTTAAAACCTTTTTCTAGCTATTTGGATTAGCTCATGCTTTCCACATGTACTATATATATTTATGAGCCACGCGACTAGGATGCCTCTTTTTGGTGGCCTGTCTGTACAGAAATTTATAAGTCTGTTACAGGCTTCAGCTAAGGAACATTCTTGTCTACCCAATAGCCTGCCCAGTCACCACCAAATAGGTACATTGCATTGTATGCACAAAGCAAAACAGAAAAATTTGTCCAACTCAACCTTTGAATTAAAATCATATTTTGTTGCCTTCTCAATTATTCAACACTGGAAAAATGAAAGAAAAAAAAAAACCACACCTTATTACTTAGTTCACTAGCCAGTTCTCTAAATAATCATTACTAACATTTATTAAAAATCAATCCAATGTACAGCAGCATAAAAACTGCAGAAATTTTGGTTATTGTACACAAAATACTCTTCAAACTATATTAATTATTTCAACCTCACCTCTGTTTAACTATCAAAGGCCATGTACCTTGAATCATTAACACTTTATCCAACCAGTATTTCTTGTAATAAAGGCCAGATGTAAAACATTGATGCTTTAATATCAGGCCAACAGTCAACAAAATACAAACTATTATATAATTTTAATATATAAACAATTATTTTTTCAAAACTAGAACATCATAAAGCAATGTATTTCTAATACATCCGTGAAATAATTTGTTTTCTTTCCATGTACAAAATACTCCAAACATTGGTCCTTAAAATTTAACCCAAAAGACAATAGGCAGATGCAGAAATATAGGGCAGCAAGTGGAAGTTACACTGATCAGCATGAATACTTTTCTTGTGACATGAATATTCATCTCTATTAGTTTTCTGGTGTTTTCTGGGTTTATCAAAAGAGAGTTTGTTCCCTTGTTTACAATAATGTATCTTCCCACTTCAGACACACATATTCATTCTATAAAATAATTATTATAATACTGAGATCTGATAAATTCTTTATCATCAATTCAGTGCGTATTTCATGTATGTAACCAGATAAAGGAAAATTATTAAATTGCTACACTGTCAGAAATTTAGAATATCTACAAAAATGGACAAAACATAGTAAGATAGCTAGAAAATAACTGCATTTCTGTCAAGCTGTGCAATTATTTTATTTAACATACGAACAGATAGCACTTTACTTATAGTAGTAATGATTATCAAGATAATGGTTTAGTTGCAGGCCTGCTTTCAAATGAGACAGTAAAAACATTGCCACAGCTTTTAAAATATTAAATAATAGTATTTTGAAACAGGTTTAGAAATTTATTAAGTCATATAAAATCATCTGCAAAGCAGAACAGTCTGAGAGAAAGGAATACACTTAGATCATTCAAACCAGGCACACATTTTTAAATATTTGTGTCAGGCATTTATATTTCTCAAGTTCTAAACATTTGCTCTGAATTGATTCTAGAACCTAAACACCATCACTAGTACTGAATGAGACAAAACCAAAATTTGTTATGTAAAATAGATGGCATAACTTCAAAACACAATTGGAAACACTCTCAAAGGCTTCCAAGGGATGAAATAGCATCAGAGGAGGGAACCTCAGGGATAGTTTACAAAGATGCTTGTTCTTCATTCCCTCTTTAACTCAAGTAAAGTAAAATTTCATTATTTAGCCAAATGTAGAATACCTCTTATCCTAACAAAAGCAAAGCAAAATTCCCTCTTGTATCCTTTATTTCCTTTTTTCGAACATTAAGATTTTTTTTGCTATAACAAAAGCAGTGCAGAACATGTACTTAGATGAAGTTCTCTGTAAAAATGGTAATTAGTGACAAACCACAGTTTTCTGTAAGCAGAAAGAAAGCTAAATGTGTAATTACTGTCTTCTGCATTCTCCATCTTACTGGGAAATGAGAGGATAATCGTTAAAGTATACTCTGAAGTTTCTAAAACTTTTTGAGAAAAGTGTGATGTTTCACTAATCAGGAAAAATCTGTATTCATCTTGCCCTATCCCCCTTTCCCCAGAGGGTACAGATTATTGTGCCATTGCAATTTATTCTAGCATATTGAGTTTTAAACTCACAGGAGTTCCATTTGTACATTAATCTGATCTCCATAACATGGCCTGTCTATGTCACACACAGATTCCTACATCTACAATAAGCCCGAATGTGTCTTCCTTACTGAGTTCATTACCCTGTACAAGTGATCCTCTTTGTGAGCAGAAGTGAGATGGTACTCTGCGGTCTTGATTTACTGTATTCCTCTAGTTTTATGTTACCAAATTCCATCTATAAGGTCCTTTGTGAAAACAAAGGGCAGAATGTGCTGCCAAGAAAAGGAGAAATAATCTTTAATTTGTCTCCTATGCCTGACCCTTCTGCTGAGGCATGCATTCACCTTCATTTACAGTCCAGATTAATATACTGTAGTTTGACATCTCAGCATCTGAGGCCACAGCACAGTTTAATATAATGCTAAAGCTGAAGTGAAAGAGGAAAAAATATAATTTTGTCATGTTGGAAAGATGGGCAGAATGGGGTTTGATGGGATGCTTAATATGTCTTATAGGTATCCTCTACTTTTCAAAGGAACACAGAAACTAAATCCCCCACTTTTGTGGTATGGGAAAGTAAACAGAATCTGGTCCTTAATTAATTTGTTATCAAAATGATCAAAAACAAATTCAGAAAGTTGTTAATTGGTCACTTGCCACCTACAGCAAGGGTAATATCATGTAGTCCTGATTCTCTCTTTCACTTTTTTTTTTTTTACCCCTTATTCATTTTCACTCTTCTTTCAGCTCCTTATCTAGCCTCTCTATTTTCTGTGTAATAGGGAAGAAGGTGAAGGTTCAACCCAATTTCTTGGTGATTATTATTTTTTGATAAAAGGTATTCTTTGGTACATAATAGAATAACCCAGACAGAGCCAATTATCTGTCTCACATTGAATAAGAAAATCTGCCATTTTGGTCAAGTTTTACACATTGAATGTTAATCACATTACTTTTTGAAAATCTAGTTAAAGTGGGTTTATATATATATAAATATATATATACAGTTGATTCACCAGCCCTCCATTTCATTTGCTTTCTAATCTTGGCATGACAAAAATCACAGGTATTGAGACATTAATTACCAGACAGAAGGTTTGGAAGAACAGCAGAGGCACAAATATCAATTCAGTACCTAACCTACTTTACCTACATTGAAAGTTAAGTATTTGCTAGAACTGAAATTTCTCTTTGGATGCTACAATGATTGTAGTCTCTCTTGCTTAACAGGGTGTAGTAAGAGTCATAAACCTTGGTTTGGAACTTAATCTTTCTTAAGTCAACATAAAGCCTGCATGAGATCAAAATATGTTCATGTCTCTTATAAATATTTTTTACAAATATATTGGCAATACTGAGAAGCAAAACTACATTAAAAGTGTGTCTAGACTCTTGCACAGTATAGGTACAAGAAAATACATGTTTTCATTTACCGCGTTCAGTTCTGGGCCCCTCACCAGAGAAGGGCAACTAGTATGGTAAAGGGCCAGGAGCACAGGTCTTATGAGGAGCAGCTGAGGGAGCTGAGGTGATTTAGTCTGGAGAATAGGAGGCTCAGGGGAGACCTTATCGCTCTGTACAACTACCTGAAAGGTGATTGGAGTCAGGGGGTGGCCAGTCTCTTCTCCCAAATTACGAACAATAGGACAGTAGGGAATGGCCTCAATTTGCACCAGGGGAACTTCAAGCTGGATATTAGGGAAAAATCCCTGGAAGTATGCAAAAAACTTTTGGATGTGGCCTCTGGGGACATGGTTTAATGGTGGACTTGGCAGTCCTGGGTTGATGGTTGGACTCAATGATCTTGAAGGTCTTTTCCAATAAGAGTGATTCTAGGATTCTATGATTTAAGATACTGAACTATATTTACATATTTCATAGCTTTCCACTGGAGGTATGAAAAAAAGGTAAGCAATTACACCCTCTTAAGTCCACTTTTTTGGTTGTAATGTAATAATAATGCTACATGTATTTAGAAAATACCAACAAAATATATTGGAAATATTTATTCACCCTTTCTGTCTGTAGATCTGAAAACCAGTGCATATCTATCAGAGACTAATTTTTCATGTATTATCTTATTCATGCAAGGAGAAATTATTCTTGATCTGTTATTCCGTTTAATGGGGAAAAACAAAGTAATGATAACATAGACTCAAAAGCATTAAGGCATTCGCGTGTCACTGAAATCAAAGACAGTTAAGCACTGTCGGCGTGGGAAGAGCGGTCCCGAGTAATGAGTGATCCCAATGTGGGTATGATCATCCTCTGATTTATTCTGTGACAAAGCATTGCTTTTATACAGTTTCTAGCTGTGCATATAATTATAAGGAATACATATGATTGGCTAAAGCATGCAATAATAATCCAGGTGCCACATACCGATTGGCATAGGCATAACAACAAACTAGTGATTGGTACAAGCACAATAACAACTACTGATTGGTATAGGCACAATAACAAACTACTGATTGGTACAAGCATAATAACAATCCAGGTGCCACATACTGATTGGTACAGGCACAATAACAAAACTACTGATTGGCATAGGCATAACAACAAACTAGTGATTGGTACAGGCACTATAACAAACTACTGATTGGTGCAAGCATAATAACAAACTAGTGATTGGTATAAGCATAATAACAATCTAGTGATTGGTGCAAGCTTAAGCTTAGTACAGCCTCCAGGACATGCCTTGACTCGTCGCATTTTTCACAGTTCTTTTTCACAGTTCCGCTTATCATACTCGGCTCCTTGGATTCTGCTTATCACGTAGTCAAGGACAGCTACTGTTCCTAGAGACGGCTGCAGCTTCTATTTCTCGTTACAGGCCTCAGAGTCTCAGTTGCTCATATACAAATCATGACCACGTCCTTCTAACCATTCTTCCACAAAGCACTTGTTTTTTTCTGAAGATTTGTATTTGCATCCATTTTTACTTATTACCATACAGACATTTACACTATGATGCAATTCTTTGTGGAAGCTACTATTTTGTTTTTGTTCACAGTCCTAAAGTTGCTACATTCACAAAAGAAAAATGTATGGATATAATTGACCGAAATGTAGAAAGTACAACAATGTAATTAGTCTACTCATCTGGGAAAGAAACTGATTCCAAGAGCCATTAAAATACACAAGGCTTCTCCATGGAAATAACTCATCTCGGCTTCACTTTCAGAAAAAAATTAAAGACTCACCAGGTAGTGTAGCCATTCAGAACTAGCATCAGTTCAAAATGTTCTGTCTGGAACAGAAAAAATGAGACAATGCTCTGATAACTCTGGAAAGTAAAATGAAGATATCTTTCACAAAACTGAACTTTCCCAATGTTAAGATTTCTTGGAGAAGGAAAAAAATAAAATAAAAATAAATAATTTTTAAAAACCCCTTTTTTTTAAAAAAAAAAAAAAAAAGAAAGAAAAGGAAAAGGAAAAGAAAACAGCATAAAACCAGTTAAGTTAAAGGTTAGCTGATGTCTGGCATTTCCACAGCTACGTAAAGTACGACCAGAGAAGGTCTCTCCATTTGCGCAATAACATAAGCAATACATAACGACTTAGTTGCTGTATAGACCTCTACAGTGATTTCTGCAGTAATGTTCCCATTCAGGGTAAACTGACTGGAAGCAGCAAAGAGGTAAAACAGAAACTCTACTCATCTGCACATCAACCAGGAGAGTTAGTTTATTGTAGGTGGGGAAAAAAGTCATACCCTTTAAAGAGCTGTAGCAAATGATTCCCAGAATAATCGAGGAACTCTAGGAAGTATACTGAGAATAGAGTATCATTTATTGTGACAGATAAAGCCCAAAAGGAACTGTTTAGTCAAATATGTTAACTATTAAACATAATTTAGGAATTCATAGAGCCATCTGAAATCATGAATGTTGGTCTGGAATTTAAGGAAATGAGAGTAGCAAAGTGAGAGCAAAAATATTGAACTTTTCCAAAAATATGCTGTGTTATGAGTCATACAACACAATTCCACTGACTCCTTTCCTTCAGGAAAGAAAACAGATGTTTAGAATCTGGTGTCTCTATATGCAGGCAGACTATTCTGCTCTGTAAATAGGTTTAAAATGTCCTAACATTTCTGAGGCTTTCTTATCTTTTGCTCGTTTACCTCACTTTAGATCGCTTGCACATTTTCCCCCCTTTCCATTAAATTATTCAAAAACTCCTGTTTATAAAAGTCACAGTCATAAAAACCAGGGAATGGGAGCATTGGCATGTGATTCCCAGGACCAATGAGGGAGCACACAAAGTGGATTGTGAAGGACTCGTAAAACATAAGGCCAGAAGGAACCATTAGATCATCTAATCTGATCTCCAGTATATGACAAGTCATTATACCTCGCTTACATAGCCCAATAATCAGCTCAGAAACAGAGAGTGAGAATGTTTCAGCTTCTGCTAAAAACAGTAATGTTATCTCTTTGGCAACTATCTGCAGGCAGGCACCAGTCAGCCCAACTAATTGTTAGTATCTCCCATGAAGGTGATCCTATAATTCATGGAATTATTTCTGTATCCTATGAAATAGGATTCAGGGAGACTTACTATTCAGAGCAGAGAGAAGCCAGCACTCTTTCTTCCAGCTTCTTCCTCATTCTGGCAGAAGTGCAGTCTGGTCCCAGCATTGCCTTAGGGATCAAGCACAGACCAAGGCTTCAACAAGCAGAAACAACTGAAAAAAAATAGCTTCATTTTATGTTTTGTTACTTATAGATCTCAGCTGAGTAAAGTTAATGAGGCTGCTACCTAATTAAACCACATCTTTTGCTTTTTTTTTTCTTTCCTTTTTCATGCCAAGGACAACAGTTGTGTTTGGTCAGTTCTTACCCTGGTGTCCTTGTTATTTTTATTGGTAGTTTTATTCCATTGGTTAACCATTTGCATTGTTGAAAATAACAGTAAAATATTGTACAACGTGACTGTTCGAATTTACCTTGCTTCAGTTTTCTGCCACTACTTATTGTTATGGCTTATTCCACTAGTGAAAATAAGCCAATTAATAGCCAATGGGACTGCTAGCATACTTTATTCAGGTCACCTTCCAATCTCATTTCTGACAGTCTAAATAGATGCCGCTTCTAAAGTCTTATATAACAAGTCATTTTTGTTCAGTACTTAGACAATGTTTGTGTCTCTGCTTTATACCTTCTTCAATTTCACAAGTGATACCCAGATCTGTGTGGAGCAATGTAGCACTGATTTCACCTACACTAAACACACAGGTAAACTCCCTGCTACCTCTACTTACCTGCACCTACATGACCAAGGACCACACAAAGCCTTTGGCTGAAGCTTGACTTGGTTTGATTTAATCACTGTTTGAGTAGCAACATATATGACCTCTGCAGTTGTTGTTTTCAGTAAGTTATTTCCCATTCTGTAGATACAGTTCTCATGCTGTTTGTTTTTGGTTTTTTTCCTGTATGCAAAACTTTGGCTATGTTATTCTAATTGTCCATTTAAACTACCTGGTCAATTTATGAGAGACCAATCCTCATTTTTTAAGCATACTGCCGGTACTTATGCATTTCACAAATTCTAGCAATTCTACATTTATATCTAGATATTATTTACCAAGAAGCTATTAAGAAAGGTATTAAATAACTTTGGATTCAATACCAAAAGCTTGCAGAAATTCTATAAGTAAAACCCCTTTAATAACAGTTTCCCATTTATGTTTTTTTTTTTTGATCAGCACGTTAATTAATTTTTGATTAAGCTACACGTTTCTCACTGATATCTCACAGCACTAATATTTTTGTTGGGGTTCTAGTCATTAAATACATTAATATTATACATTCATACATTAAGGCCTCATTCACACATGCTAAATGCCTCAATAATGTCTCAACTTTATAGTTACTTTTTGAGGGAAATTTGTAAAAGATTTGTTTGACAAGACTTATTTGCTATAATACCACATTAATTATATTCCTAAACAATACTTGCAGTAAACAGCTAGTGAACAATCCATCAAATAAATAATAATTTGCACACTGTATTTGGCCTCTGTCAAGAGAAGTCAATAGGAGCGTTTCCATAAATTCTGTGGACTTTGGATAAGGCCTTTATCAAACACTTTAAAATAATGTGCACATTAATTTCAAAAAGCAGTCTGTTCACTGACACTTCATAAACATGTAGAGGACCAGATTTAGTGAGAAAGCTTACTTGCTACAAAAGATTCATCCAGCTTTAGAGAAGATATATCTATAACAAGTACTGAAATACTGGAGTTAACGCTATTTCAAGGTCTTCCCTTTGCACTTCAAGTTTATAATCACTGTTCATATTTTGTTGGTTTTTCACAGGCTGCACTGCTAAAAAGAAGTGGAATGCTTCAAATGCAACTAAGCAGATAAATAGCACAAAGCTCATAGGTTAGCCTCAGTAGGAATTCTTTAGAAAATGCTAGATGAGAAAATGAATACCCTGTTGCTAAGTTACCTTTGTTTCATTTAGTGCCATAATTATTTGTTGCTTAAAGAAAAAGCATTGACATTTCCTCCGTAGTCCCTGCCATATGGAAGATGGGCTTTTAAGATTCTCTTATGAGAGATGCACCTTTATAATACATACCTTTATGTTCTCCAAGTGCAAGAATCAACATGCTGGGAGATAATCAAGACATTTCAGGTTTCAAAAGCTTCTGCTGTGCCATTCCAAAATAATTCTAATATTCCTGACAGTTTATTTTAGAAGCATATACAATTCCTAACCACTTCATTATGTATTTCCCTACTTTTTAATCAATCAGGAAATGTGCAGGATAAAATTATCTGCCATACACTTTAATCACTATGTAGAGCTGTTGTTCCCTTCTGGAGGGTTAACAAAACAGATGGCATGAGTGAATGGGCTCATATTTCAGGTTTTAATCACATTCTGCACCAGGGGTCTTATTTGGGTTCACACTATTTTTAATATATTTACCTTAAAAACAACAAAGAACTAGCATAAATTACAAGTGAGGGCAAGAGCAAATGCCATCCTAAACACATGCGGTTGAAGATGTATGGAAATGCTTTCCTGAATTTTGTAGCAAACCATTTTTATCTAAAGACCTCAAAGTATTTTGCAAACTTTGAACATCACAAAGCTGCAGGGGGGAGAAGAAATGTTAATCTTTTATTATTGAGACAGAGAGATTAAATGACACTCGAAACCAAGTACAGAGAGATTAAGTGACTAAACCAATGTCACAAATTGGGTCAGTAACAGAGTTAGGGGCAGTACTTGAACACAATATTGGATTCTGATTCTTAATAATGTATTTAAGACAAAATACGAAGACAAGGTGTGAAACCTTTACCATTCTTTCTTTTTCTTCCAGTGTCAGTCACAGCCTGACATCACAAGCATGTGGGTGCAGAAACAACCAAGAGAGCATTTTGAACACAGCTGCAGTGCAGTGGCAGCAGGATCATGTGAGCACTGGGATAAAGTATTCTCTGGCTGTCAGCAAAAGGTGGTTATGTACCTCTTCAGTGCTTATACATGGTAACAATGGAAGCCACAAAAGGATGTCAAAGAGAGCACTTCAAGCCTTCCTTTCCGTATTACCTTTTGACTCACGTCTAAAAAATTTGCAAGCATAACTTTTTCCTTTTTTTAAAAAAATAAATACAGATTTATAAAATCTGTGCTTGGAGATAGATGCATTGAGCCTGTAGTACCCATATGGTATGAACACTAATCCATGACTCAAGACAGCAATGCATACTTTGTAATCCAGAAGTAATTGCCCAGTAATTTTATTTTAAAAAAGCTTAAGAAAAAGAAACTCTGAAGTTTCTTCTCTGGTGTCAAAGGGAAAATAGTTTTTCCTTCATTCAAATCCTTGACTGTATAGTCCAAAAGTTAACTACCTGAGCAATGAAAAATCACAACACTGGGATAAACACATGAAAGAAGGTAACCTATTTAGTTTATTCAAACAAACATGTAGGATGTCCTTTCTGTTAAAGCTCTACCTTACACAGCAAAGCAGTTACCTTATTTCTAGCTAATATCTCTCTGAACAGCAGATGTTTCACTGTTATTTGACAGTTCAGTGTTTGACAAGCAGTCAGAAATATAGCCTTGAAAAATAAACAGTGCGCTGGTACATAAAGAACCACCAAGAGATAGAAACAAACTAAAAATATTGCATATCTTTAATCATTTCCCTTACAAGGTTACTGAATCGAAGAGAAAGTCCTGGTTTTAGCTTGGTATCATTTCACCTTGCCTTCATCAACTCCCATGTTGCATTTTTACATTTTCTACCTATTTAAGGACCCACTGAGGAACATGTTCACATATTCTTACTCATTTATCTTTGTCACTTTTAATTACCACAGTGGCCATTTTCTTGCTTGTGCATATTCCCGCTCTACTCCTCTTTCTTTCTTTCCTCCTAGGAGGAGTGTGGCACTCTTTATTTCAGGCACCCTTGGCTGTACCATCTGCAGGAAGATCAAAGACAGGGTCATATCCATCTAATAACAAGAGAGGAAACAATACTGTAGGTGAACACTCTATTAGCCTCCTTCTTCATTTTATTCAGGTCAGTGCTCAGGGACTTTCAGATGTCTTTGAACAAATGGATGTGAAAATGAAAGACAAGTTACAAAGAAATAAGTTTCTTTTCTTAAGCAAGTTAGGCTGATAGGTTGAACCATGCTAGTGTTATAATAGTCTTTTCCCTGGGCAGCTCAGGAAGTATCTTTCCTGAACAATCCTCACCCTTCAAAATAAAGCATAAAAATCTACTTCCATCTTGAGACTTGCAGCTATTAAAAAATGTCCAGAGGCAATAAACTGAAGACTTGTGTAGGATACTGAGGACATTTATTATTGACAGGAAATCAGTCTTCCATGATCGCTGAACCATGAGATCTCTATAGAGAGAGAACTAATTTCTCTACTGGTGTAAATAGACAAAGCTTTACTAATTCTCGTGGTCCTGCACTAGTTTATACCAACTGAGAATTTGAACTAAAATCTTTAATTTATTTTGGATGCCTGGAACTGAAAGTTTCGGTCACTGCACTGCAAAAGCTCCCTGGGAATAGGGCTGCAGTGGAGAGGGATTTCTGGATGAGTCTTGGAGCCTGTCTTCTGCACCACAACTCTACAGCACCATAACACAGCAGGAAGAACAGGAAAAAACAGTGGCCATTTAGTTTCAGCTTAGAACACTTTTTAATTTCTATGTGTCCAATCTCCTTCCATGAATTTTTGGTTCCATGAATTTTTTGGTCCACCATAAAGACTGGAACAACTATTGTGATCCTTCAGCACATCTGAGTTCAGCTGGTATGTAACTGAGGCAGCCTGCATGTATCTTGTTGAAAAATGGTTGTATTAACTAAAAATAAGAACTGGATTTCTTGCTGCAATGAAATTTATGTATGTGACCATATTTTGGGCAAGAATTCCATATACTTTTCACAGGATTGTGTTGTTTTGTTTCAAAACATAATGTTCGTTATATATTTCACAGAAAGTCAGTGAAAGTATGAAAAATATTCTCGAAACAGAAGACTCACAAAAATGCATTTATGTAAATATGTGTGCATATGAGACATTTTCTAGTGCTGATAATGCTGTCTCAGACACTTTGTCTAATGCTGGTAATACTGAATGTTGTATTAAAATCCCATAAAGAAGTGTGTCTTCAGCATGCGTAAAGTTTCACAAAATGTCATTGCTATTGACTTTTGCATCCCCTGGCTGAGGACTTGCTCGTTTATTGGACTATTTTTTCCCAGATGGGATTATATAAACTCAACTTCTCATCTGCAGAAAAGTCCCAGATAATTTAACAGAATGTGTATTTTTACCACAGTATTCTAAAGCACATTTCAATGTTCTTTTTGGTAACATCTTATTCTCCACTAAATTAAGTGCAGTCTCAAAACCCACAAATGATTAATTTCTCAGTTCAGTAGGCCATCTAAATAAATGCCCGACTTCATGAATATGGGTAGTTTATTTGAAGTTATTGACAGTATTTACCACATGGCTAACTCCAAGTTAATGGTGAGAGCTTTGCTGAATTAGGATCATTGTGTATATGCAATCTATAAGTTTTTTCAAAATGTATTCCCTTAATACAGTAAATATATAATTGTGTTGCTACATTTACAGTGTTTAAGGATATTAGTTGATGCATTAAATGGTCATATGTTGAAAAATAATGTTATATCTCATCTTTCAAGGTTCCTTTGGGTAGTTGTGATTCATTATATGATTTTTAAAACAATAATGCTAGTTGTTTCATTGAGGATCAGTAGGATGGTAAGATGCATTGTAGTAGGCCTGCCTGCCTGAGTAGAACTTAGGTAAGGAAAATAAAAATATCACAAAACATATTTTTTGATTCCTATGATACTTACATATTTAATAGTATTAGTTACATACTGTACTTTCAAAGGAGAAAATAAAAGACACTGATCTAATCAAGCATTGTTATACAGCTTCTTGCCATTGTTTAGAGTACCAGATGTCTCATTTTCATACATACAAATGTAGAGATAGTAAACAATGCACACAAATAGCTGTTGGGGGCCAATGTTTTTGTTGTTGTTTTAGGTTTTCTTTAAAGCTTGTATTTTTTGAAACAACTCACTGACATCTGGAAAGCAACTGCTAAGTAAGTGCCAGCACTTCATGAGACTATCATGTGGCTGCATTGGCTCAACAGACTTACTTGGAATGGAGCCATAGACAGAAGCATAGTAATCTAGACTATAGCTGCCACACAAACTAAATAACTAAAAATAGAATGAGGTAGTTTAATACACAAATAAATTACAAGTTGCAGATAAACAGACCAACATCAAAATAATGTCTCTTGCTACTTTAAAATGAGAGCAAGCTGTCTTTTTCCTTCAGGATGTAAAGGAAGAGAGGCTGAGAATATGAGTCTAAGAACTGATGATGATGGAAATATTTCTTTTGGAACTGAGATATTTTGAACCAGATGACAAAAGTCTATTATTTCCAGGGCAGCTCATTAAAATGTATGAAGGTGTTGCCAGTATTAGAAAGAAGCCACTTACAATAAAGTCAGTAAATTTCAGAGAAGGTCACACCAGAGATCCTACATCAGGTGAAAAATACATATATGGTGCTATAATGGGACTCAAGAATGAGCTGGCAGAAATTCAAGTTTCTCAGGTCACCTGTCATCATAACAGTGACTGCTGATACTAAGAGAAAGACGAATGTATTTTAAGAGAGCCCTCTATGGATTCAGCAATTGTCTTTAGCTGCACAGTGTCAGACACCTTGTCCGTTCCAAAATAAGTTTGGATCAGTAGCATAGAGGTGCTTTGCCAAGTGCTCTGTACCACTTAATTCAGTGGCCAGTGAAATAATGTGGTCAGAGACTAGGATTTTGTGGACATCCAAGTTCTGACAACATCGAGTCCAAAAATCTGTGTTTATGGTCAAAGTTCTTGCAGGATTTTTTTGTATTGTTTTTGCACTCTGCTTGAAAAGTGCTGTCATTATTAATTGGTCTTTCATTTTGCTATTTTACAGGCAGTTCTCTAAATTGTCACAAATCACAGGTAAATTTTAAATTCTTCGGGACAGGAGCTGTCATTGGTTTTCTATTTGCAAAGTGCCTAACAGTAGTTTGCCTCTTGGTCTACCTAGAATATAAATTTTAAATAAATAATCATCACCGATCTTAGCTAACCTTTACCTGAGACAAACTCATATAACACAACATACGGAGACTTACAGTAATAAGGTAAAAATCAGTACACCTCCTCAATATTAACTCTCCTTATGCAGATTTACAACACAGGAGAGATACTGCTGAAGTTCAGTCTTTGTGTAGGGTGGAGAAGCAACTAAGGTCTTAAATTAAATGTTTTCTTAGGCTTGAATACACTGTTTTCATCAAATTTTTCATGCAGTTTTGTTGTAAAATGAGTCAAAAACATGCATGATTTTTCAGCTTTGATAACATAAACTTTTCTAGAAGAATAAAAAAAACAACAGCTACGACAACAGTTATAATATGGCACATGTAAGCTGTTAGAAGTGTCTTAATAAGCACATTCATATCATGTTGATGTATGAAATCCAGTTTCCATTTGAATTACTGTGCCCTATACTTTCAACTAAAGACAGGCCTTTCAACCTTTGCTTAAAAGCACAGGGACTAAAGCAAAAAAGTAAAGTGTTTAAGACCTTCTTAAATTCTCTTAATTGTTGAACTTTTAATCAGTCAAGAGATTTTCATGCAGATAAAATATATCACACTTCTAGTCAGATGATAAAAGGCAGATGTCATTTTCAGGTGACATTCAAACTTTTGATCACTTATGGGTTTTCATCAGCTTCTGAAGCAATGTAATATTGTAAATCACAACATAGGACTCAGGAATATGAGTGCCCAGGATGATTGGCTAGTCCAAATGTTGGTTTAACTTAAAGGAAATCAAGAACTTCTGGACCTCTTTTAACTTGAATTGTAACATTTAAAAAAGTTTCCTTTCAAACATAGCTGGAAAGTAATGTTCCTGGTTGTGTCTATTAACAAGACAGGTACTACTTAAAGTGTTTTTCATTGTAATTTTTTTCTTAGAAAATAATCTTTGTTAACAACACACCGGGAAAAAAACAACAGGGTGAGCAGTATTGAAATTCAGTTGAAATAAAGGTTGCAGTTTCACAAGCCTGTTTTTTAATTTCTCAAATAAAGTATTCTTATTTTACTGTACTTTTATTTTTCATTATACTGTACTTGAGTGAACAGCTTGCACTGTACCATCTTCACCATCACAAAATCATCACTTTAGGACTCTCCATGAAGCTTCACCCTTCCTCACAACGGAACCTGACAGATAAAATTTTGAGCAGGCAGTGTGCTGACTCTCCAGAAGTGCTGACTCTCCAGTAAGAAAATCTCTTCTAATTTGCTGTATAGATCACACATCCTGGAGCTTCATCTGACTCCCTGATGTCTCATTTGGAGAGTTTTACAGCAAATAACTAAAAGCCAAGATCCATACATAAGTAATTGCCCATTACCAAGAAAAAAAAAAAGCTCTTACATGGTTATTCATCAAGACCATTAGAAGAGACATCTTCTTTCTCTGTACTTGCATATTTCCCCCCAAAACTGCTAAGCTTTGGGGTTGAGTTGTATTCTGCTGGAATCAACTGGTGCATCTTGGAATCCAAAAGACCAGGAAACAGTTTTCCTATTCGTCCCTTTATACGCAAGTGGCTAAACATCTTGTTATTATGAATAATAATTCATAGAGATCAGTCCTACCCTTAAAGTCAATATGGAGCTGTGTAACTGAGACAACAGAGCAGAAGCAAATTAACCTCAGTAGCATTAGGTTTAAGGAGTTTCTCTTCTGTGATTTAGGATAAGAAAAGAAAACAAGTGAATCCATTTTAATGAAAAATGAAGATGATTCAAAATTTTGTGCTGGTGGTTTTGATAGAAAAATTACTACTTTGATAGTGATGCACACATAAAAATGCAGTAGAGACCATATCATTTAACTAATTCTTCATGAAAAAGTCTTTGTTCCACTTGAAAAATTCATTAGATTCTGTCAATCAACATCATCGGCAGGTAATCAAGTTCCATCAGCACAACGATATTTAAAAAATAATTTTTGCAAATCTCCAGTGTTATCCTGGTTTGCAACAACATCAAATGATGGAAGAACCTTTCCCTTCATTTTGTGGATTATTTGCATTCAATATCTAAAAAGACCACAATTTTTTATAAAGGGGAAAGGATGAAGTGTTTCTAACTCTGAGACATCTCATATAATTAAGACTCCAGCTGCATACATTTTTAATATCACAGACAACATGGTAATTGACATATGTGATTCTGGATCACACTTCAGATTTTAAATTATTTCACTCGACTGAAATGTGTTTAAGTGCACTATTCAGGCACTTTCAGTAATTCAGCTTTTAATGACTATCTGTAACTCTAGTGATACCTTTGATGTTAAAATACCCTGAGAAATAATGTAATTTTCTCACATTCTCATTGGGTTATGTTCAGAGGTTTCTTAAATATTTTATTTAAGAATTTTCCCTGACCCCAAACACAGCAAAAAAGTGAAAAGATTTTACTTACAATGATTTTGTCTTGTAGTTTGCTAAAGTCATGCAGATGATCAGGACCTCAGAACCAGCATTGATTGCTGAATCTGAAATAATATCAAAGGAATAAATCGAGAGGTTACAGCAGACATAAAAATACAAGGTGTAACAATGAGTTCCCAATAATTAATATTTCCAAGATTACGATGTTAAAGACCTTAAAGATAAAATCATGCTTCTGTGAATCAAAGTTAGTATCTTGGGAACTTTTGTTACTCAGTGTGCCCATGGTCCACTAGGCCAAAAAGGAGCATATACAATCCAGTGCCAGATAATATTTCATTCACTAGCTGTTAGCAGATGCATAATCATACTCTGGCATAGAAATCTCTGAACTCTACATGCAAACAAACTTAGAAGACTATATAAGCAGGTCAGTTAAAATAAGAAAATCCATGCTTTCACTTATTATTATACATTATTTCCAGCTACAGATAGAATCTGTGAGGTTTTTTACCTATTAAAAAAGAAAACAAAAAAGGCCACAATATAACCTGGAGAAATGGTCTATAACACTTCAGTGTAAATGCTGTTACTAATGGAAAATTCTTGAACTGTTGCTGTAATATGCCTTGTTTCTTCATTAAAAAAGAAGAGACAGGCTCATCAAAGCCTTAGGTAACAACTCCAGTTTTAATTTTTCTTTTAATTCTCTATGTTAAACTCACCTTGCAGCCAGGGTATAATTTTAAAAGCAAAGTTTGGTTTTGTTGAAAAATAGTTTTCATTAAGATGTTCTTTGGTTTTGTTAATGCTTTCAGACAATGTAGACACTAGTAATAGGGCTTCACTGAAAAATGCAGAGTTGTTACAATTTTAAAGGAAATGCTTCAATACAAGAAATTGGTTCGTACACCCTCTGGACAACTATTGTGTAGGAAAAATGTGCGGTGTAGCTCTCATCTCCTTCCTGTAACTATCATCTTTCCCTTTCAAATCCCCTCTCCTCCACTATAGCCCAAAATTCCTGGAAAGTTATATTCTATCACCAGTGTGCTTATTTATTTTTTATTTTTTTTTTCATTACATCCTGAATTATTTGCTTTCAGACCTTTTTTTCTAAAGTATATTTAACAGTATCTGAGTGTGCAAGCTCAACTAATCTCCACATCATTCCTGCTATGGACAAAGAACACCCACAAACCTTCCCCTCAGGCAGAAATATAACTTTTTAAAAAAAAACATAGGCTATATAATATGCCCTATGGGTCAACTAAACACTTCACATGTTGAACCCAAAGCTGCCCAAGTACAACTTCAGTGTCATTCAGCAACCTGACAGAAATTCAGTGGGAGAAAATGTCACATTTCTACTCCTCTGACTGGAAATTCTACCATAGAAATAAACAATCCTGTCCTTCTCCAGTAAGTTTCATTTGAAAAATACAAATATCTTGTACAAAAAATAATCAGGTCTCCATATGCTAGCACTGACAGTGTCAGTATTCCCTTTATTAATGTTCTCATCTTCATCCTCACATCCACAATTCTCTGGTATGGGCAATGACTCATTACTATAAAAACACTGTGATATCACCATGATCACATAGTCCTTTTCCTTTAGTTGTTGAAAATGAGAGATGACAATTTTTTCAGAAATGGTCAGAAGAAAGAATGAAGGACAAACACAAGAAACATAAGTAAAGTTTGAGGTAGTTTGCAAGACCTCTTTCCTGGAGGCTGAGGAGCTTAGTAGCAGTTCTTCCCTGAGGTCTGTGATTACCTGGCTACTGGTTCCTGCCACAGCCGTAAGTGGAAGAGCCACTCCTCAGTTCCAGACTGGTACATGTTCTGAGTGTGTAGAACACATCTGAATGTCTGTGACTTCAGTTAGTATTTGTCTTGGGTGGAGATGGCAAGAACAAATTAGTATCAAAGATGCTGAAAGCAATTCCAGAGACAGAGAGAGAGAATTCAGCAGAGCTTGATCCATGACATTTACTTGGCTTTATCTCACCAAAGTAATGTGCACTACTGATATTCAAGGTACTGATATAAGAAGATGAGTTTTAAAAACCGAGGGTAAGTAGGACACACAACACCTTGTACAAGCTGTATTTGTGTAACTTCTCTAGGCAGCAGGCAGGCTATTATAATTTTATTGTTTCAGGCTATAAGCCTATTATACTCTGCAAATGAATACAGTGGCATTTTGCTGTATCGGTTGAAAAGATTAACAGTTCACAAAGCAAACTGCCGAGTGCGGCAAATTAAATACATTAAAATGTGCAAGCTTAAAATTCTATACTCCCTGTGCTATAAACTTACATACAATACAGTTTAAAGGGTCTCAGTGGCTCAGTTAATAATGCAGTGGCCTGCCAGCTTTCTGGATGCAATTTAAATCTGTTAGGTTGCAGTAAGCCATGACAGGGTGTGTTTTTCTCAGCCGTTAATGAATGCTGTAGGTAAATTGTGCAGTAAGAAGGTGGCCCTGAGGTATATTAGTGCCACAGTAAATGTGCTAGAATTATTTTAGATGTTATTATTAAAAAGAAAAAAGGGTATTTTGGATGAATCTCAAACAGCTTTAAAGTTCATTGTGGAGAAGGACTGGAATTCTGAGATACACTTAGTCTAAACCAGTGAGAGCTTTAGCAGAACCTCTTCTCACATGACTTGTCATTTTTAAATATTTTTTCTGGTGATGCTTATCGGACAGAAGAATTAGGCTTAGACACTATCTGGAAATTACAGAAAATAAGTATTAAGACCACAAATCCTTGCAAGTCCCAGGGATTTAATGTGGGGATTCCTCCAGTAGCTAGAAGAAACAGTCTCCAACATAGGAAACACAAATATTTCAAAACAAAGGGCTTGATCTCAGCTAATATTAATTTACGTTAATATGGATAGAATTGCCTTGCTTCCTGGGGCAACTGCTATCTGGCCTGCTAAATGTCCTCACAAAAGCTATGGACCTTTTGGCTGAAATTCTTTAGTAAAATAACATGTTGTTGGGGTATCTGATTAAAAAGCTAACACAACAAATTCAAGGAGGCATACAGAAAAATATTCAAGGTTTCATTTTAAAAAGAGACTCAGGATTTTGTTTCTACTTCACCCTTTTAGACCAACTGTTTTGTTTTACAGGTTCTGAAAAGTGTTAACATTAACAAGTAGAGAGATGGGAAGATTTTATTGAGTTGGTTTAAAAGAACCAGTGCTGGAAAATTATGCTCACAGATGTTTGCATTCATCAAGTCCTATCTATAAGTTCTCATACCAGCTGTAGGTCTCGACCACAGCTAAAAAACATGGCTGTTAGGTAGAACAAGAAAGAAGATGATAAAGAGAGAAATAGATTTAAAAAGAGATAAAGAGAAGAAATAGGGTTATACAGCTAACTTCACATCCTGTTGACTGGTGGCAACTGATTAGTCATCTTGCCTGCATGAAGTAAAGCTTAGCAGACCCTCAGCCACTTTCATAAATCCCTCATTGTCACTGTTGATGTTGGTGCAAAAAAAAACCCAACAGGTTGAGATTAAGAATTTGTTGAGCACAATTTAAAATGTGACAAATAGTACATCAATGTAAGTCTGGTTGTCTTAGCTGTGTCAAAAATGGTACTCCTACAGCATTCATGAGTCCAGGGATTCCAGTTGCCTAGATGTCAGATCTGGTCCAAGCATCTTAATTTCCTTTTCACAGAAATCAGGACAGTTGACATATATCACAAGAACTATGTCCAACTTCAGGAGTGTGGCATAATTTTTGAGGTTTCTATGAATTGTTTGACACTGCAGCTGTTGTGGTTTCATAGTACATTCTGGGCCAATTTCTCTTCTGATTGGTGCAATTCTTTTACTGTTCTAGCTCTGCCTAACCCACGTGAAGAGCACTAATAACCATGGTGTAAATCAGAGAGTTAGTAGAAAGACCAGAATTTTCCAGACTTACTTCAAAATATACTTCTGAAGTAAGAATTGTTCTGAAGTTGGCTGTATTTTGGATTAATTTTGTCTTCTGTTAAAACTGAAATAATGGGTTTAATGTAGCAAAACATTTGATGTCTCTGACAGAGAAAAATAGACTATAAATGCATTTTTCCCTCTTTCACTACCTTCTTATATTTTATCTTTTCCTCTGAAATCCTAAAGTTTGCTGAGTCCTGTGGGAAATTTTGTGTCTCTTTCCATGAAGATCGTTTTCCTGTCATTTCTCCAATGGCCAGCCATACTGCCTGTATCTTAAAACCCTAGTGAATTCAGTTAATTGAGAATGCCTTCTTAACACTAGTTCTGGCTGACTCTCACCAGGCCTCACTGGTCTATATTAGACAGCCTAGTCTCTATCCAACTGCCACATGATAAATTTAATGAAACTTGGTGTAGAGTAGGCTTCTGAGAGAAGACAGAAGATCCAGCACATAGGAATACCTTGGAAATTAGTTCAATGCCTTTTTGCCTATACCTGTTTCAGCAACTTGAGTGAAGCTTTTAAAGGATTTGCTAGGGAGGAAAGTCATGGTAATTTACAGAAACTGAGGTCAGGGTTATTCCAAAATGTGTGTGTAACCTTAGCGGGATGAAATTTGAGCTTTGTCTATGATTGTAACAAGTTTGTTTTCATGTGATCGACCTTTGTGCAAAGACCTATAGGAATGTCTTTGAAAGGTTATATAATTTAGTACAGAATTTCGCATTTTCATTTTTTTTATTTTAAAAGATAATTGAATTATTATTTATTAATATTGAGTACCCAATAAGAAATTTTACTGTTTAACATTTCTGCAGAAAGGCTGTCATTCCTTACTATGTTTTCATGTCTTTTTGAGAAGAGGTGGCTTAAAATTCGACTAATTTTGCCTTTTCCTACCAGTCACTTTTATTACCCTTATACTTCAGCTTAAGAGATGTGCAGGTTGTTTTTTGAACCAAATGCTTTCAGGGGAACAGTGATAAAGATTCTTGAACCAAAGTCCTGTTGTGGCTTCTGAGGACCATTAATTCTCTGGTGTATTTTTTATATGCTGTTTTCAAAATTCAGAGTGAAGAAATATAAATATAAAAAACCACCTAAGTTAAATAGTAAGAAAACCTTGTTAAAATTAAGTTATACTTATTATTACTATTATTATTTAAAGCTTATTAACATTAGTAGAAACCTGTGTAGCAGTAGTCTGTGTATTAAGTGCACACTTTCAAAGGACAGTAAAGGTATAGGTCTTATTAAAGAGACTTGTGATTTTACTCTGATAGTATAACAAAAGCAGCAGCTCTGATGGAATAATCGTAGTCACATTGAATTCTGAGGATCTGACCCAGCACTCAGAACTAAAATCAGTATAAAACAGAAGGAAGGAAAACAGAATGAGAGAATTGCAAAAGAAGGTCAGATAGCAGAAGAAATAACTGGAAATCCAAATCACAAATTATCTAACTGTGTCAAACTATAAAAACCTACCTTGCTCCTAGGCTGTCAGTGGTAAGTCTCCCTTTGGATTGAGGTTACTGATTTGAGAATGAAATCCCAAACCACTCTAGTGATTTGAATTAACTTTTATGGATTTTTCCACCTATAAATGAAAGTTGAAACATCAGTTCTTACTTCTATACAGTAGCAAGGATCTTCAATCTTCTCTAGATATTGTCCAAATTGCTGCAGTTTCCCATCTTACCTTTACAATGCCTCTGGTTTGACTAGGAAATAAAACAACTGAGTCTTGACAGCAGCTGACATGGTTTATAATTTTTAACCCTATTATTTTACCCCAGCATGATTTCTGTTTGGACTATGGTTGGATAGAATTTGCTTAAGAACCAAAGTCTTATTGTAAAGTTGTATTTTTTTTTTTATTTCAACATCTCTCAGAGGCTTTCTGCTGTGAAAATAGAGCCTGACAGCATTGAAAGTTCTGGTTCATACCAGAAATCTCTATCTACCTCCCCGCCATTTATCTGATATCCTGGAATTCCTGACACTAGATACAAAGCCCATTTTCTTAGACTCATGTTTTCAGTAAAGCAAAACACTTCAGCTATATTCATATTATATTTGCCAGTTTTATCTATGAGAAACTTTGAAAAAAAATGTTTTTCCTTTTGAGGATTTTTTTCTTTTCCAGAATTTCAACAAAAGGACATTTCCATTTCCAAGTACATCCACCAGTTTGATTTTCAATGAAAATAGAAGTGGTATCTGAATCAGTCAAGAGTCATGAATGTGACACATTCTCCTGAATGTGGAGGTTACCTTTTTAAATGTGCCAGGGAAGAAGGAGCTGCTTCTGATATGACCGGAAAGATTAGTAAAAAAATAAAATAAAATAAGAAATTCCATACAAATAAGAAAAAATCATGAAAGAAGAAGAAATATGTAAGAGATCACTAATTCTAATGCAACTCGTAAGCCACAGTCAATGTTACCCTAAATTGTGTCACAAGAATTTACAGAAGACTTTGTGTTATTTAAGGTTTACAGCCATAGATTTGCATACCTTGTTCTTGAAAATCACTATATATTTAAAAAAACATACACTTTCCACATCAAATATAGGAGTCTTAAAAGCTGGCATTTTCTGTCAGCCTTAGAAGATACCTTCAAAAGTCAAGGTTACAATCCTTTACCAATCTCTCTTCCTGAGGAATGTTTCAAATCTAAATTGTGCAAGCCTTTTAACTGTACTTGTAACTCTGATGGAAATGGAAATAAGTAGTTTTATTAGCTTGAGTTTGAAAGCAACTTAACTTCAAGAAAAAGGCTATTTATTCATCCACATGACACAGAAAATGCTTTGGATTAAAGTACTTTCATTACAAAAGTGTGGGAAAGTAAAATACAATTAGGCTCAGCTAGATCATTTTAATGTTTGATTATAACCAACCAAACTGGGACAAATTTCCATTCCAGCACTGAGATCATGGTGATAATAGGGTTACATATCCTCTGTAAAATAAAATGTGAAATTTACATGCAAAGTGGTATGTTCTCTTGATGCACATATATAACTTCCATTAACATTAATGGGAAATATATATGCCTATCAGGAACAAAATATACCCCATTAAATTCCTAAACATCACAACAGTTTCTGACGTCTTCTATTACAATCTATGTTCATACAGCAAAAATTTTAATAACTCATCTCAAATATACTGATTTTCATATGTAGATCTCAAATGATTTTATGAAGAATAAGTCCATGAATCTCAAAGATGTCTGCAAGGAAAATGGAACTTCAGTTATGTCTATGACAATGCCTTGTAGTTATACCCCAAAAACTACTACAACAGATGCTGGAAGCAAAATTTGTATAGGAGCATAGAACTCTACACAGGTGAATATATCGTATTTCAGCCCAGACAAAGTATTGTATACACACAATTAATCTGTTTCTAAGAACATGTGATGGGTTTGCCTTGGCTAAGATCCAAATATTCATCCAGCTGCTCACTCCTCCTCCTTGGTAGGAAGTGGGGGGTGAGGGGTGAGGGGGAAATAGGATGGGAAATTTCATAGGTTGAGATAAAGACAGGGAAATTGCTTATAAATTACTGTCACTGGCAAAACAGACTCATTTTGGGGAAAAACAAGAAAGACACACATTAAAGCAGTACCTTTCCTCTTCCTACTATCTCATGCCCAAATTCACACCTTTACTCCTCATTACCTGCTGCAGGGTAGGTAATAATGGACTTCGCTATTTCAAAATGAAGCAAGCAAAAGATGAGGTTTATTTACCTTTTATCCCTTATATACATTCGGACCACACGCCTAAAGCATACATGCTAATTGGTTAGCACCCCCCTTATGTGGGGCAGACATGCGTGCCAGCAGCACTCCTATTGGTCTAAACTGACAACACTCCCTATTGGTCCATGCTCTTCCTGGTAGTACACTGGCCACGTCAGTCGGAAGAAAAGTTGCCTTACTTCTTGGGGTTTATTTCTGTGTTCCTTCCGGTAGTCTGACTTGGAAACAGTCAATGCTGTTTCTACTTCCTGTTCCTCGAGATGAATCCTGTTATATGGCTGCATGTCTAATCACAAGGCTATCAAGTGGCTGGTTCATTACATGTCATGGTCCTACCTCAACAACCTCCGTCCCTCAAGTGGTACAGAGGCAATGAAGGGTGGAGGGGGGTATGGTTTCTCTCTGCAGATCCTTCCTCCTCACACTTTTCCCCTATTCCAGTCTGGGTTCTCCATGGGTTGCAGTTCCTTAAGGAAATACCCCATGCTGGGGTCCTCCACAGGTTGTAGCACTAATATCTGCTCCAGCACTTGGAGTACCTCCTCTTTCCCCTCTAACCTTGGTGCTTCCTCTGTTTCTCACTATTTTTGTTCCTCCTCCGCCGCCCATCTAATGCTTTCTGCCCTTTCTTAAATACATTTTCATAAAGGCACCACCAGCTTGGCTGGTTGTCTCGGTTAAGGCTGGAGTTATCAACTTCCTCAAAACTTTTGTAAGGATCTTGGCAAATACACCCTCTGTGAGGCCAAAAATCCCATGCATAGTTTATGCTCACAGATTTCCAGTCCTTTTCTCTGACTGACTTGCCACATAATCTGTTCTTAACATTAACAGTTGTCACCAAAAATTTATTCTTTCTCTGCTGGAAAACACAGTTTTCAATCACCACTGACAATGAAGAGAAAGAATATATGGATGAGAGGTGGAATAAGGAGTTTGGCAGGAAACATGGAAAAGGAAATTGGTTGTTCTAATTTTTCAGAGATGATGGAAATTATAGGTCTTTTTTGCTACTAGATATAAAAGGCAATCTATAAACACAAATCCATAAGATATCAACACCCCCCAAAAAAACCCCTCCAATTATTCAGAAAAGTCTGGTCATTCAGCAATCTTTAGGATTTAAGTGTTCCTTGGTGTGGAATAGGTCTAATTCCAACTCTACTGTGAAAGTTAGAAAAAGTGGTAAGTAAACATTGGTCTCAGAAATTTTATATTATCTTAAAATCTCACCTCCACATTGTTTGAAATAGTCTATACTGAAGAAGAAAATTCACTAAACTGTAATTTGAGGAATAACTGTATTATTTCATATTATTTCTCTCTTTTTTCTTATTTTCTATATTTTTCACATTACATAGATCTATTACCTTTTATCATTTATGATAGAGTAAAACCCAAATGTCTTAGGCTGGACAAAAGTCTATGCATTAGCCAATATCCTAGTAGTACACAGATATTTCCTTTCTTCACTACCTTATCCTTCAAGGAATTAATTTTAGAGGCATGACAAAAATAACTCAGGAAATAAGTCCAGGCTCTCAAATGGATGTAACACAGCAGTTCTGTGATTTCAGCAGAGATATGCCAATTCACACCTGCCAGGAAGTCTGGCCTTCACCCTTAAAGTGGCAATTACAAGATGTATATCAGTTCATGATGAGATTTATATTATCAAGCACATTCTGTGGAGTTTTCCTTGCTAGCTTCAGGGAATAGATATTTACAGATGAGTCATTGACATGTCTTCAGCTATCACAGAATCTCCAGAGAATCATCAACCTTTTCTTCCACAGCAGCAAAGGTAAGAGGAACAGCATTTTCAGCTCTAAAATGTTGCTGGTTTAGTAGAGATCATGTTTTGTATGCCTTTTCAGCCCTCAGATTACTATATGTGGTACTACTTAAATTTATGTTAAATTTATGTATATATATATACATATTCTTTCTGCAGTGTTTAGATGACCGTGTTAGGATTTATAATTTATTTTGGTTTTGTTAAAAAAAAAAAAAAAAACAGCCAAAAAACAGCTGATATAAAACTCAGCAAAACACCATGAAGACAGGTTGAGAGCATACTGAGAAGTCAGGGTTGGCACAAGTGAAATGTTGTTAGAAATACTGAAAGTCCTCAGTCAAATGCCTCCCAGTATTGAAATAATTGTCTTTTCTTATATTTAAATTTGTTTTCTGTGTAAAGATGTTCCCAATATTTTTCTCCTTTGGTAGTTGAACATGATTAAATCCCCTACTGAAAAAAAAAAATAGCCAAAAGTGTCAATGGAAATATGTGTACTTTGACAACTTTCAAAGTTTATCTGAATTATGTTCTTCAGATTTCCGAGTCTGTAATAGTGGATTTGGCTATAAAAGGAGATGGTTTTCAAGTTCAGTTATTGTTCAAGTAGTTTATGTGTCAGACAAAACTATCAATCCTCTACAATATATTGAAGTACTCCTCTTTCCTTCTCAATGCATAACTTTAAATATAAATTAAACAGTGTGTCTCTAATTTTATTCCAACATATTAGTCTAAAATAAATGACAATTTCATATTATTCTTACACAAACATAATCACTTTCCCAAATGACTGACAAAACGGAACTGTTGAAACAGGTGAAAAGCTGCTAAAAGCTCTGAAGTGTTTGATGTTTGCATGTAAAATGGACTTTCAGACAGAATAAAGGGTCATTTTAGCAATCCTATTCTATTTGTGACAGTGGGCACTGAATGTAGAATAAGGCCTTAGCTGGTTAAAAGCAGCTTGATTCCTAATTCAGTTATTGTGAGCACAGGTCAGAGGCAGATTGGGGCATGCTCTAACCTTTCATTTGACTTTCAACTTCTTGCTTTTTATCTGTTACTAGACCCTAATTTTCATTGTTTAAGACTAAACTGATCTTCCAGAATACTGAAAAAATAAAAAATGTGAAAACTTTGCAATTTGTCATATTAATGAATGAAGCGTAATAAATGGCAAGAAAGAACTGAAGGAGACACAGTCCAATAACTCAATTCATTCCAATATGAGTAACTTCATTTAGTGAAGTAGAATAAAAGTGAAATTACCGGCTTCAGAAATATGTGAATTCCTATTATCACCATGACAAACCACATATTTGTATGAATAAAAATAATAACAGGCCTGGATAGTAGGAAGAATAAGTAGACAGACATGCAGGATTATCTTAAAGAGCAAAATTATGGAAAGAGTGCCAATAAGAATTTTCACAATCAGATATAACTTTAAAGGTATACCAAGCTAAATTAAAGATCAAGTTAGGGAGTCCCAAAATGTATCACAAGCTTTGCAATTACAAGTAAAATAGAGGTAACTTCTGCTATCAATTAGGAAATTTAAAAATGTATTTTAAACTCTACATCTCTACTGGACTAATGTTCTTGTCTTCATTGATGTGAAGATTCTTGAATTACCTATCCAAGCATTTTCTGACAAAAAGAAACTATGAAGGAAAAGGACAACAAGGTCTAAAAAGAGAGAACACTATTTCACTTAAAATCTAGTCCTTTTTATTTCTATCTGAAACTCTAGTGGTTACAACAGTCATTGTTGGCAGGTAAGAGCTGGAATTAATTTCTCCTCTGCACAAAGGACTGTATCTGGGACCTCCTAGAAGTATCCCAACAAACACATCTTGATTGAGATAGGGGGAAATGTACTTCTAGAACTCTTTTTTTCAAAGTTTTTCCATTTTTCACAACACAAAGCAAAAGATTAATCAAATAAAACTGGAGAAAATGACCAGAATTCCCCTGTCCTGTAGCTAACATCTAGGAGACTAGATATGGGGTGTTAATTTCTGCTTCAGTTTCAGTTATATAACAGTTTTTACAGTGAATATTTGCTTAGTTGCTGGGCAAAGGCTGTCATCCTGATCTTGACTATCATGGGTGATTTTAGAAACTGTGAGGTGACAAAATTCTGGTTGCGATCTTTGTTGCTGTCTTTTCCTTGATCAAAAACTTTGTTGCATGGGATTTCACATGTTTCTAGGATTAGGTGAAACTAAACCAGATTTTAATTTGCACTGAACTACTTCTCAGAGGGAAAGGTTATGCAATACTTTGGCACCTGTATATTTCTATAGATTTAAAATATATTTGGTATCCTGTGGCAAATGATAACTATAAAATTAGGATTTCATGTAATACAACAGCAAATCCTTACTTTTACTTCAGTAATTGTCAAAAGAAAGGATTCAAGTGTGCCATTTAGCATTTTAATTGTAGGATTAATTTTATGCCATATTAAATTATTGTAATAATTTTATTATGAAATTAAGTATCAGGGAATGGAAAATAGATCATCTTATGTACAATATTCCACAAATTAGAATAATGTACTATAGTACCTTGACCTTTCCTATATTCTGTAATTTGACTGAATGGTCATTGCACTTTTCCCTCATTAACAAACTGAATAACCGATAGCTGAATTGATGACATGGGCATGAAGTCAAGAAACAGAATAATGAAATAGTCACAGCAGCATAGTATAGTAGATGACTATATCTAAGAGAACACATGAGCCATTAAATCTCAGAGTCTGTGAGAGGGGTTGGAATGAGAATGGAAAGTGCACAAGAAAAAATATTTTCATGACAATGGAGCAAGCTTAGCCTATTCTTATCAAGCGCTTATAAAATTCTGTTGCCATATAAAACATTAAAGCAAGTGAAATATTAACGATTAATTTAGACAATAAACACATCACTAAACTAGACAAGGCTTAAAGTTTCTTTAACAAAGAATTTAATATCAAATATTTATAAGTGGATTTAAATTCTAATGAACTGACAGTCATCATATACACACAATAGTACAATGATAGAAGGATTACAAATTAGCCGTATGAGACTATTATCTAGGTCTTCTCTTTTAAACAGACTATATCCACAATGACAGCACTTCCACAATACTGTGTTAGTGGTACCATGAAAGAATAGCGTACATAATAGAATGGAGGAAATTAAGATGCACCTTTTAAAAATAAAATAAACTTAACTATTTTACAGTGATAAAACTGCATTTTTAATCTAGAAGATGTATTGGCTACAAGAAGATTCAAGTGATGTTGCAGTTATAAACTGACTTTTCTGTCCTGCTTTAAAATATTTTCTTCTCTAAAAATATTTTCAGTCATTTTGAACCACTGATTTCTACACATAATCTTCTCCAACATTTAGTATGAAGCTGTCTTGATCATGGATGTCTTCCTTGCTTAAGTCCCAAGACTCATAAAAGAGGTATAGAAGTATATATATATATATAATATGCAAGCTTGTGATAACTCTTTATCAGCATAATTTCTAGACAGCATTGGTGTTCTGGACACCAGAAGGAGAAATGAAATTCCCTTATTATAGGATAAAAAGACAAAGCTGCAAATTTGCAACTTAAGTAAACTCTTGCTTCAGTAATGCTATTTTTAAACTTCTGTGTTTCGCCAGTCCAGCTAGAATTAGCTCCACAGTTTTACATGGGATTACTTGAAGCTTGTAGTATCATAGTCCTTAATCACACCAGAAAGGATAAATGTTTGCAGTCATTTATACAGTTAGGTAAAAAATAGGTAATTACTTACAGCTGGGTAGGTAATATCACAGATGTAGCATTTTCAGTCAAAACTCTGGGTAGAGTGAATTAGAACAAGAAATCTTACACTTTCTCCTAGTTTACATAAACAGCTGCAGGTTCAGTTTGTAGGATTCATCATTCATTTTGATGTGTTTTCTTTTGATCCTAAGAAAGAAATATATTTATAATTTCCAGAAGAACTGCCTCAGAGGTAAGTGGTATCCAAATATTGTTCTGTAGAGATAAAAAATGTACAGTGTCAGTGGTATTTGGCTGTGGATTGATGATGCATTGCACAAAGATATAAAGACATCATTGCTATAAAACTTGTAACATTATAGTTTAGGGTATATTTAACCTTTAATACAAATCATTTTTATTTTCCCTCCTTGGAATTCAAAGCACTTCATTTTTTATATTTAGTTTGGGTTTTTTTTCCCTGTGTTTGCCTACACTGTGACTGTTGTTATTTGTTGCCTTGGCAAAACCAGAATAGTGGACTTGATTGCAAAGAACAAAACTAATATAAAGAACTCCAAGAGTATCAGCTTAAGTTCAATAGATTTCAGTGTAAATGAGTGTGAAAATGGGCTTCCAAGTCTGAACTGGTGAAATACTTTTTATGTTGGAACTGTCATCCAAATCAATCCCCAGAAAAGGCTAAATCTGTAATTCAATCTCACAAAACCTCATGGAAAATAGAGGGACACAAATAACCTGAATTTCCTACTTCTGATTTTTCACTGTTCTTCTTCAATATGTTTCTCCCCTCCACTCAGTTTCCATACCACTATTAGTCCCTGGTTTCTTTCATGTGTATTATATATAATCATTGGATAGAATTTACCGTCTGACAATATTTTCTAAGTAATAAAAATGTGAAGTGTTTTTTCTGTTATGTGTGATTTGTTGCTTGATCCTCAGTTCAAAAAACAAAGGGATCTCTGGAGACACTTGGGATTAATACTGTACTTAAACAACTTTCTGGTAGCAAAGATAACATTTGATCTTAGGCATCCACCCTTGGCAGACCTACTGCCTACTAGTACAATAATTTTGTCCAGAGGTATTCTTCTGATCCATACCTGACTCCAGAGGCAGCAGGATCTGTTGGCTGGGCAGAGACCCAGACTGCAGATCCACAAGCCAAAATTCACACACTCTGAGAAGCGAGCCTCTTGGCTCTGAGCGATAACTGAGTCAGAACTGCAGCAAATTAAGCAAGGACCTTGAAGAATGAAGCAGTTTAAAACCCCACAATGGCTGAAAAGGTAATAAAAGGAAAGCAATTTAGGAATAGGTGCTATCAAAAAGGAAGACGGGGAGCTATTTCTGACAATAGGTGGTTTTGAAGATTTGATGTTTCAACAGTTTTCAGTTAACTCAGGGCTGAGGAGGTTAACTATGAAACTGTATTACAGAAATTTGAAGAGTTCTACTCGAAATAAAAATTAAACTTATATTTTTTTTTATCAGAGAGTTTGAAAATAAAGCAAAACCTCAGGGAGTTTGCAAATCTATATAATCCTGTATTAAAGTGCTTGTCTTTTAAGTCTTCTGTCCACAATTAAGAACTTGAATAAAATAATTTGAAAAAGTCATGAAACTCTTGCCAAATTAATTACACTAGAGTAATTACTGTTTTTTGAGCATAGAAGACACTAGATGAAGCTGAAGAGAGTTGATAGTTTCATACCTGGAGAGACATTAGAGAATTCAAAATATTCCCAGCAGAGAGAAGTGTGGTCAGTACAGTCATTTGCAGAATGGAACAGTGAGTCTTCTGCAGGCTGAGTTCCTTCAAAATCAATGGACGGAAAAAGCTGCAGGCAGTGGAGGCTCTCACAGCCAGCACGTGAGCCAGTGAGCAGAGGCCTATCTCATCCTTTGCCAGAAGTCTCTAACCATGTAACATAGAATGGAGCAGGTGCTAGTTCCAGAAAAAAAACAAAACAAAACCAAAAAAATCTCTGTTCTAATAAATCAGACTAAGAACTGGAGCATATAGCGTCCAGAAGCACAATCATTTCTCTGAATCTACTATGAAAATAGAAAATTTTTGCAAGGTAGATAATTAAGACTGTGCCTAATTTCTGGAAATGGTGTAAGAACTAAAATGGATTGTGCAGCTAAAACCAAGAAATGATCCACATACAGGATAAAATGGCACATTATCACCTCAGTGGAATTCTCCATGGGGGCACTGGTGAGCACTGATGAAATACCATGTTATTCAAGAGCATGATACAAAACCCACAAATTAACATTAGTTAATGTCAAGCTGCTACATCAGCTACCAAGACACCTAAAGCAGTAATACTAGTTCTTGAAGAAGACACAGACAATAAGGGATAAATAGATGAAATGTGGCAGTTCAAATAATGCACTTATTATTTCTGAGGGACTCTACCAAGTAAATGTATAGATCAATAATAACTTCTTAGAAGGCATAGTTTCAAACAGCATCAGAGAAAGGAGTATCTGTGATTGTGATAATTGTAACTGTATTGGGTTCCTTAAGAAGGATGTTCACTGCAGTGGCAGGGGATTGTAAAGGCTGAAGAAGAAATTGAGGAAAAATGGATAAGGAAGATGTCAACCTGACACAAAATAAAAGAACATTACTGTTTTACAGTTCATGGAGAAACTTTCCAAACCAACTTTTTTAAGCATGGACTAACAGAGGATTTGCATATGATTAGAAATCATAGAACTGATGGGATGTAATATTTTATCAATGTAGAATAAAATCATCCTTCACTTATGTATAGTTTTGTTTATTTGTCTGAAATAAAGCAATATTTATCTGTCATAAACTATTATCTCATTTCCCGTTGTAAGAAAACACCATGGCCTGGTAGCTGATTGTGTACATCAAACCTGCTTTTACAGGAGATGCTTCATATTGGAATATCTGTCAACAGCCAATGATTTGCTATATTTGAGTAGTAATCACTGAAGTATAGGTTTGGACATATTTCCACTTGGCCTGTGTACTCCCAGCTTTGTGTTTTATTGGGAAACAATAAAAAAATACTATAGCACCTTTCAAAAAGAGGATGATATCAATCAGGAATTTAACACTATTAAAAAACAGAAAAATAACAATGAAATAACTGTAACTACTTCAATATTTTCTTCAAAATAAAACTGAAAACAAAAATTCCTTCACTTTTAAAACTGACTGGGGATGCACATATATAAAGAGATACACATATTAAAATAAATCTAATAACATTTTTGTTCTTGGGAACTGCCATCACCTCATGAGAAAAACATTCTACGTTCCTACAAAAGATACAAATGGTCCCTAAAGATATCTTCATCACAAGAAAGAAGTGTGATCATGTGAAGTTATTATTCCAGGTGAACACAAATTATGAAGAAATAAATGCACAGAACTGAAAGATGGGAAGAGGTAGGAGACACTGAGTTGACCATTTTGGTCTGACATGAATTTTGAATGGGCAAATGTATTATCCTGTTTTTGCATATAAGGTCAGTACAATTTGATTGCATTTAGATAAAAAGAAAAAAAATCAGCTGTATCTTTGATAATATTCTTGTAATTTACAACACCATGCATCACTAGTCTGGACTTGATTTCTCTCTTTTAGGTTTCTTCTCTCTACTACTAATCATCATGAAGTACCAACACTAAAAAACTCATGCCCTTGAGACAGGAAGAATCTAAATGTTCTACGAGAGCTAGCATCTGTAAGTCATGTGTCTGTCCACTATCTTCCATTTGTCATTTCTAACAAGATTATAACTGCTATGAGGTTAGGATTATTTTCTACTATAAAACCAAAACATACCTGGACCTGGATCTCAAACTTGGCTCCATGATACTATTGTAATGTAAACAATTAGAGTCCCAAAAGCAAATTATTTTTTTGTCCATTTTTTTTTTAGTGTTGGGCATCCATTACTCATGGTATTTCAAAGGAAGAAGAGGACTAAAATTTAATTCTCTGGATGTGAAGAAATACCAAACATAAAGACATATAATTCCCTTCAGGAAAAATGGGAATGCATGCTATTGATTTACTTTTGGTACTTTTATTTATGGTGTAGTTGAAATTGAAGGAAAAAAACAACCAAACAAAAAACAAAAAACCCCTGGCATGGGTCTTTTGAACACTGTGTCAGTTCCAGAGAGCTTGATGAAGGAATTGCAAATCTGACATGACCACATTGTAAATCTCATTGCACAAATCTCTGTTTCCTTCAGTCCAAGGATTTGAGGAGCACTTTGCAGGAAGTACTTTAACGACATGAGGGAAGGGGTCTTGGATGCATTTCATGTTTGTTATGTTTCATTAGATTTATTGTGAGTGTGAGTTTTGGAGATCTTTAAGGATTTTACAATATTCGCATGAAGAAAGACTGTTATCTGATTTCCTCTATTCCCCTGTTCAAGATATATAAGATGTACAGCTCATTTCACGTTTCAAAGTGTGAATTTATTTCTTTACAGATATTTGGACTTAGGAGAGAAAACAGATGTCCAACTGTGTCTGCACCAGTTTTGTCTTTCAGACAAACTTCAGCGACAGCCCTACGTTCAGTAAATTATTATAATATGAAAGTTCTCAGTATCTCTAACTTTAATTACAGTTACATTTATATAGGCCTTAAAACTACTTTCTTCAAGCATTTTGAAGATTTGGGGCACATATTTGAAAAGATTTACACATAGTTATAGCTTGCAGAAAATAAGGATTAATTTTCTTCTTATAACTATCTAAATATTGTTATGCTTTTTAATCCTGAGTATGCAATAAATAAATAAATAAATCCTATTCTTTCAGGAAAACTGGGAATACTGTAATTCAGAAGTGAAACAAAAAAGCATCAGTCCTGTCACCATTCATTCACCTGGTTCACCTTTCAGCTGAACCTGAATCCCCCATAAGCAATGCAGTAGAGAAGGGCAACTTCAGAGCTGGCTGGGATCATCTACCTCCCATTTCTTGGAAGCAGGCTTCAGGATCAGATAAGCAGTGTCAGCAAGTGCCTTTTAACACATCTCTCAGCTATGACATGCCTCTAATTTAATTGCCTAACAGAGATCAGCAGGACTGGCGGTTTCAGTACTCTGATCTCAGGAATCATTATAAGAAGCAACCTAGCACACTGCTAGCAGAGTTAAAATGTGAAGTGAGATGGGGCTCTCAGGACAGCATGAGTTACATGTACATGTATCCAACAGTCAAAGGGTTTGAGCAGTCACTTCAGATGGGGAATTCTGAATGCAGCATTGTATGCTAGAAATTAAATATTTTCAGTGATGGAAGAATGAAGAACTGGGTTAGTTGACATTGTACATAGCTGACATTGTACATAAAGTTCAACCTTTATCTGATCATATTTCTAACCATTAGACCACTGAGGCCATGGTCTAATGGTCTAATGGTTAGGAATATGATGGGATAAAGGTACCCTGGAGGTCCCTTCCAACCATAATGATTCTATGATTCTGTGATTCTAAGGCTGTGGCAAGACAGTTTCAAACCTGTTCAATTATTAATATAAGGCAGAAAGGTTTTAGCAAAAGAGAGAGTGAGAAACCATCAATACTCAAGCCTCATTTCTCATACAGCAGGATGGGATTTGGAGTCTGTGTCTCCTATACTAGGGCTTGAATATCGTTCCACATTTAATCCAAAGCTATTTCTCTGGTTATAAGTAGACATAGATATTGAATGACAGAAGGAGGCTCATAATCCTAAGAAACAGAAGATATTTAGTCAACACTGAGACTTCTTCTTTGCATTTCACAGATGCTGAACTGATTATTGAGGGTCCCATTCTGAATCTAATCCAGATTCCCATGCATGTGTGGCTGCACTTACCTCACGTGGAGGCGCCCATTTCAGTGTCTCCAGCATTCAATAATGTCTGATCAGGTGTAGCTGTCAGGCTTTGCAGCCTGAGAGACTTATTTCTGATCTGTTTGTAAGCCAATCACCCTTTTTCTGGCAAAACCGATATTTCCTCTAAAAAAAACAATGAGTATTTCCGAACCAGTTCTGCTCTAAATGGCAAAAGCATATTTGCTAATACACAGTATACTGTGTGGAGCACTGTGTGCTCAGTCACACACACAGTAAGTGTACATGCAGCTATGCATGCATATACATAGTCAAACATACACATAGCAAATAGTATCATTATTGGTTACGTACAGCAAGTTACATTAACTCACACAGCATATGAAACCTGGGCTTTATTTATGAGATTTTGGGTCCTAAAGGCACAAAAAAGAATATACTGCAACATCTTAGATTGCATGGTTCTGCTTAGGATTTTTGTTTTAATTAATGTATTTACCAAAAAATAGTTAAAGAAAAGTTGCTTTCTGCAAGGAGAAAAAGGAACCATTGTCTCTGAGGAGTGTTTTTCATCAATTATGCCACAGAAGAAGGAGAACACGTATCAGCTAGATCATGTTCCTTGTTCTAACAAAGCAGATGCAACTTTGGTATATGAGCTGAGTAGAAAATTAGTATGAGGTAATGCTATCATAAATAATTGCTTAAAGCACCTTGGTCTTATGGAGGATTAATTTCAAAAAAGGAGAAAGGCCTGTAAATGTAAAAGCATGGTGAAGGGTAGCTTTTAAAGTAATTGAAGATTTTTCATTGGATAGTAGCTTTTTACAGAACATTATTTAAAATCCAAGTATGGAGTACCCTCTAGCTGATATCTGAAGATCAAAGCTGCTATTAGATTTTTTTTTTTAACTGCTGTAAAGGTTCAGCTATTTTAAAAGAAATTAAAGGAACTAATGGAACAAATAACATAAAGCAGTCTTCCATCCAACATAGCAGATCAGTATAACTTGTGAAAGTGTGTTTGTTACAAAAGGCCCAAAAGCTTTTAAATGCATTTTTGGTCTAAAAATTGAATTTCAGGTAGCACAGCTGAAAAATCAAACATTGACTTTAATGAGTGCCATTAAAGATTCACCATTGTTATTGTCAGGATTTATTCTCTCTTCTCTCTGGAAACTAAATTTGAAGCTGAAATGCAAAGGAAACAAGCTACTGCACTCTGGACAAGAATCCTTTGATCACAGAGGCAAACACAAAATGGCTTATTAATGATTGCAGCTCAGTGCTCTGCCTGACCTCAGGGAGAGCAGGTTTTTTAAAATAAGCCACAGTTACATTATATAGTTTAACCCTTGAAGGGAAGGCAATTTTTGGGTCTGCAATTTATTGTAATCTGACAGGAGGCCACAGAAGCCATTCAAGGTAGCAGTCAAATATAAGGCATTATAGGTTAGCGCTATTTGTCATTAAAGAGGGTTTATCAGTGTTTTTTGGACTGGAGAGAGGTTGGATGGCATTACATATTAGGCAGTAAATTAATAAACAACTAATTTAGTCTGGCACATTGCTCCTGGATGAGGTAAAACACCAAACCGCTTGTGAAATGACAGTATACATGTTTTAATTAAGTCCTTCACATTGAAATAATGAGAAATACATTGGTACCTGATTAGATGTGATTAGTTTTATAGATTTCTCCATTGATTCTTAACATATAGATTATTTATATCAGCAGAAATTAGTAATTATTTCAGCTCATAGGAAATGAGAACTAGAAGCTCAAATTCTTCATCTGGTTTTGACTGAGGCTAAAGAGTATATTTGTAAATAAAACCACATTTGTTTGTAAACAGAATTGTTTTATCTATTGCCATGTTCATATTTCTTTACCACAGAAAACATGACACTCAGAAGATAAACCTTTGAAAATGATACACGAAAATGATACAACTACAAGGTAGTGAAATTTAGATTAGGACATTGCTCTTAGAGCAAAGTATAAACAATCCTCCAAGTGCTTTGATTTTTTCTTGTCCCCTGATCTTTCTTTTTTGACTTTTCTAATTCTGAACTGTGAATTTCTATATATGATGCCCTGAAAAAAAAACAGAGCCCCTTCTCAAATTTCACTGCATTTATAAACAGAACAAAACATAGAACAAGAAACAAATTCAGGAGAAAAAAAAAAAAATATGTTTATCTCAGATTAACTAAAACAAAGACTGAATATTCTTTCTTCCGTTGCTGCAATTAATTTTCTTTAACCAGATCACAAAGGGGAACATTATGAATGTATATATATAAATAACATTTTTATTGTAGTTTATACATATGTTATTACTCCAAGGTTAATGCACATTTTTTCTCTAAAATCCTTAATTAAAACTATCAAACAAATGAAGAAAACATGGTAAAAAATGTGGAAATGAACCACTGATTAATAAGTGCTGTAGGAATTTGGAAACTTGTAGAATCTTTGGTGAGGGGAGAGTACAATTGTCTGAGTTGTCTTTATGTGACCAAAAAAGCAAGCTTTGTTCCGGGACAGCAGTCTGCAGAGAATTAACCTCACAGGCTGGATGGGCACAAAGAGGAATAAGAATTGAGCAATTACCTTAAACACAAGATATTGATTACAAAATTAGCCAAGGCACTAAGGGAAGAAAAAAGAATATTACTCATGAAGTATTTATATGCCACTGCTGGAAATAGATAGTAAATAAGAATTGCTCATTTGTCAGTACACCTTTGTCTTGATTGTAATTACAGAAACCTGGAGAATTAATGACTAAGTATTAAAATCAGTGGTCATCTGCTATTACAGAAGGTAGTCTAGGAAAGAGGCCTTATTTGTCAAGAATGGTACTTTATTTCGGGTTTCTAAATCATAAATAGATTGGATGCCATTAACTTTGAATCCATATAGGTAATGCTCCATCTTGTGACTCTTCTGGTTAAATCAGTAGTTGTCCTTATTTACTGACTGCCAGACTTATGTCTTGTAGACCCAAAAGATTGGCTCCTCCCTGTATATATTAGTGCATATACATAAAAAATGAGGAGGGGAGGAAAACATTGTATGACATGCAGAAATGAGATTTAATAGATGTCATGCATCAGAAGCCTCATGAGATTAACATATTTTGTTTACCAAACTAAATGTAATAACTAGCTAGTTATCACTTCCACAGGGGAACATGTTATTGTGATTTTATTATGTCTGTTGTATGCAAACAGTATTAAATGAATGCACTACTACAAACTACTACATGCATGCTACACAAAACTCAAAAATAATTACATTTGAATGGGGAAGGAGAAAGTTTTAAGCAGAAAAATGTGAATGTTAGTAAAAATATGGCACTGACAATTTGTCTAAGAGAAATTTTAAGAAAAAACAAGAAGATTAGTAAAAAAGTGACATTGACATAATCAGTAAAGATGGTATAGATTTTTAAAAATAGCTGTTAACTAAAGGATAAGAAAAGGGGAAGCTGCTATTAGTTACTATCTAAGCTAATAAGAATGAATACACACATGATCTTAGGAATCATGGAAAACTCTCAAGAAATATGAAAGGGAAAATACATGTGGAAAAATTTATCATTAGCAGATTTAAGACTGAAAACAAATGCATTTTTTCAAGCAAAATACGGATCAAAAAGGATCCCAGCAATGATATTGCCCTGCAGCTAGATAAAAATATTTATTTCAAAGATACTGGAGAAGAAAATAAATATTCATTGGAGATTTCTGTTATGCATTTGGGAAAGATACTCAATATAGATAAAACGTATGTATCATAAGATGATGATGAAGTGCTTACTACCCAAAAGTCGAGAAAAGAATATATATTTTAATATGACCAACAATACTGTTGTTCATGAATGAGCAAAAATTAAAATAAAAGGTTTCCAAGCTCAGACTGTTGATTATACCAAAGACTCGAGGGTGTTACTTAATTGCCAGTTGTACACAAATTCTAAAACAGACTAGTGTCTACCAAGAGTATCCTCAGCAGGAGTAAAATAGTTATTGTTTCAGTTCATTGTGACCATGTTTAGAACACTATGGCCATTTCTTTGAAAGTTTGTACTTCCAACAGGAAGCTGAAAAATGGAAAATGTTCAAAGAAGAGTCATAAACTTAGTGGACACTGTAGCATACAGGGACAGATTCAAGGAGTGTAGTATGTTTAGTGAATGTCTGACTCAGTCCCAGTCTGTAGGAGTGAATATTTATAATACACCTTGGTCTTGCTGCATTCACAAAAATCATTGGTAATATTTCTATGAACTGACTTGGTAGGACAAGATAGTGAATTTTAGAAAATAAAAATGAGTGTTTTGCACACTTGGAAAGTTTTAGAAACTTTGTTTTCAGTCACAAATCTTTCTTAAGTCAAGAGAAGCTATAGATATCTAGCATTTTTTAATATTAGGTCATGGTAATTTAAGTTAACATAAAATGACTTTTAGGATGGCATATGTTTAAATTTATCTGAAATATAATAGCACTAGTAACAGAAGGACTTGTAAGTATTTATTTTGAATGTAGCACTGAGGAAGAGGAAGTCTGGAACTGCAAACAAGTTAACTATTCCTTGCTGCTGAATGCTTCCTGTGTTCATGGAAACAGGATGTGGTACATTCTTGGGCAGTAACTGGGGTTATATCAGACATACTCTATTTCTTACACGGGTTCTTCTCCTATTAGAAGCTACCTGTAGACTTCAATTCCAGGTAATCTCTGCAATATGAAAAACACAGAAATCATGCTGACTATTTATCCAGACTGCCTGATTTTTGGGAGTGCCCTGACCTCATTGTTTCAAAGCCAAAGACCTAATTTCTGTTACGTGAACAACTTGGTGCTGATTTTTCTTGGCCCCTTTTAAGAAGGTAAAACATGTCCAGTATTTCCTCTTTCAACTACACTTGAAATAATCATTACTTATACAGGCTGAAAAAAGTCTCTTACCATGCTCATTTAATGTAAAGATAGGTGAAGCCATGTGAAGTTGGAGTTCTGTTCTAGTAAGAGGTGCTAGCTACAGAGCATACGTAAGCATACCTGCCTACCTTCATTGATTTGCAGTTCTACTTACAGATCCTTTTTAGTATCCAGACTCCTGTTTTCCAAAATTTTCTCTGTCTCAGAGAAAATTTCAAGTTTAGAGTTTTTTTCCCTAGATGTCAAAAATCCTTTACCAAGGACTTATACTTTCGCCACACCTATCGCCTCTTGATTATTTGCAATAAAATGAAGGATAGTCCAAAAGTTGCAATGTGTTTCTAAAAATACTTCTTATACTCTTTATGCAGAAAAATACAGCAGTAAAGCAAATAGCACATAAGGAAAAAATATTTTGAATGCTACATTGTACTATATGAGATTGTTCACTCCATAATACATATCGAAGGAATGAATGGGAAAAGTAATTTACAACAGAGTGACATTAAAAGGGAGCAACAGATTCAGTTTGTATGTTAGGTAAACAGATGAAACAATGTTCAGCATACAGACACACAGCAGCACTTTAAATCTTCCAGCAGGAACCCTGACACTCAGGCATTTAATAAAATAATAGAGACAAAGACAAGTGACCAAACCCTTGACAATTAGTGCTGTGTTCATAAAAATGCAATTATTCTACGTGACTGTGACAAGAGAAAATGGAGTATACATTTTGTAAACAGTCAGGTCAGACAAGATAGAATGGAAAGACATATATAGACAAATACTAATTTTTCCTTGGGGGAAAAAAAAAAAAAACAACAGGAAAAAGCAAAAAAGTGGACAGTGTAATTCATTTCTGCTCTCTGAAACAGTGAAATTATCCTAGCCATTAGGCAGTATAAGTATCAAAGACTTCTTCCTGCAGTTTATTTACATAACATTTAGGTGCAGAACCAATATTGAGTGACTAATTACATAACACAAATAATGAATTCTAGGCTCTACTGCCTACAAAAAAATAGCAAGGCAAGCAACTATTTACTTTCTCTATCATTTTTTAATATGTCTTTCATGATAGTATCTCAGCTCTTGATTGAAAGAATCTGTAGGGGAAAAAAAAGGTTATCTTACAATACTCAGCAAGACAAACTTTCTAAAATTTGCATCTATTCACAGATTATTTGTAAACAAGAGGAAAGCTGAAATTTACCACTTCCCAACATACTATTTAAGTAATTCTATCAAACATCGAGAGTGCTTTTTTTTCCTTATTAGTTTCAGCTTTTTTCAAAGTTGTTAATTGGATGGAGAATGCAATTAGTGCATACTATTTTCAGATGGTTTTCCCAGCCGTGGCTGAAAGGATGAAGAGATTCTTGTTAATACACCACCAATGCTAAGGACATGCCTAGTTTGACTTTTTATTAAGAACCGGTTCAATATTCTGGGACAAGCTGTAAATCTAGGATGAAAAATTTTGTTCTCTCCTACCAGGCAAATGTGCTGCTGCCACATTTCACTGATGTGCTTGGAATGAGTTTGTGAGAAATAAGAAATAAAAGTAAAGTGTTTCTACCAAGTGTATATATAGGAAAAAGGAATGTAGTTTCCTCTGAAAATCTTTTGCACTTATTACTTATATTACTAAGATGCTGAGCTAAATGGAGAAAAAAAGAATGCAACTTGTTCTCAGAAACACAGTACAGCATCACAGTGCTGTCTGTGCTAAGAATACAACCAGTATGATATAATGCCATCATAAACCCTTTAAAAATAAATCATATAACTTCTTGATTCTTTTGTTGCTTTCATATTTCAGTCTTCAGTGCAGAAATTTCTATTTCCATAACATAATTTGCAGAAGGCAGTGACTGTGTTACTTCAAGTAATGATGGTTTTTATTACTTCTATCCTCTACAGTAAATTCAGATTGAGTGCCTGATTCAGTGAAAAACAGTCTGTTTTCACTGGCTGTATTATGCATCCTTATTGAAAACAAAATAGAATTTGATGTGAAACTTGGGGAAATTATTCAAGGCTATATTTTAAGGGTTTTCAGATTTCAAGACATAAAGATTTGCCACTGATGAGTACATTATAGGCCAAGACACTTGTGCACAGATTTTGTGACTATCCAGCCTCTAGCCATGTGGATCTAACAGAGCCAATACTGATACGGTTTATCTAGGTGCTTGTTGGTTCAGTCTGCTTCCATATGAAACTTATTAGAGTTAGGTTACTTAATAGCTTGAAATGTTTGCTACCAGATTCCACAGCAAAAGTAAAGTCCTACTGATCTATATTTCACTTCACAGAATGTGTGTTAATGTTTTAATAAATACTGACACGGATAGAAGTACAATTGTTATCTTTTCGTAGGCTGTTTTCTACTATTCTTCCTTAAGAAGAGGCTATAATACAAATCGTTTAAGTCAAGAAGATATGATTATGATAAATACCTTTTATCTATACAAAGATGGCCAATAATAAGAAATTCTTGGTCAGGAGTGGAATGTGGAAGTTCCATCCAGTAAGTATATAATAAAGAACAACACTTTGATTTAAAAGCCTGAGTACTTGTCATTAATGACCTGCCAGTCAAACCCAGAATTATTCAGATTGCCCCCAGCAGGGACATTTCCAGTAATTTGAACAACAAATTAACTGTACCTTTTACTTATAACAGGATAGCAACTAGCATTGCCATTCAGCCTAACTGTATGTCTAGGACACTGTTCTACAGTCTTTAAAATGCTAGCTTGTCTTTTTGTACAGTCAGCATATTAAAAATGTTCTCTTGTTGTCTTTTACATAGAGGAAAATGTTGGTTTAAGGGACTGATTATTTAGAGAATTTATCCTTCAATGAAAAAAACCTTTGAGGTGGAGTTTGGTTCTCTTAAAAACTTATATTCTTATATTCTTTAGATACTTTTGATTGTTTCTAAGGAAGTGGTATTATTTTATGAATATATATCAGAAAAAATGAAGAATAGTGGAAAACTTTAGAAGAAAAATGCAGTTTCAAGCTTTAAAAAGTCAGTTTGATGATTACTTTCAGCACAGTGATCTTTTATCTCTCTGATGTACAACATAATTTTTTTCAGCTTTGTATCTCTAGAGATACAGAGTTCTTTTATCAGCAGCACACTTAAGGTAGAACATGCTCCTGTGCTGAACATTTTAAAGGATTCTTTTCTAGGTTGATGATTTCTGGCTTCCAAAGCACCAGGCATTTCTCCAGTTGAAACAGATTCTTTTTAAGAATGTAAAAGATTAGTGTGCATAGCTCTTCACAGTAAGGATTTTAAGAGATGAAAATTCGAATTATTCAATAAGCACCTAGATGTCAAGGTCCAGATGCATGATTAAGGACTCGCAAACAAAATTAAAAGCAGCTGGTTGCAAATCAAACAAAATTTATAATGCAATTGTGTACAAAAGACCTGTTTTTGTTGTTTTTTCATGGATAGTTTGGGAAACAACATATTTGAATATACTTGTTTTTATACCTGACTGACTATTGACAGTGTTGTGCCAAAGACAAAAGTGGTGAGCTTTGTGTTCCCCTGCTGAAATTCTTGCAATAATCAGTTCAGAATGAAACATGACTGATGTCCACACAACCACAGAAACAAATTGCCTTTCTCTTTTAAGTGAAAAATCATTTAAAAAAGTCTAGGTTTTTGACTGGTCATTGGGTAATTTGTCTAGTCACTTAATACAAAAAAGAAATACTGAATTTAATAGTTAATATACAAAATAATAAAAACAAAAACAAAACAAAAACGAAACAAAACTCTGCTCCAGGACTTGTTCTGTTCTTCTGTTCAATATTTATTCCTTCATTGCAGCATTTGTAATACAGATTTCTTACTGCACCTGTTATAAGCAACCATTATGGCTTATACTCCTCAGGCACTATGTCAAATGCCCTTCATCCCAGCTCTCCCCTCAAAGGAGGAAAGTAGATCTACCTCTCCAAGTTGAAAGCAGTGATTTAGCTTACATAAAAAGCATCTAGCTGCCCGATGAAAATGTCTTTAAAAAAAAATAAAAAGACAATACTATTCTAGGAGGTATAAAGAAGAGGAAAGACAAAAGGGATAGTATACTATTTACTGCATTGAAGAATTGGGTAAGGTGCCTGCTTCAGATCCTTTTGCCCTTTTCAGTCTTCCCTCTGTGCTTTTCTCAACTTCTCACTGAAATCTAACTCTCCACTTATCCTTGCTATACCCTGAGAATTCTTAGATCATTTTCCTGGGGCCTCCAGGATTATGTTTCTGAAACGAGACTTCCTCCAGAATCCAAATGCCTGAAAAGAGAACCAGTAATTTCTGAAAAAGATAAATTTTGCCTGTTCTCATTCCTTATGGGTTTTGGATTATATACAAGATAAATGCCTTCTAGCATACATAGCAAGTCTTTTTTAACCATCAGTCCAAAAAAATAATAATAATTTTGGTTCGAACTCAGTCTCTTAGAAGGTTAAAAAACCTTTCTCTGACACTAGACCTCTATGTTTCAAAGAAGTTTGAAAAAGTATTTGGTTGGGGTAATGGGTATGCCATGTGTGAACTCAAGGTAATGCAGACACATTCCTTTGTACTTCGTATATCAGAGTCAGTGGAGATATTTTATTTTGTTCTGTACCATAGCATGCATTTCAGGTTAAACTGGTCAGTTGGAAAAGTTATGTGGCTTAAGTACCACAGTATTTTTTTCTGATTTGCTGCTTGCCAGTGTCTACTATAGCTGTCTAAGAGGACTATAGAATGTACCTCCACTTAATTTGTCAGAGGAAATGATTGTAGATACCATGAGACCTGTAAAAAAACAGAACAACTCTGACCTCCTTTCTTTGGTAAATCTTGAGTATCTGGTGAATGTTATAGTGAATATTGCCATCAAAGCTATCACGAGTGTTTACCGTATTTAAGAAAGGATGCTGTATGCAGCACATAAAAAGTCCCCAGTCAATACACAGTTACACATGTTTGGCTAAACAAGGTGGAGTTAAACCTTTGTACCAGAAAGATGAGGAAAAAATTAAGTGAAATTTCTAAGCATTTTCCTTTACCTTAAAGATGTATTTGTGGACCTAATAAAGTCAACTGAAATTTTATAAAAAGTTTCACAAGATAGAAAACACTTCCTCCACAAAAACTCTAAAATAATTTTCTAATAAGATCAAGGAGACAGTACATTTGTTATTAGGTAACACACAATACTTTCCAGAAATGAAATATGGAATGTTATATTAGAACTCAAGTTGTATTCTGCTTAAGCATTAGTACAAATTTTCTTTTCAAGAGATACATATGAGAGTAAATGAGGAAATTAAATAGAAACAAGTGGATTCAATCTGAAAATTGCAACACTGTAAGTGTTGGTGAAACACTGGAACAGGTTGCCCAGAGGCTGTATACGTCCCATCCCTGGAAATGTTCAAGGTCAGGTTGCATGGGGCTCTGAGCAATCTGATCTAGTTGAAGATGTCCCTGCACATTGCAGGGGGGTTGCATCAAGATGACCTTTAAAGGTCTCTTCCAACCTAAACCATTCTATGATTCTATGATTCTATGATTGATTTTATGATTCATTTTCAGTGCAGTAGACATTAAACCATAGGATGGGCTGGGTTTCACTTTGCCTCCCCATCCATGAAGTTGTTATATTTGTGAAACACTGCCACCTTGCTCCTTTCTTATGACTCCTGGATCTGTCTAGTAAAAATCTTATCTTGGGAAGCACTCTTTCTTTTGTTGACCCTAGCACCATCAGACAAATTAATGATCATATTTATTCCTGCAAACAGACTCTCTGGTCTTCTGATACCCTGGATACCAGTTTGAAGTTGCAACATGTGCATTTCTGTGACCTGCTCCTCTGGGGAGGTGAAAACCTTTCATTACATCATTATCAGTGTGGCTGTAACATCAGAAAAACTGTCTTCCCTCATCCTTAACACACCTGCCAATCCAAACTATATGTATTAAATAATACAGACTCCAGAGGGAACAAAGAAATACTGGGAAAAACTCACATGAAGAGGCATGAGTTAAAGAGAGGAAAAAATGATTGGTTATTTGCATTTTACAAATGCAAATACAATTTGATTACCCTGAGCAGCAGGGGAAGAGGGACAAGACCTAGCTTACCAAGGAAGAACCTTTGGATGCAATATGTCAGGCCTGACTATGACGAATGGACATGTAAAGATATCCTCACAGGAGGCACGTGGGACAGCATGTGGGACTTCATGTTGCAATCAACAGGACCTCACATGGTTTTGGACCTGTCAGGAATAACTCAGCATGCTGACGAAGCAGACCTCTGCCTTAGTCCTTAGCTCTCTATGATTTCTCAGTAAGTCATGTATCAAGAGTACAAGAACAGAAACCTGAGAAAATATCCAGCTCAGCAGCCTTATTAGTATTAAACACATTATAAAACCAGAACTGTCTAAAATATGGAGAACTGGAAAAAGGGTTTAACTGTGCTTTATTCTGCAATTGCAGTGAATAGATTGCCAAACCCAGCATATTTCTGAAATAAGCTGCTTCTGAAGCAACCTAATGTTTTAGCAGTTTTCAGTTAAATCAGGCAGAGGAAATTAACAATCAACTTTTGTGTTAATCGTCTGGAAAGTGCTGCACTCCCTGTGAAAATGAAGTATAAAGGTGATTTGCTTTCTTTTTCGATGGTATTTTGAAAAAAAAAAGATGACCACAGAAGAACATTAATGATGATGATGAAGTGGCACAAAGGAGGAATGAAGGAGTTACTGCTACTTCATTAGGAAATCAGATGGTGCTTGTACAATAAAGGAAAAGCCTGTTGGAGTGGTGCTAATGAAAGATTCAGAACAAGTTCTTAGAAATTCAGCATGAGTTGCCATGAGGACTGCACATTGTGAAGAGAGACTCGACACGCCAACACGAAAGAAACCAAACTACTTCAAAAAAGGACATTTGTGTTAAAAAGACACAAATAGCTCAGAATTTAATTATAAAAAAACCCCAAACATATAAGGCACCTGCATGTTTTGTCACAAACCATGGCAAAAGACAGAATTGGGAGGAGAGTGAGACAGAAAGGTCTACACTGAGTTGTGCCGCTTAAAGGAACCAAAGGAGTGTATTCAGGAAGGACAAAGTGACAAGCATTGCTTGCTCAGTGGAAGTCTTAAAAAAACAATGGTCAGGAGTGTCAGACAGGCTGCAAATGAGCCAGTTTTTCTTTTTAACACTTCGCACACCTTTTTAAGATTCACACAGGGCAGTCCTGAGGATACTGTCACTACCAGGTAAGTCGGAGAAAGGCAAGTGGCTAAGGTGAAACTAAACTCTTGCAAAAATGGGTTTAGCCCCTCTTATAGAATATGTCAGTTAAATACAAGTCTGTAGACAAACAAAGAGTTGGAAAGAATACAATTACAGCAGTGACAGGAAAAAAAATAATCAAATTTTCACCTCAGTTGTTGCATCACTGAGATTATCATAGAAGGACAGGAACCATAAAAAAATAAGGAAAACCTGAGGTTGGCTTTACAAGCACAGGACAACTGCATCAGACAACTCCTAGAAAAGTTCTTTCCAACCTGCAGAAACTGAGTAGGAACTGAAAGTTCCTGTGCCTTGGAAGAGTCCTCAGAGGAACTGTGATGAATATTCTCTGCTTATTTAAAAGCCCAGAGGTGATATGGAGGGAGATAGAAACAGGAAAACTATACATGCAGATCCAAATGATTGAACTGAATGCTTACAACACAGATTTCTTTCCAGTAAAGTTCTTAATGCCAATATATTTGCTGGGCTGGATGTTTCACCAGGGCTCTTACAAGTAACAGAATATCTCTGCAGCCATTTTTCATGTCTGTATTGGAAATGCTCTTTCTACAGGCTATTTGAATTGTTAGCAGCATCAAAGATATAGCCCAGAAAAATTTATATATATATATATTGCAGAATACAAAGATCTACATAGACTACATTTGGTATTGCAGAATCGTAAACCAGAATAAGAGAATGACCAGAAACTTTGAAAAGATTTAGAGAAAATCAGATGCAGGTCTAAATCTAAACAAACAATAAATAAATCCTTGCAATATAACTTGTCGACCAGACTAGTTACATCAACACTGTTATATAAAGTAATGAAATTCTCTGAGTAATCTTCATTAGATGAAAGATTAAATAACCATCAAAACTGAAAATATTTTGAGATGAAAGAGCTATTGGCAAGGCATATGAAAGGAAAATTATGAAAGATAAAGAAAGCTCAATTAATGGTCATTGTAAGTGAGATATAATATTAACAAGGAGAAGGAACTAGGAATTTAATGAGATGAAGAGTGTGTCATTTAGTGCATTCAGAGACATTTCTATACTGATTAAAAAAAAGAAAGAAAAGACCTCAAAATGCAGGAGAAGGTAGGTAAAACTTTTGACATGTATATTACAGTCTTTTAAAAGTACCATTTTTATTATTCACAGAATAAAAGAAAGAAAAGGTCACTCAGTTCTCCTTCTAATTTAGACGGAGACACTGTCCAAGATTTTTAACATTTTTTTTTTTTTCTGTGTAGTTTCAAATGCTCAAGGCAATGAGTCCTATCACCTCTTTTCGGAAACTTCTCTGCGGCTTCATGCATTTCACTATCAGAAAGCACTTCCTAATATTCTGTTTAAATATTTTGTATCTTAATTTCTTTACATTTCTCATAATTATTACACCATTTACTACTATAAATAACTACATTCTTTCAGTTTGTGCAACCTCAATTAATGTCTTTGTTCTTTTCTCTAATTTGTCAACAGCTTTTTTGTAAAATGATATGTGGAAATAAACTCAATGTTCTGGACATCATGCAATGATATGCCCACACTCACTGAATTTCAATAGAAGGGTATCAAAACTGGTTCTAGATAACTGATAGCTCTCTTAAAATATCACTTCACTATTTCCTAATCTTGTGCAGAAGCTGTGTATCTCAGTCTGAGAGAAGCACAGTGCTAACAAAACTACAGTTCTTTGGATAGATCTGTTTGGTAGAGCAATGCAAAGCACTGACATGTCCTGGAGGCTTGGAGGGAAGCAGATAGGTTAGACTTCTAAGAAACAAGAGGCCAATTCCACACACTGGAACATAGCTAAGTTTTAGGTATTCTAATTTCACTGAAAATAAAACCTCAGGTTAAAAATTTCTGCTTTCACAGACAGAGGTGACACAAAATCAGATTCTAATAAATCAGCATGCTCATTCTGTATTACTATAAATACTATACACAGTTTACACTGCTTACCCATTCAGAGTCCCAAAGAAAAGAACATTCCCTGGATCTGAGCTTACCAATGCTTTCAAAACCGAACAGGTGATGAGCTTTGTCTATCAAAAGGAGGCTAGAAAAGAACATAACTTCGTTCCACAGAATCACAGAATCACACAGAACATGCTGAGTTGGAAGGGACCCTCCAGAATTATTGAGTTCAACTCCTATCACTGTGCAGGACACCCCAAGAGTCACACCAGGTGCCTAAGAGCATCATCTAAACACTTCTTGAACTCAGGCAGGCTTGGTGCTGTGACCACTGCTCTGGGGAGCCTGTTCCAGTGCCCTATCACCCTCTGGGTAAAAAACCTTTTCCTGATATCTAACCTAAACCTCCCCTGATTCAGCTTCATGTTGTTACCATGAGTCCTGTCACTGGTCACAGGAGTGAAGAGATCAGTACCTGTCCCTTCTCTTCCCCTCGTAAGGAAGTCATAGGCTGCAATGAGGTCACCCCTCAACCTCCTCTTCTCTAAACTGAATAATCCAGGTGACCTCAGCCGCTCCTCATAAGTCATCCCTTCTAGACCCTTCACCATCCTTGTGGCCCTCCTCTGGACATGCTCCAGCAGTTTGATGTCCTTTTTGAACTGTAGTGCCCAAAATGTTTATAATATTCACTGGATATAGATGGCCAAGGTAAAATATCTAATCAAAAGGTCTGAATCTATATGCTAAATCTCAGGAAACTGCTACAAGAGGAGGCTATCATTCTTGAAGAGTAATGAAGAAAACTTTCCAATATTTTCCTCCTGAAATTGTTTTGTTTTCCTTTAAATGATTTGTGAATGGTTCCATCCAAAATTAATATCCAAATTCCTGATTCTGCATGCATTTTAGGTCATTCTAATCAAGAAAATAAGACAAATCCCTCAAATTATATAAGTATAATTTTGTAATTAATTTAACTGAGGATTTAGTCTATATTTTATTTTTCACTCTGAAGAAAACAGAAGCTCCAGTAAAAGAAAAAAAATCAATTACAAGTGTCTAACCAATTTTAGATTAAATCCCATCTCCCATACTACAGGCAGCAGGTTGCCACTGAAGAGTTGCTTGAATGTATAATATGGCAGGAGACATCAGATGGGAACAGTTCACTGCTAAAATGAGAAAAATATTTCAGAAAATAAAAAGAAAAAATTAAAAGAATAGGCATGGGAAGAGTTCAAAAAGACAGAGGAAGAAGTGTGCAACCCAAAGCAGAATAATTACCTGAAGGGTCACTAAGGTCAAATAGTATATTTTAAAATAACATGCAGACAGTGTATAAAAGCTGCTATATAAATTCAAAACAAACAAAAAGGTATATTTCACAAAAAGCAGTTGAGTTTGAAAGCACAGGCTCTGGAGTTCTCTGTACTACTATGACCTTCTATTGTCCAACATTCAACTTTTTCTCAGACGTCATACTCAGCAATCTGTGTCACAGAGCCTGGAGGACAGAAGTAAAAATAAAAGACTCTCACTTCAGTTCACCAGATTCCATCATATTCCTACCAATATTTTAACCCAGAGCATCCTCTTCAGTCTTACAGTGAACCTGTAGTGTTTAAATTACTTAACATCATTACTTGATCTATGCTGACTTAACATGATTTATGCTTACATGGATAGCTAAGTAATTTCTCATTGCTTCACTAAAATAATTTGTCTAGATTTTTGAGTTTTGCAATTTAGGTGTTTTCTTTTGGTTTTGCATTTTTCAAAGTGTTTAGGAGACTTTCCTGTAAAACAGAAGTTATCTCAGTATTTGATAGACCTACCTTACGCGCAACTAAAAGAAATAGCTAGGTCATCACAATCTGTGAAAGTTAAGAAAAGAGTAAAAAGAAAATAAATATCAAAGTAATTTGAACACTAAAAAAAATTATCATGTTACAGAGAGGAAGCTGGACAGCTAAACTTCTGTGTAAAAATTGAGGAAAAATCTTTTCTATTAAAAAAATGTATAAAAATCTTTGACCTAAACAAGGACAAGAAAATTAATTAATTAAAATACTAAACCCATGGAATAAAGTCCCAGGCAACTTCCTTCCAAGAGTCAAAATATTATTATGCATAGTATATTATTTTTCATAAGAAAAAGTATTTTGCATACTGGTTTAATTGAACAGCATGAAAATGTATAAGATCACTAGACAATAAGGAAAAATATTATCATAATGCTTTATAAAATATGAGGCCATTATATATGTAAACTAATAGCATAGATTACCAGATAGTTTTAACTTTGATCCTGTGTTTCTGCATAATGGAGGATTTTATGATTAAATACAACTTCTTATTTACTTACTGTTAATTACATGATTAGGTGTTTTGCTGGAGTAGATCTAGGTTTCTCAGAGTTTTTATGGACAAAGAGAAAAGCAGTGGAAGTTCTCACTCTAACTTTAGTGGAGCTAGAATTTCATGACTATTTTTATGTGATGGCAGGAAGAAAGATTCTTGAGTTGATCTGTAATAAAAAATAAATGCTGTAAGGATTCACTGCTGAGGAAGCCTCTGTGCAGTTTATATGAGGCTACAGGAATGTAGCTGGGAAATGATTAGCCAGATTGCCTCCAGAAATCAACTTTTTAATTCTAGATTGTAAAGACACAATGTGTAAGGTATTAGCTTGAAACTTCCAGGTTTCAAGAGGTATTTATCAAGACTGAGAGCTGAATCAAAAAAATTAACAGTATTTAAAATCTTTCTGTAGAATGGCTTTATCAAGAAGCTTCTTTCAGGAACAGTGAAAAAACACACTCTCCTGCAGAGTCTGCAGCAACTAAACTAACCTGTCCTTCCAAATGGAGTGTATACTACACTCTAAGTAAGACAGATATGCATATAGGTTTATTTTTTTAATTATTTTTAATTGTTTTATTGTGCAGTTTATCTCTAGCTTAAAGACTAAGTACTATGTTTATAAAATTGAAAGTTATTCTCTTCAATTCTAGCTACTTGTCCTGAAAAGAAACGTAGCAAATATTTGAACTGAGTCCCTGAGAGGCAAATCTAGTCAACAGATGAGATACAGTAACTGGAGTCTATTGTAAGACAAATGCAGGAATCCACCTCATAAACAGCAAGTCTTAATTGCCTGCTGGCTAGATACCGGGTTTTAGAAAATTTCTTGGACCAGACAGTGACGTCTGGTTAGAGGCCACTTGAGGTCAATAACCTGCAAACATTTAAACAGTCAAATCATTTACATTTTTATGTCAGCAGCTAGGAAGTCAAGCAAACAATTTAAGCACAGCTTGGTGGTCTGGCAAGGAGATAACCATGCATTAAAGATCTACTTAACGTCTCAATCTCTAGAGTATAACTATTTACCAAGATACACTATTTCTTTTTAAACTTTTATGACACAACTTAAGCTTAAAACACAAAGATTTTAAGGTTATGGACTTTTACATGGAACACATTTTTCAGGGACAAACGAGATATGTATTCTGTTGATTATTGCTTGCTGCATACAGCCACACTACAGTTTTTCTCATGGATTTCTCAAAAAGATCCCATTCCTTAAAATGTCTGCTGAAATAATACACTGACAGATTCTCAGTTCTATTTTCTATTTACAATACCTTGTTTAACTACGTTATTTTGATTTCTCTGACAGCAAAACACTATTTTGGCTCTGAAAAATGCAGTGCAACCTGTACAGGCTTCTTTTATATATGTTGACTTACACTTTGCCATCTATAAATATTTTAAAAGATTAAGTAGGTGGAATACAGCCCATCTACTCTTTTTTTTTTTTTTCAGACACACACACATTAAAAATTTCAAAAATGTCTGTTGAGTGAGTCTTGAAAGTCTCTCTGGATTTCTATCAGCTATTCAGAAAGACCAGGGAAAAGTCAGAAGTGAGCCTATCTGTGTAACCATGACAACAAGTACTTGTATATAATGCTTATCTATATAGTATAGTTTCTGATTCCTTCAAGAGTTCATACAGTCATTGGCTGTATTCTTTCATAAGCTATCTGAGACATGTCAAATGATTCAGATGAATCAGGTAAGTATTGCTGAACATTGTAAACACTGTTTACACTGAAGAAAGAATGAATGAAAAAGTGGGCTGAATAGTGGAACAGAGACAGGACTGTTTCTGGAAGGTGGGAGAAAGAAAAAAAATCAGGTGTCAGTACTTTTCTAGTACTTAATACTCGATGGATTGATTTGGAGTTGTTAAGACAGACTTTCTAGTGTTCTACCCCATCAAATTAGTGCCTAGCAGATCATATATATGGACTTTTGGGGAACTGAGATTTTGTAGATATAGCACACAGTGGGAGGCGCTATGCCAGCTGAGTGTAAAAGGCTAGTTCATCAATTATAAGAAACATACTGAATTGAGGTTAACATTAAGTTATTTGGGGAATGCTGAAGTCTTAGTTCCATGACTTCTTGTTTATTGTTTTGTGTAAAACAAGAATGAATTCTGATAAGATATTTAAAGTAATACATAGAAGTAAAAATGATTGAAAGCTCAAAGTTTATATTGTCTTAGTATTGTTAAATGTTTTCTTATTCCAGAGACAATGCTATGATCCTTTTACATAGAGATATTTTTTCTCATTAATATATTAATATTTACCTTATATTATAATCTACCATAGGATTGTATTATTAACATCCTCATAGCTCCCTGTCTGGGACTTTAGGAGATAGACTTCAAAATTTTGTCTGCTTCAGATTTCAAGTGGTGGCATTTTACAGCAGTGAGAACTCTGCCCTCACACTCCCATACAAATGTCAAAGAATACAATATAATAAAATATAATATAAAAGAAGACTTTCCAGTATAAGATTTTTGCTTTTTATTTCTTCTTTCCCTTTTCTTATTTCTTCCTCCTAAAAGTTTACCCCAATTAACTTCTAGCTCCTGCAGAATTCCCCTTTGGTGAGAACCACTGGGCAGATAGGTTTTGCCTTACAAATTTTAAGCAGACTAAATAGGTGAAAAATCAGACAAGTAATTACAAAGCTAATTATAACCTTAACAAAAGAACATATGCTACCACTGTCTGATAACAGAGTTCTCATGGGTGTAGGTGACAAAAAAAAAAAAAAAAAGACAGATAAATAAATCAGGTTTTTAATCCACTTTTAGCAAAGTAAGATAAATATTGACAAGGATCATGTACATCTAAAGGATAAAGGAAATGTAACAAAATATAAAACTTTTCCATTCCTTCCTTCATTTCACAGGACCAGGACTACCTGTAAAATTAAAATTAAGAATTACCCTAGAACTATTTTTTAATACTTTTGATATGAAAAAAAAAATATTATTTTGTTTTTATGTGTAAAGCAATTATAGGTTTGAAATTACTTTTCACTGAAGACCACAAAAAAATCTAATTTAACACAAGTTAGGTTTTCAGAAAAAATAAGTCTAATAGGCCACCAAAATGGCTTCAGAAAAAACAAATATATACTTGATGCATCTATCCAATTATTATTTTTTTTTCAGAAAATACAGTAATTAATGGAGAAAAATACAGTCACACATTAAGCTAATGGAGACTCAGATAATATGTCACCTCCTAGGCCAAGAAATTGCTGAACTTCAGTAAGAGGATGAATAACATTTTTCCTGCCTCCTTACAGATCCTTAGTTTGATTCCCAATGTGGGTATAAGGAAAGACAAGTAAGTGGCAGAAATTGAGTTGGTAGAATTGTTTTCCTCCTTTTTCCTCCTGTATCTGATGATATGTAATTCAATGTTCTGATTACAGGTCATCAAAGCAAGTATAACCTCATTTCATCTAGTTCTTACACATGGAACTTCAATGCAGTCAGATCACAACCTACTCAGTCAAATGTGCCTGTTCAAGTAATTATACTATAATGTTCTACTGCTCTTCCAGTTATCAGTCTTGGAAAGTTACAAATGCTGAACCGGTCTGTAAGAAGCAGCTGAAACTTTTCTGCATGTTACAGTAGTTTGTAAAAAATTAATATTGGTATAAATGTCAAAAATGGAAGACAAATTGATGCAAATTGATTTACTTACTGTTACTATGTAGACTATGTTCATCTCAGATACAGTAAAGAGTGATAAGACATATGATTTTAATAGACCAGGATTCTGTTTTAAAAATTAAGCTCAGCGGGCGGATAATAAAATATTCCATTCTACCCATCTATACTTATGGGGCCAAAAGAAGTAAAATGGCTCCTGGACAATCTCATGGTGAAAGGCAAAGCTTGGTTTTACTTTTTTTGCAAAAGCTGCTCTGCATTGGTAATCTTTGGCCTTTAGGGTGTATAGAGCAACAGAGTGCTTTTCACTTCTGCTTACCAGACCAGCTAGGATCCCCTCCTGCTTTGTTGCCTGTTGTGTGACTTCCCCCTGTACATACTGTTTTTCTTGTTTTGCTGTTTTCAACCTGGCCTTCAAAATTATTCCCCCATTTGAGCAGATAGGTCAGCTGCATCTGCAATGCCTCAGAATTACCAATTGAAGAAGAACCAGCCAGACCAGCCAGAAAATGCACTAGGCAAAAGTGCATCAGGTCCTGGGGGACTAGCTGTGAAAGACATCTTACCAGGTCTAAGTACCCACCTGTGACTGATAAGCCATCCTGAATTCTAAGAACATCAACAGAAAAATACATTTCTCACAATTTATTATCCCGCCTACACTTTCTGGATATCTATTTTGTCAAAATTAGAAAAGTAACCACTGTGCTCAGAGGCTGTTTCAGGGCTAAAATTAACCTCTTCTTTCCTGCTCATATGGCTTGCTTAGCAAAGATAGAACTTTTCAAGTAGCTCCTCTGTCACCAGCTCCAGCTGGCTTTGACTACATTTGTAGTCAATTAACTTCCATGATTTTTTGTTTCTTTGTTTGTGGCTTGGTTTTTTTTCCCCCTTCTTTTCATGCTATTCATTACATTTCTTAATTTTGTGTTTGGTGGTTTTTTTTGCTCATGTCTTCTACAGGAGTGGAGAAGTGAGCAGACTCAAAGCTAAACCTTGAAACAGGTTTAACTGGTTAATATTGCATACTAAAAAGGTTGTGATAATACTTTTGGCCTTTTTGGGTCCATTTATTTCTTCTGAATTAAGAAAGAATCATCTTGCCAACATTGCCAAGTTCAAGATTTTCACAACATCCTCAGGAACCAATATTGCAGTCTTGGTTTGAGGAATATTTAAGGACGTATTCCAACTCCTAGGTGTATCAAGGCAATATATAGCATTTTGAGCTGCAATGAGATGAGATCAAAGATGATTAAACTCAGATAACTCTATAGATTCAATAAGACGGTGTCTTTGGTCGTAGTGCAAATGCTAAAATGTAGCAGAGGTTCTTTATACGTATTTGTTTGTAAAACATGAGCTTACTCTCTTACACCCTAGTTCTTATCTTCTTTAACCACTAGCCTTAATGTCTTACTCTGATACTTTTTAAGTTAAATCTTTCCACGTAGAATGAATTATGTATGACTGGCAGCATAACCTGAGGGTGAACTCAGAGCAGAATCCTTTCAACATCTACCTTTTTGTTACTCTGGCATTTTGCTGACTTCTATCCAGTTCTTCCCATGCCATTTTGATCAGCTGTCATAACATGAACTTACACACTTGTCATTTGTATTTTGTTTGCATACGAATTTTTCTGTTTTGTAGATTTGATCCTCTGTATTGGGAATCTCGTGAAAGATATTATATTCAAGGAGTTATCTTGAGCAAGACATGTCTGCTTTACTGGGCCTTGTACTTAGGGCTTGAAAAGCCCATATACTAACATAAGCTTCCACAGTATAATCCCATACATATATATGTAACAATGCAAGGTATTGTGCTGGAATACCCTGGATATGTGTTGCTCCTGCATACAGTTCCTAGATGTGTGTAGATAGGTATGCTCTGGTGGGCACTAAGAAAGAGATAAAATTTCTGCCTCTCCAGACAAGATATATAGTTTTGTTTGTTGTACTAGATATAAAGAACAACAGTATAAGGGGAAGGGTGAGCCTTTTACAGATGAGATCTGCACAGTACCTTGCCTGTCCACTTGAGTTTCATCTGATGCTGCACAAAAGTTGGGTTCCAGCATCTGCAAAGATATATATTTCCCTTCCTATTTCTATCTGATTATTAAAACAATTTTATAATTCTATTTGCATAGTAAAATGAAATAGGGACATTATTTAGATCACTCAAAGCCTTATTCTTTGATTTATTACCTTCCATTTTTATATCTGTTTTCAAAAAATAACAGCACTCCATATACCCTTTGTGTCACTTGGTCCTAAGAGCCGACTAAGACAGCTTTGCACTGGTAGCTAGAATAGTGGGAAATTTAGAATGGCTATTGTTACATTAACATAATCCCTTTTACTTATGTAAAAACAAAGTCCCCACTAAACTGCAGAGCTTTTACTTCAATGTCTCATCCTCATTTATTTACATGTAGAGATATGGCAACCATCAAATCCACACCCATGCTCTTTTCCAGGCAGTGGCATGAGGGTTCTTACCCTGGAAACACTGAGCTCTGAATTTAGTCCTTCCTCTATGTGAAAATTCAAAGGGCTACATTCAAGATATACAGAGGGTTGAACAGAAAGTAAGAAAGGTCAACCTGGCAATACATTTCTCCTCTTCCTTCTTGGATCACTAAAGATTAATTTATCAGAGAGAAAAAGGTATCTTTAGAACTGGCAAAGGTACTTCCTGATTTAACCCCACCATCACACAAAGGAGCAATCACACAGGTTTTCCCTTGACTTCCAGAACATATGCACTTTCATAGCCTTTGACTTTTTCTTGATTTACCCCAGAACTGCACATATTCCACAGTGCAAGGGATCTTTAATAATTCATCTGCATTGGTAATTGAGTAATTGCATATAAAGAATATGAAATTTCTGCTCCCTAGTTGCAGATGTGAGAGCGGACACTGAAGTAACAGGTCCGTGGGCACCAACAGCTGGAATCTGTGATCTACATGTCCTATTCAGGAGATTATGTACTCCCCTCTGGCTTTACCTTACTTTGTATCAGAACATACCTGTAATTCCACTAGTACAAAGCCCAATTCCTTAAACATCTTTTTGAGAAAAATAACAATGTACCAAAAATCAAACACTGAATATTCCATCTTGATATAAAGCTGTCAGGTTACAACAGTTATTAAATTCCTACAGCAGTCTCAGTTGTGTTAGCATTTTACTTTTGCTGTCTTGACTTGTCACAAGTATTACAGTAGTATTACAACATATAAGCCTATGACCTTTTGTCTTGAACAACATTCAACAAAACATACTTAAACACAATTTGATAAGGCTTGAAGTTAACATCAGGCCTTGGGTCTGAAATTCTCAATTTATTTTCTGTAACTGTGAAAACATTGCAAAAAAGTTGTTCCCTTGCATTTAATTTTGTTTCTTCAGTTGCTTTGCTTTTTAGGCACTTAGAGGGCTACAAAATGTTGTCTGATTTCCTGTGAATGCAAGTAACTGGATACTGACCTCTCCCATGTTAGGTCTGAGGCTGGTTTAATCTTCTGCATAAACATTCTTTCAGAATACAGCTGTTTTCAGCAAAGGCAATGGATGATTTCCCCTTCTGAATCATGCCTTAACTGAGATCTTTTATATGCAATTGAAATAAAAATGTGTATCATTGTTTTACCAGGTTTCTGCATCAAAAATTCTTCTCCTATCAGTAACTATACAGTGACTGTTAAAAGTTGTATAGAATATATCACATAGATTAAATATTTATTATTTGATATTTTGATTTAGATTTTTTTAAAGTCTCCAGAAAAAAACAGCATTTATTAGTAGTATTTGTTTCATAGTACTGAAATATATTTCTTTCTTATGTTTTGCTTTCTGGGCAATTTTTCTATATTGAATTGATCTTTTAAGTAAAAAATACACATTTCAAAGCATTTAAAATATTGATATAGAAACCAAATATTCAGTTGCATCAAAAAAGAAGTGTCTCTTGATTTTGCAATGCCATGTAGTAATGCCAACGTTTCCCATTTTGTATTTGTTCCAGTCAAATAATGCTGCCACTGAATTTCCCATGGAAAGAAAATCAGAATTATTAGATGTGCATGTAACTACTGTTACAGTGAAGTTGAACTCTATGGTTGGTTTTGGCCTGTGAACATTATACACTTTAAGTCCCTGTCATATCAAACTTGAATTTCTCATTCTCTTTTGTAGGAAAACTCATGTTTCTGATGATTCAGATGGAAAGTAATTACTGAGTATTTGCTTAGTATTCAAACTTGTCCTGTAGTTAGCATGGGGGGTTCAATGGGGAGCCAAATTCAATTGTTTTATCAAAACGTAAACCAGTGTGCTGGGGGGCCCAGCTCTCTAATGTAACTCTGGAAATCAACTGTAGCTCCACAAAACAATTGCAATTGCTTGCTTTTTTTTTTTTTTAATCTGCAGCTTCATTTTTAGATACAGAGTCCCTAACAAAGCTTCTAACTAATTCAGAACTTAGCAGAATAGTTTCATTCTGTTGTCTAATGACAGGCACAAACAGATACTTTTGCTTTTGTGACTATCTGGGTGCTCATTCCCATATAAAAATCTGAAGGAAACACAGGGTGGGTGGACAAGATTTTCCCTGCTACAGTGTAGCCCTTTCTGCCTGCAGTAACCTTCAGCATGAAATGGTGACACTGGTCTTGTCCCGAAAGTGGGTCTGATACCCAGTGTGCAAAGCCAATCCACACACAGAGACAAGATTTGCTTGTCTTCCAGTTAAAAGCGGGGGGAAAAAAAAAAAAAAGAGAGAGAAAAAAAGCAGAAAAAGGGAGCTAGGTCATATCCCACAAAGCTAGCTCAACTCCCTGAAGCATAGAGGCTACTTTTACCGAGATGATGTAATCCTAATTTAGCATTAACAATATTCTATCACTTGTATGCATGACTGGTCAATTAATTTCTTGCTTCCATTTAAAGTTACANTCGTTTAATGGGGCTATGTCTCAAGGACAGCCTGTTGACTAGCAGGGATTTATTTTGCTTCAGTTCTCGTTGTTTAGGTGTTCTGTGAGCCCCATGTTATTGCAGGTGTCTTTGAGGTTTCTCTTCTGCTCTTCTTCCCAAAACAAGTATTTCTGTGCTCTCTATTATGTGTGCTTTTTCCTAAATTCTACTAATTTCAAGTAAAACCTACATCACTGGTACCTTAACAAAAATAACTCACCTGACTAGAAATGTTACTCATAGAGGAAATGTGTGGATGTAAAGCAAATGCAAAATCAATTCAGGTATTTATTCAGGTATCTAAGGAGGTCTTGTTACTATAATATCTAAGTAATTTTTAATGAATTTTGCTTCAACACATTTAAAACCGTTTATTACAAAGGTATCACTTCCTTGATCTTACTAGTACAGGGCCAGTAGCACAATAGAAAATGGTTCCTGGGCGTTTTCAGCAGGACTTAGGCAGAAGAGAAACACCACAGAAGAGAAGCCCAAAATGAGAACACTAAAAGCTCCCACTCAGTAAAATCTAGAGGTCCCTAAATTCCCCCAGTGCTTTGCTTTTTTCCTTCAAGGTGCTCAGTTTCACAACTCTGTGCTCTGGCAGAACTTCCTGGTATCTATAGGGTTGAGCAGCCCCAGGTGTTGCTTACACCTTGGCCCAAAAAGACCCCCTTACTAGGCAGGCCACCTCCCAGCATCCCACCTCGGCAGGACTGGAAAAGCACCAACAGACTGCCTTGAAAATAGCAGCCTTTTCCTGTTATATAGCAACAGCAACAGCCTATTGGATCTGAACAGAGAAACATTCCATTTCTTCCTCTGAGTGAGGGACTCGCAGTCCTGGAGATTGATTTAGTTACTGAGCTGTGCTGGGCAGGGACATTTTCCTCCCATTTTCCTGAAAGTGTGCCGAAGTAGAAAAGAGTCATTTTTTTCAATTTATAAACATAATAAAAAGAAAACAGAATTATTTCTCATAAAGAAGAGAAAACAGTTGATAAAAATCCATTTTATCACTAAGGGAAAATGTTGCTAAGCTTCCAGAACGTATTTTAGCTAAAAATATCAACTGAGAGGAAAAAGAGGCCAGATTGATCACAGGAAACTTTTACTTTAAAAGAAGGAACAGGATACTTCATTTATAGCAGCATAGCAGAAATGATGGGGAAAAAAAATAACAAAATTAAATTAAAAGGAAAATACTCAAATCATGCATTACATTTGTGAAAGCAAGCTGAGTTTTGTTTGAGTAAGACCTGAAAACGTTTGCTGGAGCATTTCACCTAGGAAAGAAAGAAAACATGAAAACTTAGCAGTACAAACAAGAGCTAGAAAATACAGTTATATCTATAGAAGAAAATCTGAAATAATAATAATAAATTAAAACTGAAAGATCTTTCTCAAGAATGAAGGAAATAAATCAAAAATAATCAAGACCCTTCCTTGGGGCTAAATAGTATAAATAAAATAAGCCTTAGGTTGCAAACAAAATTTAATTTAAAAAAGCCCTTCCTTATGCCAAAGATTCACCATTTTTAAAGCCCACTGGTGTCAGAATATTTTTTTCTTTACTCCAAAGAGGTGCTCTTCTGCTTATATTGATAAATCCATTTGACTTGTATGTTACTAAGTCTTTGGAAATATTTGTGGTTATCTCACTTTTCTTTTATCTTTAAAAAAAGCAAACAAACAATTATCTGAATGTCTGAACATCTTGCATTTGTTTGTTTTCTGTGAAGAATAATTAGACTCAAAAAAGTAAAATTTGAAGTTGCTTGTACCAAGAGATTTTCAGTTGTTCTGCATCATGGCTATTACCCACTGATATCCCACATTGCCACAGTCACTGTTAAATGCTTTTAAGGAATAAAGTTCTTGTGATCAGGCAGCACTCCCAACTGATAAGTACAATTTTGTACTTATTAAACAGTCCATTTTTAAATGTTAAAACTCAGAGTAAGTGAAGGAGGTCAAAACTCTCAGTTATTATCCTGCCAGGAAATCTGCTTTGATTGTGTGAGACAGAATTGCAGTTAAGACAGTAGGACTGCTATGACCAGGAATGTGGTTGGGAAATACAATGTGCAAAAGGCACAAGGTCATAAACAAAAGTGTGATTAGTGAAATCTGTTACATCCTGACATTCGAGCTGCAAATGGTCATATCTAGCTGACAAGTCACAAATGAAATGGCATATCACAAAGCAAAAAAAGGAATGAGAATAGAACTGTGTAACAATGTAATATCATATGGGGGTGAAATTAAGATTATGGTCTTCCTGCTTTAATTTCTGTAAGACAGGCCATCACTATAACAAAACTGCACAAGAAGTCAGCAAGAAACAGCTAGAGAATATGAAGGAGAAAAGAGAACTATAGCACAAAGGAGAAGGTGGGCATCAGGGGAGAGGGGAATCATCAGGTATGTATGTCTCAGAGAAGACATGAGTCTGCTTATCTGAGGTATCATCAGCCAGCTGAGAAAGGCGGAAAAGCTCAAGTCAGAGAAAGAGTACTTAGTTATTTTTTATAATTAAGTACTTGAATTATAAGACTGTTTAGTGGGAGAAAACAATGAACAATTCAATACATCTGGGCTCAGAATAACATCTATGACCCCTGGACACTAACTCATATCACACCCATTGTCAGGTAACTCCACTGGCTCCTCATTAATTTCAGAACCCAGTGAAAAATAAACTTCTTGATTATAAAATTCTCCATGGGCTCTCTCTGGTCTCTCTCTACTTCCTCTGCGCATCTAACCCTAGCTTTCTCTTTTTCCCTCCAGACAACACTGCTGGTGTGATTAAAAGCTCTTGTTTCTACTGTGCCCACATTGCTTACTTTCCTGGTTTGCCAGCGGCTGTATGAACACAGATTATTAATAGAGCTCATGTTGTCAGAGCAGGAAAACAAACCACTACTAAGAAACTGTAACATGTTGGATTTTGAGCAAAGAACAATTCATGCCTGAAGATGCATTTTCTATCCCACAGCTGGATATGCAAGAGTTTGAGAAATGTATAAAATTTTGTGGCCATGATCTGTCTGCTATTGAGCATGATGCTCAGTGACATTGTAATTCACCCTTTATCTCTAATCAGTGAAGAAGTTCCGATAGAAGGGAGTGGAGAAGTACCAATGTCTGAGAATTAACTCAGGGCTTAATGTAGTACACCAGAAAACAGGAATCTCTAAACTAGACATTGAAAAACATTTAAGGATGAACCATCTTTTAATTTGGAAAAGTCTGTCAGATCCCTGCTATTTTCATTGCATATTTGTTGTTTAATTGTTATAATTCTTATTAGCTATCATGCCTTGTTAAGAAGCAGCATCTCTGGTGTATATTTAAGCTATTAGTTTCACTTTTGATACTGCTGTTACACAAACATCTGGATTTATTTATAAGAGTATTTTCTCAGTTAATTTGATTTGCAAAATCTGCAAAAGTTACAAACATAAATAGAGTATCTGAAAAATAAGAGGTTAAAAGGCAACTAAGCCCATTACACATTCTACTTACAGACACGAGCAGGTCTGGGTGAGAGATGTTCCAAGTGAATGAAAACATATTAATGGGCTTAGCTTTTTTGTATCTAATGTCACAAGGAGGCAGTTGCCAGCATCTACACAAGGAATCTTTCACTGAATATAATCCTTCTCTAAAGAAAGAAGAAGAACAAAACTCGGACATACTTTTCTACTTTAAAAATGTTTTATTGCAGTCTTTTTATGGTCTTTATTCTTATAAATGCTCTTATGTCATTCTTTGGGTATCATTCATGAGACTCACAACAACTCAAGCCCTCTGTCCAACCCACCATTATTGAAACCTTACAGAATTTGGGTTTGAAAAAAACTATCAGAATATATTTCTAATCTCCATGACTGCACAAAGACCAAAGATTAAAAATAATAGAATATGACAGTTTATTTTTCTCCACCTCCTCACATTCACAAGAGTGCAGTTATTCTTATGTTGTCCTTGACATATAAAGTAAAATTATTTTATTTCCATTGTATATCTGCCTCAGATCACAAAATAATTGTGATCCAAAATAAACTGTTGGTTCAAAATAACTTCTTTGTTCCACTCTCTGCCACTGATGTCTCCATAAATACATGGAGAAATGGAAGTGGGACCTCAGAGAAACATGAGCCCTGGGGAGGCAATATCCCAGTCAAAACTCTCTATATGATAGAAGGCAATGACTAAATGAGGTCTTAATTCTCCCCACACACAAATGAACCGTAACTGCTGGTTGAAGTGCTAAGGTCACATGAGTGAATGGCTATTTGCATACCTCAGAGAGCTGTCCTTTTCAGAGAATCTTGAAAACCAACTAGACCCAGCTGGTATATTGGTACAAACTCATGTTATGAATGACTTGGAAGGTAGATGCTGGAGGAAGCAAACACCTGTTGTATGACTCAGTCCCAAGGAACTCCTCAACCAAATATGAAATGCAAGAGCTTGGTTATCATTGACCCTCCTTCTCATTATGCCATACTGCTGTGTGGAGTGTTTAATGCAGCCCTTCAATGCCAGGTTCTCTTTAAGTAAAACAACCATTTTCTATGAGATAGACCATTGATGGGTAATGATTTTCTACTCAGTGATGAGGCAACATATGTAACAAAATAATCTGGAAAGATTCTACTGAAATCACAGGGATAGGAGAGCAGTCAGATTTTTCCTGCAAAATATAGATGTATCCTAACAAAATCTGTTGATAGAATGAAGCAGAGAGGTATTATGAGCAGAGGACAGACTGTACAGAAAGAGCATAAGCATCACCTTAAAGCTGAAATAAAAATGGGGTAAAAGATACAGAATACTAGAGAAGAATAGTAAAGTAGAATAATACAGAAATAGTATATCGAATGCAAGGCCTCACACTGTGAGAATAAAATAATGCTGATTTCTGCAATGAGCCTGGAGAGAGTAGACTGGGATGACTGAATAAAATAAATTGGTGCTTGTTTTGATCTCATTATGTATATAATTCATCAATGCAGTGCCTGTGAAAAGGCAGTGAAAGCTTAAAATGTGGCCATCAAGCTGTTTTCAGGTAAACCTAAGAAATCTTAAGTCTATTGTGCAGAAAGCTGGTAAGAGTTCAGTGGAACATTGTGCAGAGCCATTGCCACAAAAGATGTATTCCAGTTGGAATTACTGTAGACACATGAGAATGATTAAGGGACAGTATGGCTTGTCATACAAAGGCATGCTAGAAAATTGGGCTTGTCCAGCAGTTTAAAATGTAGAACAAAAATGAGATAACTGATTTGTCTTTGTGCATCAAGAACAGAACATCAGATATTAACATTAAAGACAAGGGTGATGCTGAAACAATATCAAATGGAGGTAAAATTCCTGTGCACACATATATCATAAGTCAGAACAGTTTCATAACCTGAAAAGAAACTGGGGGATGTCAAAAACTAACACATCCTAAAACAGTACTTGACACATTTTAAGAAGGATTCTCCTGCCACTAGTGCAGAACCACATCATTGCAGACTCTGGTATTTTACAGCATCACAACCTTCATGCTAAACCACATGGGACAGTCTCTGGTATCTTTGCTTTTCTTTGTCAATATACCATCCTTGCTTCTGTTATAAATTTTGCTGCACTCCTATCTAACCAACCTGAAAAAGCCCCCAGTTCTGTCTGATCTGTTTGTGTCACAGGACAGTGGCAGAAAGATAACGGCCAGTAACTCATGGAGTTACAGTCTAATCCATACAGCCACTTCAAGGAAACAATAGGTGAAAAGCAAGGTGATACGGAAAGTGCGAAAAGGTAACAGGGATTGATCTTGTAAGACTACTTAATACAGACAGATCAGGCAAGTTCATGCCATTGTTGAAGACAAACTTTAAAAGGAAAGAAGCAGAAGGTAGTCAGTGCACTTATGACAACAGGAAAAAAAGATACTTTTTTTTTTCAAGTTGAGAGTCAGGAACACAGTAAAATGATAGAGTATATGAAATGACTGAGGTCTGATGTTAAAGGGGAATTTTTTAGCCATTCTTTGATTTTCTGAAGTAACCAGAAATGCTTTGTCTACACAGAAAATGTTCAAACCACACAACATGCAATTTATTAACTGAATTATATATGCATGAAGATATATATTTACTTATATTTAAAGAAAAAGGAAAATGTAAATGTGGAAGTATGAAATGAAGAAAAGCGAATGGAAATTTATATGCCAGATGCCACTAGTATTTATGCACACTCTGTGCATTTGCAATTTTATAAGGTTTTTCCTTTTGTTCTGCACAGAAGCATTAGTAACATGTAACAAAATATGTCCATTATTTATTATTGACAAACAAATTATGCACATGCTCCCCTAGAGTGAGAAAACTGGAGATAAACAATCTGCAAAGAAACAGGAAACATACAAAAACTTAGTCAAACAAAAGAGGAATCTTTAGTGATAAGAGAAACATACTGTTACAATATAGTCACCTGGGAGTTAGACATGATTTGGACATAAATTAAATAGCCTCCCAAGAGATGCCAAGTGTTGCTACATATTTGCCAGTAGCCATTCAGAAGTGGCGGGGAACTCTCAATGTCCATGTGTAAATAGCTCTAGCTGGCCTGGCCTTCTTGATTTTATTAGCTGCACAATCTCATTTTTGTTTGATTGCTTTGTATCTATCTGTATATGCACTAGGGGAGAAAACATTTGCCGTTTTCTCAAATGTGCTGTTTACTCCTCTGGACTATGCTCTTCTCCATTTTCAAAATCAATACAAACTTTCTTCCCCCTAAGATAAGGTTTTCTTGTCCCTTTTTTTGTTCCACTGTTCATACAGAGATTTCAAAGATGAATCCTTCTGAAAAAGGGTGTAGGGGGAAAAGGAGAAGGATTTCACATTTCTCCTGATGACATAAAGCAGAAAGTAAGTATGGTATGCGGTGATGAAAAGGCCTTCCCAGAGCAATCCTGGATGATCTTGCCTCTTAACTCTTGCACTGCAGAGTTCACACTTATTTCTCACCACAGAGATCCTCATGTTTGAAGATTCTGTGCTTGGGCATGGAGAGTGGGATTTGGCATTTCATGGAAGATGCAATATAAAAGTCACTCTGTCAAAAATCAGGGAGGACCATCTATAACACTTTGATACATCTGAGAAGGAGAAGTTTCACAATACCTCTTCATTTAATTAGGCCTCTAACATTTTGTAAATCCATTCTCCTAGTACGGTCCCTCAGCGATTGTAATCTTAATTCCAAGACACGTGTTAAACACCTTGGAGTGTTGTCAATAGCATCCCTGTTCTCACAGCAATAAGCTGTAAAATGTACATTTGAATTTACTGGTTAGAGTTAACAATCCTGCTGAAGAGGGAAGGATAAAAGAAAAGCAGACCAGATGAGTAGTTCGGATGATATTTTTTATTTATTATTTTAGTTCACTAAAGCAGATGTAGTAAGAGTGATCAGCAGGGATATGTATAGATTGAAACAGTCTGTAAAGTTACAATACTAAATAGCATGGATGACACATTCATATTTTTCAGAAACAAATATTTGGCAAAAATATGCTCAAGAGGCTTCTTTAAAATATGGCAGTGATTTTTTACTAGATAAATAACCATTATTCCATGTATAGAACAAAACTGTTGACAGTTAGTGTTTTTTCCCTTTATTCATTAAAATTGCTGTAAAAATTGCTTACAAAAAATCTGATTATGAAGCACAATATGAAGACAAAGTAGAAGGATTTAAAATACAGTGGGTATAGTCAGAAATACAATTGATAACTTGTTTTGTAAGTATGCCTTCAGTACACTCCCAGCCCAGCAATCCTCAGCTGTGCACAGAGAGGTTTCTCACAGCCCCATGGAGGTTAGCAAGGATGAAAAGAGCTCATCCTCTCTTAAAAAACAGGCAATTTTTAAGTAGGAGTCAGCCCTAAAGCACCTTGGTGTGACAGGGCCAATAGTATTTTCTAAGAGTCTGAACCAATTTCCACTGGCATAAAAGCCAGTTATGAGTATGCTTAACTACTAGCCTTAAGTCAGATATAAATGTACTTAATTATAGGCCCTAAATCAGTAATGACCATGTTTAATTATTTTTTTTTTGCTAAGCCTTGTTTTCTTTAGGGTAATTTTAAACTTTCTTGGCCTGTGTTCAAAAATATTAAATAGTAGGTATAACTTACTCTTTTTGTTTCTATTTCTATTAATAAAAAGTTATAAGCAATTAACATATTCAGCTTCCCAGACAGCACAAGAAATTCTGAAATGTTATGCTGGTCTGTTATAATTAATTATCACTTGCTTGTCATTTTAATAACCTTATCTTAAACATCAGATGTTGAAAATGATTTAAAGATATTTCCATTCCAAACAACTTTACATAGTACTTCAAATTTCAGATTTTATTAAAGCACTGAAAATATTGATAGTTTGAACTGCATTTGACTATATAACTACCTTAATCAACCATACCCAACCATAATTAAGCATATCCATCTTTTCAGGGTGAAAAGGAAATTTCTGCTGACTGAAGACAGATTTTTAACTTGAATACAGTATGTCTGACATTTATTTAGATAACAAAAAATATTCAGTAGGCTAGCTCAAATCTTTCCAGGGACAGGTGAGATTTTGTGCATTTTAAACCATTAACTGGGTCTTCTTTCTCATGAAACATCTGCTGTCTACAAATTTCACTTTTCAATCTAGGTCACAGTGACTTCTATCTTCTCCACAACTGTTTTGCAAGCGTTCTGTTTCCTTCATCCTTGAGTTTGCAGTCATTGACCCTAAAAACTTTCAGGACTGACCATTTCCAAAGAAATCTATGTTCCATTTGGAACAGATTATTATTTTCAGCATAATCCATAAATTTAATATATGAATATGTTTCTTCCTCTTTCACATTGTCTTTAAGAACTAAGGAACTACAATAGACTCAGAAAAGATACTGGCAGAAAGACTGAAGAAGAGCATGATATGAGGATTTCAGTTTTGAATTTGTTAGCGAGACAAAAATGTGAATTCTGTACAATATAAATAATTTATTGATAATTCTTTATCAGTTCACCTATCAAAATATTTAATGTCTATGGTCCTAAACAAAAGCCCCCCCCCCACCCCCCGAGATGTAAATAGACATTTTTTTATGGATTAATTCAGCCTCTCTCTTACTTTTGATGAGTTTTCTTAGTGATTTTATGCAACACATTAGCTGAAATAATGTTATCATCTTGAGTAACTGTCACTGCAGAAAAACAATGTCTAACTTGTGTTGTTTGCTGGCTAGTGGGGCTTTGGTAGATGGGGTGACAGATACTCAAAGATATGAAGCTACACATTTTCAGAAAATACTAAAGATAATTCTCTGACAATAGTCAAGAAAGCCACCACTGTTAAATAGGTATTTGGTGATAAATGTGAAGAGAGTAGGTTAGTTTTGTTCATTTTTGCATACTCATTACAAAGCAAACTGCCCTGGCAGAAGGCCATCACCAAGTTTTGGAGCTTATATTTTCAGCAAATGCTGCTGCCAGCTACTTGAGCTACAGAGGCAAGCATAGGCATTAATTATCCTGAGAGTCATCTGCGTGTCATTAGGAAGCACTGCAGATTCAAAGCAGCCACACCAGTATTAGACTGAAGGAAATTTTTTAAGTGTCTCATTGAAGACCATAGGTTAGAGAAAGATCTTACAACATAGAGAGACATAGTTAAGGGATACACGGTAATTTACATTGCCCAGAAATCAGTGAACAACTAGAAAGAGTTCCTTCCAAACAACATAAGAAATACTCTCTGTCACAGCTATTATTGTTATTAAAACAATACCTCATGAACCACTTTTCTGTTTTCATAAGGGGTGAGAAGACATAATTTTTTTCATCAAGCCTCACAATCTTGACATATACTGAAGCACTCTTTAGAAAACCCATTCTGCCTATGCCTATGCTGCGGTCATTTGGCATACACAAGTGAAACATAGCACCTATACACTAGCAGCAAAGGGTACCATGAACCTGACAGGCTGAGAAACTTCTATCCAGCCTGATCCGGGTTCATGTATCATATCTTCATTTATATTACTGCTCATGCAAGGCAGATTAATTGTTGGCCCTAATTGTACTGAAGTTTCACCTCTGGTTAAAATACAGATTTGCTCTTTTTTTCTTCTTTAAGGCTAGTAAAAGAATATGGTATGTTTCTTCTGGGATAAATAGTTTCCCAGACTCTCTCAGTCATGTCTAAACAGGTTAAGTTTACTTTAATATATAATGCTATGTAAAGACTACATTTTTCATATAATCTTTTAAAAAAATCTCAAAAAAAAACAAAAACAAAAAAGACTGAGTTTGCTCCTTTTTTTGCAGATGCAGCCATGAGTTTGCATTTGAAAGCTTGCCTGGGAAGCCTGCTGGTTGAATAGGCAAATGACCTATTTTTGCAAGCTGGCCTACTATAGCAAGGCTAACCCACTACAGCTAGTGTTGGTAACTGAATCCTATGAGGATGTTTACTCTGCAAATTCTTGACCACACCACCTTGTAACTTAAACCTATATTGTATATTATAGAGCAATAGTTTTCAAAGGTTATACAAGCTTCACTGGATTATAGGTTTCATTATGTTTAGAATCACCAAAAAATATCCTGTCGGTTTTGTTTGGAGAAATTGCTCATCAATGTAAATTCCTCAGTTAGCATATCCTTTTTTTACCTAAGCCATTACCTGAAGTTCTGAACCTTGCAAGTTGTTTCTTTGGGAAGGGAAAAATAATATTGAGTTGGTCTGCTATGCAGTCCTCTTTAGTTATAAAGAATCTGAAACAAATAGTTTCCTAATTGCAAAAGGAATCCAATAGGAAGAAATGTTTTTATTCTGAAGCTTCAACTCCCTTTTAGCCAGTATTGACCTCAATAGTTCTCTTTACAGAGCCACGCTACATATCTCTGTTAACACATTCACTGGTACTTCTCACAACATTTTTCTTCTTGTCACAGCCCTCAGAGATGCACATGTTCACATATGAAAATCCTTCTGAAAAAGCATTCGGAAGTGTCTGGAATGTGCTTTTAATTTTGACCAATGACAGGTGCTGTCATTTAGGGTGGAACAATTTCCATTTCATCCTCTTCTCTGCATAATAGCAAGCCTTGCAATTTCTTATCACTATCCTTAAAGCAGTCTCTCTTCCATCCTTTTTCAAATAATCATGCCGTAATCCAGAATTCAACTGAACAGAAAGAGTTCTTAATGGTTAAAGGCACTAATGTAATTCCCTTCAGTGCTTATTATGATTACTAGGTGTTTTAATAACTAGCTTTATTTAACTACAGAAATGAGTGCAGCCAGTGTTAAGATCTTATACTGTAACTGAAAAGGCAATGAATTATTATGCTTGTATATAGGAAATACTATAATGGGTCAGGTTTATAATGGTGGACAAGCCAACTAGG